>BGPR01000836.1:0-115482 GCA_013235015.1 Araneus ventricosus | reverse complement strand
TGATGCTTCGTTCAGTTACGTATTGCTGACTGAAAATTCATACTTAAGAGCTATATTGTCCGAAACTTAGCTGGAAAAGTGCAATCACCCTGCATGTTAATGGATCTACTTTCTTCTGAGCCTGGAACTTCTGCTTTTTGTTTTAATTTGCTATTCCTTACTGTTCAAGTAGTGTTTTTATTATTGTTAATTAATTGGTATGTACTATGTTTTTTTCTCTTTATTTATTCTTTCCAAATTTATGTGTAATTATTAATATATATAGTTCCGATAAGTCTTCCGATATTGCTTGATACTGTAAATCAAATCTAGCGAAATCACTAAAGCTTACAGACTTACTATGCATCATCTATATACCTCATTCATTAGAAGAAAATAAAATTAAATTAGCTTATGTAGAGTACTAACAATAATTACGATTCAAACTTTCAAATGGATTATGTGAAAATTAAAGTTTCCTTGATAAGAGTAAATTACTAAATCGCGTGACCTGCCTCAGTGCAAGTTACATGATTACGAAGAGGAAATTACGCAGACGCGGACGAGTTTTTTATAATACCAAAAGGGAAGTACCGAAAGTTGAGCTGAGATTCAGTATCTATATCTAATCTAACTCATATCTATTTAATCATATTCTAATCTAACTCTTATCTAACTATTATGGCTAATATAATCTTATAACATATTATTGGAAAAGATTTGCATGTATGCAAAAATATGTATATATATATAATAGAGATATATTTGCGAGGTAAATAATTAAAAGGTATAAAATGTAAGAGGCCAAGAAGATTGCAGTTGTTAAGTCCAAAGCAATTATTGCATTTGGCGAAATGGTCACACTTAAATTAAGTATGAAATTCCAATAATAAATTCAACACTTTAAAAGATTATTGGAACTTAAAGCCATGTACAAGAGTTAAGACATTCGCCCTAAACCAGGTTGCTTAGAGGTTACATGACTACAAAAGAAGGAGTTACACAGACGCGCAGTTTTATAATACCGAAAAGGGAAAAGTCCTCAAGTTGAGGCAAAAATAGTGCGTTCTTACGGTGAGTCTAAGTAAGGCTTTTACTTAGGATTAGAGTAGATATTCGTTCATGAAAAGAAGTCTAATAATAAAGGATTTATATTATTTTAAGACAGGAAAATTTCTAATTCATTACATATATATATTACAAGTATGAGTGAAATACTTAATTTGGATGATGAAAGTGGACAGGTCTTGAATATTTCCTTTAATTTCACTGAACTACATTTAAAAGAGGCAGCTAGAAAAAATGAAGTTATATTTGAATAAGTGTCTTTATTTGCAGAATTTATTAGCTTATGAAAATGCTCAAATAACTTATTTATTTTATTCATACTTGTATTAAGTTTGAATAATAATAATAAAAGAATTTATTAATGTAGAGCAAAATTAAATATCCTTTAACACTACTATGTCAAATTAAACTTTGACTCAAGAAAAGTTTAAACTCTCATATTTATTATTAAATAAAAAACGAATCTAGAAAAGTAAAAGTGACTTTACACATAAATATTGTCACACTGAGGCAACGAAGTGGATGATACATAATCAAGAAATTATCATTAAATACATCATTCTTTACGACAATCGTAAAATATTTTCTCGATAAGTTTGATTCGGTTCCCTATGCAAATAATCATCAATATAATTTCACTATGAAGATAATGAAAGATTCCCCAATAAAGTTAGAATGGCTAGTTAACTGACAATATGACAGATTAAATGACGTTTGTTCATTTAGTCATGTTAGATTAGTAAGAACATAAGTAGACAATTAAGGTTAATGCGCAAAGCAATAGATTGGTAGAGAATTAACAAAATCGACTGTTGAGCTGAAGTAAAAATGACAGTAAATTTTTTCAATCTTTCCTTTTCCTCGGTCTGGAGTGTTTGCAACATAGTAGAAAACAATTTAGCATTCGTCTGAATATGTGCTTCTTACTTCAAATTTATACTTCATGCAAGGGAGAATTCAGTTTTAAAATATCTCATGTGACAGTATAGTCGGCTTTAAGTTTTTTATATCTCTTATAAATTTCTAACAAATTTTTTAAGCGAATCTAATCAGCATTCATTAAAATAATTCGTATGCATGGAATAGCTTAGTGTGAACAATATATTTGTTTAAAATGCAGAAACTATTTGCAATTAATACATAATTCAGATCTCTCTATTCATAGGATATTATATGTGTATCTAGTATTGCTAGTATTCAAGATACCTCAGCATCTTGAAAATATCGTAGAAATATTGTGCAGGATCTTGTGCTTATAATGTTATTTAAGGCATCGCAAAGCTGATAATAAGATGTATATTTTAGAAAATTATTTATTACAAAAGTATTTTTGACCGAAATACTATTCTGCTGCATTTAATGTATGACAACATACATTATCTGTTAAAATTAGATGTAAGGACTCAAGGTTTTCACAGTTTTTGCAGGGAGTAACATATGCAGGGAACAACATATAAAAATTCCATACTTTGTATGCTGTTATTCACTGTCTGTAAATGATTTTTTCCTTTCTTTTTTTTCACTCAAAATAATATTTGTAAGCAGATTGTGATAGGTATTTAGCCTATGTTATTTTGTTGGCCTCTCATCTGTTATGTTCATTGTTTACACAAATATCCCTAACGAAGTCAAATAACTGATTATGTCATGCAATATCTAATTGCAAGCTGTTTGCGCCATCTTCACTTTCTTATTCCTCTTGCAAAATATGAATTTGATTTCATCATTAAAATTCTGCAAAAAATTTTATGGTCAGCTGCATGTTTTAAAAGGAACGAAAAAATAGCAACCATAACCATTCAGCTTACTGGATATATTTCTTCATATGCCTCATATCTCTGAGAATTTGATTTACAGATTCCACAAAAATTTTGATGAAATAAAATATGAAAGCAAAATGTATTAAGATATTAATTCAGCTTTCAACAATGAAAGAGAATCACGCAATTATATATTTGTTTAAACAATGAATACGGCTTGAGTTGCATTGCAACAACGAAAGGTATTGTTGTAAATTAAGTCAAAAAATATTTTAAAAATTTATTAAAATTCATGAAAAAACGTTGTACGGCAATTTAATTGATATCATTGGAAAGATAATTTTTTGCACTTTCAGATGGCGTAAAAATGGTTTTTGTGCTGTAATATGTTCGGAAGTTATTAATGGAAAACGCCAAAATTTCACTTAATTTTTAATTAATTAAAATTCTAATTAAAAATTCAAAGTACTGGCTCCTAGGTACACATTCCCACCTCCCAAATAATGTTCATGCAAAATCTCGTAGCTCCAGGACTATCGGTCTGCCCTGTAGAGGACTAACACACGGACACATACATTCTCCTTTATTAGTAGTAGAGATTAAAGTTTCTGTAGAGCGTTATTTCAAAATCTGCTTCTGCCTTTGTATGTCTTTGGGTTAATTACATTTTCGGACGAAGAATTAAATCATTAGAGAGATCAAAGGCAAAAAATAGCAAAATATAAGATGTATTGAATAACCAATATGATGGAAAACACTCATATTTTATCTTCGAAACCTGTTTTTCTGTTGGCTGCAGTTCGAAAGAAATGAGTTCTTCTAAACACAAAACGGTAATGATGTTCAATGAAAATGTGGAAACGAAAAAAGGATCGCTCCAACAGAGTAAAATATTCAATTCGGATTCCCTAATCTTTAAATCCCTTTTTAAGATAATCTTGATTTTTAAATTTTATTTTTAATAAAAGGTTTTTTTTATTTTTTCGCTACTAATTGTTTCTTATAAAGAGAAAGTATAATGAATACAAAAATTTAACATTTGGTTAAAGAAAGAATTTTCTCTTTGGAGCATAGGCCGACTCATAATAAATGAACTTCATAGAAAATCACGCAGAATACTTTGGAAAACCAATAAAATAATAGATTCCATAAAACTGATCGACTTTTTACTTCCTCGTATGTGAAGACAATGTTTCAGAATCGTAAAACATTTCTATTCCGAAATTGTAATAAATCTACGTTACATTTATTAGAGTGCAAAAAAGACCTTGTTTAGGATTATATTTGTCTGCCTGTCTAAGAATACAATTACTCGAAATTGGGAATTACTTAGACAAATGAATTTTACTGTATACTTTTGCATCAAAATTGTAGATCTGCTTCAAATTTTGGATTCTAAAGGAAGTCTATTTGTTTGCCTATCCTTATGCACGTGAACACAATATCTTAAAAATGCAGCGCATATTTTTATGATAGAGCACGAGATGAAATTTGGGACATGCTTTTATCACTAAAGTGATAGATCTGTAGAAATTTGGGGAAAATCTGTCAACGGGTTGGCAGCCAGACTAAGTCTTCGAATGCATGTCTATAACGTAACCAAAAAATTCAAATTCTGGTTAAATCAAATTATATACATGAAACATCTTCAATTTTTGGGTGTTTGTAGAGGCATTTGCAAAAATAGTTCGCGGACGATTAACGCAAGATTTTCTTTATTGAAGTATTTGAAAGATGTTCAGGTCATTTTAGCATCTTAAATCATATTTATGAGTCCACACCATGATCATTCTTGCGGGCAACGCCGGCCGTGCAATAACAATGTGCAGAGATGTTATATATGGGAAAAAGGGGATTTCTCGGAAAGACTCTTGACTCGAAGTGCACCCATTACGATGGAAGTAGAAGTAATCAAAAATGAGGTATCGTTAACAGTAATTAAAGAAAGTTAAAAATTAAATCTTATTACATATATGTGATCTTGACACCAAAATTGTAGATTTGTGTCTAATTTTGCACCCAATTGGTTAAGTGGAAGTGTTCCATAATATAAATAAACGTTTCCCTTCACCACACGAAAACCTAAACTCAGAATGTGTCTTATTGAGGAATTTAATGAGAGAGTCGATGAGTGAACATTTCGCTGGTCACTCTTATATAAAATGTGCTTTATTTATTGGATGGGTCTTTTCTTCTAACATTTTATGCATATTTTTCAAATGTATATCACAAAATATTTTCCTTTACTAAAAATTTTAACTAATCTTATTTCGTAACGATGACTCACCATTTATAATACTAATTGCCTTCGAAGTGTCGAGTACACAAATTATCGTTTGATTTTACTTATCAATTTTATGCATATCAACGCAATTAAGACTTTGAACAAATTTGAGATGCAGGTAAAAGCGCTTTAGACAAAAGGGAAAGTGAGGTAAGACGACGAAAAGTGAAAGATTACGAATTGCATTTTTCTGGAAAATAACCCTTGATGAATGTCCCGATTCTGCATCATCAAACACCTATAGCGAGCAGCTACCTGTGTCATACCAAAAGATTCCACCCCAGATTATTAGTGTGATTCACAATACGCGATATTGTGTTTTTGAGTTCTTCCATCGCATCTTTTGGTTGCTGCTTGGTAAGGGATAGCGTTCACGGAGTAAAAATTTTTGATTTATATATGTGATATTCATAGAGAACTAATCAAAGCGTGTTCTATGATGTATTATTTTAATTTTTTCCGATAAGCTGATATCCTTCAAGGTTTTTTATTAAATAAAAAGGTGAAGTAAGGTAAGATGACGAATTGAGTGGAGGTAAAATGACTAACTTCTCCACGCTAATTCATGAGCTCGTCGTGCTACCTGCCTGTCACTTGCCCTTCATCCACCTCACTGGAAGTCCAGTGAAAAATGAGCATGTCATTAAAAAAGGAGAGAGAGGAAAAAGAAGATAAACGAAAACTGTAACAGTCGAAGAAGGCTGGAGTTAATAAGACTAAACACAACAAACCGGCTAAAATTCTACAAAAAAGAAGAAAGTAACTAAGCGACACCTCGACTTCTAATGATCTAAATCTGAAGACTCAACTTATTCACTGGAATTTCCTTCCGTTGTCAATCTCCAACCAGAGAACCTCGATATAAAAGAATGCATCATTTGCAGTGAGCAAGGAAAAAGGCCCATAAAATATTGGGATTCCAATGTTTTATGTGCAGGCCCTGGCCCCATTCCACCTGTACTGGTTGGGATAAAATTCCGGCCCATGGCGATTCGATTTTTGTAATTTATTTAATCTTTTGAGGTTTGAATCTAAAATTTCGATTGATAATATCTTATTTGTTTTATGCTGTTACTTTAGTTAAATTATATAAGTTTTGTATTATGCGCAATTTGATATGATCAATATGTGATCTCAGCAGTTTTAAATAGTTTTTATATCATATGATGTTGAATTAAATTGTTGTCTCAGTTCGTCATCTTACCGGCACAGTCGGGTAAGATGACGAAAAGGACTTTTTTTCTAAATGAAATTTTGGGGTCTCAAATTTAAAAATAAAAATTTTAAAAAAAATATCATTTTAAAGTAACGATTTTGCAGAGACAACAATCCTCCTGCAACAAATATTGAGATCAGGAAAATCCCCAACGTTTAAGGTCACCATCTTACCAGTCTTTCCCCTATATATATATATATATATATTTCTTCCGTTCCAAAGAATTTTTTTGTTCTGAACTGACGTAGTGCAAGTAATACAATATCCAATGTAATGAAGAGCACGAAATGTAAAAGAAATTTATAAGTATACGAAACTAATAAGTCAAAATAAAAAAGAGAAAACCTTGTAAGCTGAAAAGCAGAAACAATGAATGCTGATGAATTTTAATAAAATTAAAATTTAAGAGCCTTATATATTCCTGAGTTGACCCTTTATTGCTAGATACCATGCTCTGCAGCACCTAATTTCTAGCAGTGGAAGAAATTTCCTTTTTCAGTCATGCGCATTCTCCATATAGACCTTTTCAGTCTCTTTTCGTTTTTGCTCTACTTCAGAGTAGCTAAACTGCATACGAATGAGTTACTGTACAATGTAAAGACGAAAACAGTTTGAGGAAACTGTCAATAAAGAAGTGTGCATTTTTGTGTTTGAGAGTGATTATTTTTTACTTAACACTTGAAAAGGGTTGAGTAAAGATGAATAACAATTAAGCCATCAGCTTTTTGCTCTGTGTACATCTTTTTTGAAGATTGATATTAATCATTATCATTTTATGAATACCCAACCATCCTTATTCGCTGAGTGTCAGCAGCACTGTTGCAAAGTCTTCTGAAATATCTTCTAGCTTTTCTATTTTTGAAATTTCATATTTATCACCGCATTATTCATTTATTTCTGTAGCAGATAAATAAAAGTAAATTCTGAATTCATGAAACTTAGATACTTTTGAAAGTATTTATGTTGCATATGAGCATTTTGAAATTCATGTCATTACGAGTTTCTTCATTCAATTCGTATTCATGTTATACACATCCAATGCGCCGTGCCAATTTACTATTGGACTCGATTGTAGATCTTGCAAGAGGAAAAAATATGTAACTTCTCAACGCAACATATAATAACATTCATTTAGATGTTAGAACTTATGCAGTTACATTTGCCATGTGACAGTGGCGTCACGTGCATTGAGGTCATAACAATTATTCTTAATAACAATAAGAGTTTATTGGTGAATCACCTTTTAGAAATGCAAAAATCGCATTCATATCGTCACTCAAAATGGACAAGGTCGTATGTTAATTAAATATGACATACAACATATTGAACATTGAGTGAAAATATGAATTTCTTCTTTTTATTGCTTGTATAGTATTACTGAAGTTCTACTATACTTCTAGCATTTCCATTTTTTTACCTAACTTGATTATGGTTTCTATAAATACGCATAAAATATCGGAAATAATTGATAGTTAAAATAAAGAATTTAAAAATCGGTGATTAAAAAAACTTTAGCCAAACTATACTAATAGAAACGAAAATTAATGACAGGTTTTTTTTCTTCACTTAACTAGAATATTTCGGTGCCTACTTACAAAAAAATAATGAACAACTGATTTATAGCAAAAAATCATTTTGACATAATGCGTTATGCTTACGTTCTCTTTTATGCCGAGTGCTCTTAATCTTAGAATTTTAAAATACCCAGAACCTATAGATTTCATTGTAATTGACAGTGGCAGCTCGTTCATAAGAGCTGGAGAGCTGCAGTCATCCGTGAAATTATTTTAAAATATTGTATTTTCGTTTTTATTCTAATTGGCTTACATTTCCATTTTAAGAATTCAGTGATCAACGAAAATGGCAAAAAAGTTTTGAAAAAATGTAAAAGGAAGACAGAAAATCAATCAAGAATTGAGAGAGACGGGTCAGAGCTGCAAAAAATTTTGCCCCTCCTGAGGTTTCGAGATTAATGTTATATGCAAAGCAAAGCGGGAGAAAAGCAACCCTTTCTCCGTTTGAAATTGCATTAATTTGAGCTGCATTTTCCCCAGCTTTCGCTTGGCGCGACTTCCTCATTTGTTTTTTTTTTTTTTCGCTTTTTCTCACTAGTTCAGTCGTTAAGTAATTTTTTTAAATCCAATTCTGGAGGAGATGTAATTTTTTGCTTCCTTATGTTTTTTGGGGTGCTGATTACGAATCTGAGATTTGCCACCAATAATTTTTGTTGAAATTTTAGTTATAGCTGAAAAACATGAAAATCCCACACACACAATTTTTTGCTTATGTTTCAAAAACTATCAATTTTTAGTATAACATCATTATATATCAAAATAATCAGCACAAAATTAACTACAACTTAGGTCTATACAACTTTCGCAGCACTGCTTGCTTCTGAGATAACGAGCTGCCACTGGTAACCGACTTGAATTTGTATTGCATCTATTCTCAGCAAAATAGTTTTCATTTGTGCCAATTAAACGCACTTCGTCTTACTTTTCGTTTCTAAACCAGACATCAGACAATATCTGTTCCTCATTTTCAGGTGGTTACGTACGTTTAGCTAGGGCAGTAGGTAGAGCAGTAGACGTAGCTGAAGCAGGACGTCCAGGAGACAGTAGATTTGGAGGAGCATTATCCGTAGTATTTAGGAGTCCAGGAACTTACCGAAAAGGCGAAGAAGAATCAGAGGAAGAAGATGTGTGAAGTATGGACACTAGATTCATTCGTACCTAAGAATCAAATCTTAACTTCAAATTCAATTGATTTAACTTAAATTGTATTAAACATTTACCTTATTCTATTTTAGGAGTCCCTATCTGTTTTGTTCATTGTGCCCACATAACTTCCCCGTTACAAGTTTGTTATTTCACCTAAGATGTGAACTTTAATGTAAGAACCGAATTGACTGAAATTCTGTTAATCCAACAAAATGTTGGCTGGACTGAAGCCTGTCGATAAAAATTAAATATAGTAAGCGTAATAATTTAGCTCGAATACATTTCCTTATACACTTAATATCTTAGAGGGCTTTGTGTATAGATTACCACAAGCAGTTGAATCAAATAAAATAAGAAAATGAAAATTTGCTGAGACATTGCCAATGAATACGAGGAACTAAACGATATCTTCATTCATCAGTTTTTAATAATGGAATGAAAACACGCTATCAAGTATTTGCAAAAAATTGAAAATTGTTTGAATTTCATGAGAACAGTGAAAAGTATTGCTGAAAATTATACATAAAAACAATTTTGGAAAGAGAGAAAAAATTGAGGCATTATTTAAGGAACTAAATTTGTATCATTAGATAATAATCTTTTAAATTAATAAAAATCATTTTAGTATGACAAACATTTCTTTTAAAATAGAGTAAAATCCCTTTAATATGATAAATTTTTAGGAATCTATTTCCGAGAATCGTCAGAATCTGGCTTAATTCTTAATTAATTGGAGATAAAATTTCTAGAAATCCGCCTGAATTGCACATTCCCTCTCTTTAAACAAATTTGGTGGTTCTCAGTCCAATAGTCTCCCTGTAGAGTGCCAATAGATATGCACATACAGAGACACATATACCGATTTTAGTATTTTTAGTGTTCTTTCATTTGTACGAGCCTTCTAATTATTGTAAATTTAAAAAAGTCTTCCTCTTTATTTCATCTTAATTTCCTGCTTTACATAAACAAAAAAATATATTTCCCTTTCGATAAGCGGTTGATGACTTCATGTATATCTGGATGTCGTATATATTTTCAAATAAACTGAATTTAATGCAATTTGTCTGTGTTTATATAAAATTATTGTATTTGATTTAGTTACTTTTATTGTTTACAATGATTTTATTTTACATATATCCAATTAATTACCTGAAATTAATTTCGGAACAAACCTCAACATTAAAAGCATTGCTAAATTCATTACTTAAACATAGACAAAGAATTAAGATAAATAAGAAATCACGAGGCCTTAGCACTCCCCACGTTTTACTGCTATCGTGGGTTTAATTTAATCCATTAAAAATTTTTGAGTAAATTTATTAATAATATTTAAATAAATTATTTATGCTTATCCTACATAAATTTTGTAATATGCTTAAGTAATTTTTCAACATAAAGTGATATTTCACAAAACAACAGAAAGTAAATTTTAAGCAAATCCCTACGAAAATAGGCTGATTTTAATAAAGTTCTATGAATAACACTCTTATTTCAGATTTTCATTATTCTTTCACTAAAACTTGGCCTTTCGTCAAATATTAAAGCAGTAGGAATTGTAAAACATTTTTATATCTCCTACTGTTGATCCTTTAATCATATTTCAAACCAGGAGCTCAACACGCTTAATGTTTATTCTTAGATACAATGTCAAAACACAGAATATATTTCAAGCCAGGTATTTACCACTTTTAGTACTTATTTTTTGATTCAATGTCAATAACTTGACAATGAATAAAAAAATGGGTGAATAACTTTTTTTAATCATATTTCAAACCTGGCTATTTCATTTGTTATAAAAGAGAATATACTCTGTGAGGAGTTTCTTTTGATATATTTAGTATTATTTAAGAAAGAATAATTTTAGATTATAATTTGCAACAGTAAACCAAAGTATGAAGCTATTTTTTTATTAAAAATATAAAGAGATGGGCATTAGACAATAAAATTAAAAGTAAGACATGTTCAGGAACATAAAAATCACATTTTATGAAATGCGCATAAATATAGAAATCAGTGGCATGAGGTGATTCTAAACATACTGAATACACGGCGTTTCATAGAAGCAGTCGTTGATTGGTCTAAAATATTAATATTCAAAGTTCATAACTCGGTCTGTTTTGGTCGAAGAGTTGAACATTTTTTTTAAATGTGAGTGTGTTAAGAATATTTTACTAAATATGACTAACAGGATCGCAAGAGTGTATGAAAATTTAGATTTCGTCCTTTTTTCAGGAATACATTCATTGACTCAAACAACAAAAATACAATTTTTTATGTCACTTAGAGAATTTTACAACTAGAAGTATATACCTATCTCAAATGGTTTAGAAATGCTCAAATGGGCCCCGATTAGAATAGACATCCTGTAAAGTGGTGTTTCGGAAAAGAAAGCAAAACAACCTGAAAGTAAATTTGAGCTTTAAAAAATGGTATGAATAAATTTCTCCCCTATTTTGTACCCTTTTTCGAGATAGGAATACTAACTCCGGAATTTGTGACCAGGTGGGGCTGCAAGCGGGCTCATCGTAGAGTGCATAGACGTTTTACTACACCTAGACATCACTTTCATGACTATAGCTACAGTCCTTCTGAAGTTAAGGGGGCAGAAACTTATTTAAGTGGGTACCATGTTTAGTTAGAAAATGTTTGCCACGTTTTGAAAAGTAATTTTTTTCAAGACGGTGAAAAACCATGAAGACAATGATTTTCCAAATGTAATGAAGCTGAACGAAATCTATGAAATGAATGAAAAAGCTCACAGATCGGAAGCATTTAGCTGAAAGACACTAAAGAAACTGATATCCAGCTAGAGTGTATTCAAAACTAAAGAGATGAAATAAAATTTGACCTTTTAATCGCAGAAATTTCACACTTACAAATGACGGTTCAAAAATATTACGTCTATACAACGAAATTTAAATAAAAAATGCTGATATGATTTATTTTTTTGAGTGAAAGTCTTGATGAAAGTGTAACTATAAGTGGAAAAATTTATTTAATTAAATGATTTTATGAAAGAATAAATCGGTTTGAATTTCATTAAAACGGATGAAATCATTATCACAAATTGCATATGAGAATTAATTTAGAAAAATTTATGAAATTAAGGAGACCTGTCGTATGCCTGTTAAACCTCGAAAATTTTTGATTTTGTGAAAAAATATATATTATTCCCCTGTTTTCTCTGAACAATTTGAAACAATACGCGTTGAAAGATTCCAATAATTATGAAGGTTACTGAGGAAAATGTATAAGCTATTCAACGTAAAAAGTGAATAGGGCCATATCTTTAAAGCGCTATATCTCAAAATGTGTTTTTAGGTAGATTCCTTATAGGAACTCTACCTATTGCAATGGTTCTCATGACACGACTTTCGGAAAATTTCTGCAGATCTTCACCGATCATGACGCCTAGAACCCAAAACCACCCTTCGTTAAAAGGTTTATATATATATATATAACGCTTTTCCCCATGTTATCTTGTGAACACGATAACTCGAGTAATTTTGATGTAAATTTAACCAGCTTGGGATATGTCGTAGTCGAGTTCGTAGATGGGCTATCCAGCTCAAAGAGGGTGGGAATGGTGGGGGGTGGAAATTTTCATTTTCCCATAATTCCTTTACAAATGAAAATAGAAAGAAAATTCAAATCAGGCGAATTATTGCCTTATCATAACGAACAATTTTTGAATTTAAACTTTTTCGATAGCTACAATTGCTTAGAAGATATGAGGTGAAAAGTGATTTTCCCACCCTTTTCCTCCTCTCCCCCTAACTTAAAGTACGTTTTAACCTAAGCATGTTACCCCTTGTTGGAAAGCTCTCGTCATTTGCAGTTTCTTCCACCCTCTTTCATTCTTTTAGCTCCAATACTTATGAGAGTAGAGGGCAAAATGTCCTTTTCCTTATTATTAGTAGTAGAGAAGTATATGCATAACGCTTTGGCCCGTGTTATTTTGTAAACACGATAACTAGAGTAATTTTGATTAGATAGGATGGCGACGGATATGTTGTAAGGACGGTGAAAATCTCGGCCGAGTTCAGAGATGGGCTAACCAGCTCAAAGGGGGTGGAAATGGTGGGGGACTGAAAATTTCATATTCCCATAATTCCCATACGATTCAAGATAGAAAGAAAATTCAAATTAGGCGAATTATTGCCTTATCACAACAAACAACTTTTGTGTTGAAACTTTTTTTGATAGCCACAATTTCTTAGAAATTGTGAGCTAAAAAGTCATTTTCAATCCCCTCCCCAACTTATCATTTCCCCATAGCTCTGTTACGACTAAAGATAGAAAAAAATTTTCAATTAAGCGAATTATCACCTTATGAGAACGAACAACTTTTATACTAAAAGTTTTTTGTCTGCTAGAATTGCTTATAAGTTATGAGCTGAAAAGCGATATTCAACCCCCCCCCCCAATTTATCATTTTCCCATCGCTTCGTTAAGATTGAAGATAAAAAGAAAATTTCAAATAGGGGAATTATCACCTTATCATAACAAACTACTTTTATACTGAAAGTTTTTTGACCGCAAGAATTATTGAAAAGTTATGAGTTCCCATCAACCGCATTCACCTTCACTTTTTATACGGTATAATATATAATTAATTTATGACTAATTAATTTATAGTTAATATCTTTGTTAAATTTTGTTAATTATAACTGTTAATTGATATACCTGGCTTTGCTCCGGATTAAAATGTTTTCATGTTAAATATTTTTTATGTAAAAATTACTATTGTATAAATATTATAATACACAAATTACTTTTCTGATCTAAAACGCTTTTAATTAAAATGAGAATATCAATTGAACCAGACAATTTTTAAAAACATCCGTTTTCTTCATACGTTATTATTTGTTATATAGGTACTTCAAATTTTGTTAACAATTACTAAAGTCAATGAAAGGTTTTAATGAATATTTTGAAACAATTAAATTAACTATTTAATTATTCATTAATTTAAAGCGTGAAAATAAATCAATAGCTGGTCCCGATATAAATTGTTAAATCGTCTACTTTTAAAATTTTCTTTTAGCATTCTTCCTTCTGGAAACAGTTCTTCTTATTATTTTTGATCAACAAGAATATTGTTACGAATTCAGTTTAAAATTAATTGTGAAAAAAATATTAAAATGAGAGAAACAAATTTATGGAAATGAAAGACATTGCGGAAAAACGCCTTGCTTAATTTTTAATTAAGTGAAATTTTAAGCATCTTTTAGGCTTTGAAAAGTTGAAGGTGACCTTTCTCTTTTCTTAAATAAAAAGTTTGAAAAGTTTAATTGAAATCAGTCCAGTGGTTTAGGAGGGGATGTGGAACATACATACATAGCCACAGTGACTTTTATTTAAATTAATATAATTATTAGATAATTATAAGATAAATATTGCTGGCATATAGTATAAGCCATAAAAAAGGTTTTAGTGGAGTTTTGTAACAATTAATTTTTTAACTTTAATTAAGTAGATAGTTAATTTTAATTAATCAAATAATTTTAATAGTTAATTTGATAATAGGTTTTTTTGACAGAATACTTTAATTTGATTTTCAACTAAACATGGCGGGACCATGATTTGTTTAATAAAATCAATATGAAGTAGCCAAAAATAAGAGTAATTAAATAAGAGTTCCCTTTATCTCTTTTGCTATTGAAAAATATCTGCTTAACTTTAAAATTGTTTGGGATTTTCTGCCTGAGTATTTGGTTTTAACCGTCGATGGGGATTTAAATTTGCTGTTCAGATTGGCTGCATTCATATCCTATGCTTTAAAAACACGTATTCAATTTGCTACTCACAATGTTTAACATTTTTTATTCTCTTATATGTTAAGAATTTAGTGACTATTATCTCTGTAACCAGGGAGTTCTCTAAATGAGCCCATTTTAGTAGTGTTTAAGTGTATCATGTCATGTGGTTTTACCATATGACAAAGTAATGTTCGCGCAACTATATTGTAACCTAGATTAAATAAATTAATTTTTAGATCTAGAGTCCTTCATTCGTACCAAGAGTCAATTTCTTGCTACTGTTTCAGATAGGTTGGCTTAATGTTTTCTAGGAGATATTTGCACTGCTGAGATGTTTATTTCTTTATGATTCCTACCTGTTGAATGATTATGTGTTGAGATATAAAAAAATTGACTAATGTACTGACCGAAAAATCTATCATAACTTTTTGGAATGAAAAATGGAATGATAAAACCTTGATATAGCAAAAAATCAAATGACATGAAAACAGAATCACAGCGTAAATACTGTAATGTGTAGAAACAATAAAGTCATTGGCTATGTCTGTATTGATCAATATGTAATATTTCATGACTTTTGTAACATTAACGTAAAGGAATCTACCTTTGCCTTCAAGCTTGCCGAAAAGGGATTTTCTTAATATTGCGCCCACGATATCTCAAGAACTACTGAATTTTTTTTACATAACATTTTCACTGAATATATATTGTGCTATGTTCTACAAATTGAACCATATTTTTGTACATATTTTCTCCAAACACGTTTTTTCGGGGGGAGAGGGGTTAGAAAGTTGAAATTTTAACAATTTTCAACATTTTTATTTTAAATTGGTATACAAAACAGAAATTAAATTTAAATGTTAATAAATTAAGGTTCAGTTTCTTAAACAGACAGTTTGGATTACTTAGATACCCAAAATATTGTGTTTAGACAAATATTTTTTCCGTAATCATGGTGAGATATGGGCGCAAGGTGAATATCTCATTTTTTCCAAAAATATTACCTATATTTATTACTATCTCAAAAAAATGCATACCAACATAAAAGTTTGAAAATGTGTGTACTATAAGAGAAGAAACAGATATTTTTCCAGAGAAAAAGGAAGTTTGTGAATTGCATTGTTTCAGAGATATAATGTATCGAATTCGACAGTTTCCCCACATCTTTTCGAGGTTTGTCGTATGCCCCTTAAGGAGAAACAACCTGAAAATCATACTGGTATCGTTCAATTGACAATTTTCTGAATTTTAAGATGGTGTAAAAATATATATTATACAAAACATGTTTGAAGTTATTGCGGAAAAAAGTTCAAAACTTAATTAATTTTCAATAAATTAAATTTTTAAAAACCTGTCTTAGTGAATATTTGTTACCGTATAGAAAACTACCTGCCGATTTTCGAGTTCTAAGATCTAAATTCTTGGGGAATTTTCGTAATGTGTCAGACAGTCAGTTGTATTTCATATTCATGTCTGTATAGGTAGTTAATACGAAATTCATATTTAAGGAGGCAGTAAAAATTCTTGGGGAATTTTCGTAGTGTGTCAGACAGTCAGTTGTATTTCATATTCATGTCTGTATAGGAAGTTAATAAGGAATTCATATTTAAGGAGGCAGTAAAACTTCTTGGGTAATTTTCATAGTATACTGTACTGCACGGAAATCATTGAAAAAGACGAGTCTTCTTTGCCATGATATCCCCATTTTTTTTTTCTTTTAAGCCTCCCTAAGAAGGTCGGTGGTTAATTTTAGAATCCTAAAATTAAAATTAAGGGATGTTATCAATATTAATTACGATACTGTTTACCAGTGTCTGGCTCATTGCGCCCGAAATCGCCGGTGCGAATATTGCGCCCGACGGAGGGTTAACTTTAATAAAGAACATAAGTGTAACCTACAGAGAGAGTTTTGAATTCGTTTTACCCTCAAAAAATGACAGAATTACATACTGTAATTAGATACAAAATAGTAGTAGATGTTCATGGTTTAACTGAAAAATCCTTCCGAAACGGCCTCCCCCCCCCCTCCTAAGTTCGGTATACCAAGGGGCTGTACTGTAATACAAATAAATTTAGTGCATTTTTTTGGAAATTTTGACTCCCCATGTAATTTACCTCGAAAGAAAATTATTAGGGTTCCGTTCATCACTTCCTATTGTTTAAGTTAAGCATTTATGAAACCACATTTATTTGAAAGAGCATTAACTTTTGCGATCAAGGTCATTTTTCTAGACTGCATAAAAAATTACAAATAAATCCTGGAACAAAATTCTACACCTATTTTATATTAAAAATTAAATAAAATTCCTTTAAGACTTTCAGAAAAAGGGGAGTTTTAATCTGATTGAGATGTCAAAATTTTCTAAGCCGTTTCATTAGGTGATACAGAACAAGATATTTTCCCCCAATCATCATTAAATAAAATTCAAAGTTTTACAAATGAAAAAATTAATCAGGAATATCTTCGGGGGTAATTCACTTTTAAAAAGAAGAATGCCAACGAAACAGAACCCTCAAACTAAAAGTTTTTTCGATATATCAACTGTTTGGTTTTCATATATTGATTTAGATATAATTGTCTGATTGATATTTCCCATATTGTTTGGCTTTCGAATTTGAAAAAAATACAGTTCATCTTTCTGTTAATACTTCAATGTCACATCGCACTTGAAGGCAAGCTGCAATAGACAGCCGTGAAGAAACTACTCACTAGAATAATTACTTCCTCAGGCGCTTTTAACTGCAACCCAGTTTTTTAATCAGACATCTCTTCATGACCTGCCCACCCAGGACCGATGGAAATAGAGCCAAGCGCCCGAAACCAGCTTTCCTTCGTCGTTAGTAGAATTCATAATCCATTATCGGCCCAGCAGAGGTTATAGGGTTCAAGGAATAAAAATTAAATTATTTTTTAAACAGAGTTTAATGCCAAAGGGGCATCTATTTAAATTTATGTTATAACGTCTGATAATTCACCCTATGTATATGTTGTTCATAACTAGTGATTTTGTCATACGTGTGTATATGACTATAAGTTATAGAATTAATTTTTCTTTTTCCCTGTCTGCTTGCAAATTAGAATTATTAGTTAAAAATGCTAATAGATCCGCTCAAATGTTTAAGGTCAACAGGATACGTCGTTGCTGAGTAGATCTTCAACTACAGTTGGGTTTAAACACACTTCCCTCACTAAAAAAAACATTAGTTATAAAAAAATCCCTTTCAGATGACCTTTCCTTATCCTCAGGGAGGAAGACTTTTCAGTTCAAGAAGGAGAACTTTTACCTAGCCCCTTAAATGTATCTTTTTGGTGTCTAAAATGTATGAAAATGTCGTCCATCTGCTGACAGCTGTTGTTGGATGAAATAAGCAGTCAGTAAAAATTATTCATACCAACTTAGGAATTCTGTAGATATATCAAAGTACGTAATTTGTTAGATTCCGAAGTGTTTCTGTTTTCTACGATGCATTCTATCAAGGTAAGGCATTCTATACTTTACTGTTTAATTTTTCAGATTAAGTAAGCCTGCGATATATTAATTGGTCTCATCAATCTATTAAATGGTTTCAGTTATTTGCATGTATTTACTTGTCAACATAGCATTAACATTATTTGTATTTTATCTAAACAGAGACGAAGATTTTAAAAAAGAAAACTAGCAGAATGCTTTTCCCACGACTTTCTTGTTAACTTTCACAATTCGGAGTGTTTCCTGTTTAGCTTCGCAGTACTGTTACGATAGTTCAGTGCCATTTAGGAGGTCTTCTCATTGATACATTTAGTCCAAAATTTCATATACAAGTACAATTTCGGTGTCAAGACCACATAAAGGCACAAATACACTTCCCAACCGAACGGGTTAGGACCGACGGGTAGTGCCGGATGAAAGGTTGCGGAACTGATCGCGGCAATCCAATTCATCTTAGTTTTTGGAACACAGGGATTTTTAGTTCACATTGGGTAGTGTTCGTGTGTAGTTCGTCATTCTCCGCAAACCTCCAACGAACCTGCAAAGTTGAATCTTTATTTCAGATAGAAACGGAAGATAAAAGGCCCCTCGAATCTAAACTCTTCCGAAGACCCCCTCTTTGAACGGCCATTGACTAAAGATGATTGAGGTTTTGTCGTGGTTTCCCTTCTTTCCCATAGTTTGCGGAGGCCGCGGTGGTCTAGTGTTAATGTGTTGGCATCGGAGCCAGAAGGTTACAGGCCCGAAACCCGATTCCACCGAAAATCCATCGTGTATTGGGCCTGTTGCACGCTAAATCATACGTTAGGGGCGAAACGTCCTCCCGCTGGTGTGGTGTGGAAGTTAAGACAGAAGGGCCAACTCAGGTGTCGTCCTCGTCATCTGACCACAGTTAAATATTACGAGATCCGTACCAAAATAGCCCTCGTGTTGCTTCATAAACGGTACGTTAATACAAATAAACTAAGCTAAACTCACGGTTTGTGGTTGGTTCATTGTGATAATTAAAATTAATTGTCATAAATAATATTCTTTCTAAAAATAAATAATTCAACGAAAGGTTTCTATACCTTTAAGCTCGCAAGCGAATACGCGTCTTAAGACGCCTATCTTTAGATCGTTGGTGTTTTTATGAAATATTTTCATCCATCTAGCTCATTCCGTTTTCAAGTCATCGCGTTCACATGCAAACGGATGGATAAACAGACAGATTTGGTCAAAATTCGTAAGAAATTTGCAAAGCAGTGTTGCGCAAATTATTTTCATTTCCGACCCCCCTCACTTTAAGTAAAAGTTTTTCGAGACCCCTCTGGAGGTCGCCGCCACGTTTTTTTTCTTTTAAGAAAAGCCATATCTTGTTGATTTTCAAATAAATTTCTTTGAATTTAGCGACTCATAAAATTTTTCTCGCGACCCCCAAAGGGGTTGCGACCCACGGTTTCTGTATTACTGGTGTAAAGACCGCATACCATATATCATCCGTCTATGTCGATTGAATTTTAGAATTATTTTGATCATAGACAGAAAGACAGACATCATATGTATACGGATGGATAGACAGACAGATATTCTGTGGACAGAATTGTCCAAAATTCGTTAGAAATTTCCATCTTCGGTGTAAAGGCCGCATTCCATATCTCACCCGTCTATCTCGATTGAATTTTTAAATTATCTGATCATTGCCAGAAAGACAGACATCACATCGAGTTAACATAAATACGGATAAATAGACATATCCTGTGAACAAATTTGTCCAAAATTCGTTAGAAATTCGCAACTTTCGTGTAAACGCCATACCATATTTCATCCCTCTATCTCGATTGAATTTTTAAACTTTCTTTATCATAGACAAAAAGACAGACATAAATCCGAAAATGACTATTTAGGACTCAGGGTGTTCTGAAACGTAGAGATTCATCAAACTCTCGAGGTCAAATATTTTACCATGTCTATACTTCTCTTTTTATTCTTCGCTTATGAGAATTTTAAAAGTAGTATGAGACGTGTAGTTTTCATACTCGGTGAAATCTGATATGGCATCATGATATAATAAGAGTTAAACATCATTTTGATAAGTTATGACTGATTTTCAAATTAACAAGTCTAGCTGAAAAACAGTTTTTAGAATTAAACCTTTAGAAGGATAATTAAAAAATTAAATAATTTTAATTATTTTCTTCTTTTTAGACTCAAATTTGCAATTTATTTTTATAATTTTGTTATGAAATTTTCTCAAATTCACTAGACTGTGACACCGATCGAATGCAGTCCAAATTTAATTTAATTAATAGATTAATTGGTAACTAAGTATAAATAAAATATTTTCATCTAGAGCTGACAAGTGTACTAAATTTCAAAACTCCCTCTTCACAAACATGAAACAAGTAAAGTTAATTAAAGTGTATAAAACCGTCCTTTTAATGGATACCACATTCAACTTAAAGATATATTTTTGCCCGATTTGCTGTTTTTCATGTTAATATTTCATTGGACTAGTGAAGTAAATCAGTATGCTTGCCAAGTGATATTGAAAAACTTGCGATACCAGAAAGAATATTCCACTTTTTTGGAACATATAAATGTTACTTGTAATAAATAATATGTAATAAATATACTTGTTATAATAAAACCTCAATTCTTTTAGTGTGAGATAAATTTACCTCCTTCCAATTTTATTTTTAAAAAGACTTCAGAATTTGTGATGGTAATTGTTGGATATTCCATGGCAGGATATTCATCAAACATGCGTCCTGAATTCCATTTTAACGATGACTACGAAGGGAAATCCATAGCATCACCTGCAGTGAGAAAATATATCAGGGTTTATCTTACCCTGGTTTGACAGAATCAGTTGATAAAATTGTGAGTATTAAATTTGAAATCGATATAGTCACTGAAATAAAATGTATATCTTTCACTGTTGCATACGAATAAAAAGCACGAGAAATTTGTTCCTTCAGAGACATTTCAATCTCGATCAAATTAATAACCTTTTACCCATTCGACCTGACTTTTGTATGATTGAAATTTAACTATGAAAAGTAGTTTAATTTAATGCTGGCATACTAGATGTATACTATAAGTTTAAAGTTTTTCACTTTTCCCATTTCCTGGAAATCTCCTTGGACAATATGTCCCAATCATATAGTCTCCTGCGACAATTTGTCCAATCGTGTAGTCGACTGGGATTATTCCAGGAAAACATCTGTAAAACTCTTTTTCCTGCCATAAGATTAGCATGTCAGGAAAACAACTTTACAACTTCGTGACAATAATCTTGTAGTGATTTCATCACTGATGGGATGTATTATCCCACTGTTAAGTACGTTTGGGACAATATATCCCACCAAATCTCATATTAAAAAGCTAAATTGTTACCTAATAAGAACAATAAGAACTATTTTACACTAAGTATGGCATGAATATAGTTGTACTTACTGTAAATTTTTTTTAAAAATTAGACCAATTGAAACTTGAGTAATGTGTTTCTGCTTCGGTTATTATGTCACTTTTCCTGTTAAAGGGAAACTTTATCTATAAGGTAAGGAGATTAACATCCTTTCCTTCCCTGCCATTTCCAAATAAAGGCCTATCTTCATGCTCATAAAATTGTATAAACTAAGAAATGTATAATTAGAACTACTTAAGATATGCAATAAAGGTATGATTTTTCTCATTTTTATAGTAAATGTTTCATTTTAAAAGTCCATTGTTATTTTCATTACTGTGTAGTATTATACTAGTACTATCTTTTAAAAACCTTTAAAATTATTACTTTTAAATGAATTTTCAATAGTGGCTTTAAATTTTTAATAGTCAAAACTTTTTATTAAAATTTTGATTATGCGTCTTTCCATTTTTACCTCGTTTTATGTCAGTCCTTTGAAAGACGTATAAACGGTGCTTTACTATGTTTTGTTTTGGAATTTGGGATTTGTGATGGGAATGAACATCATAGTATCCAAACTAATACAAGTTGCTTATTAAATTAGCATACGTTGTATTTATTTGATACAAATAACGTTTAATGTGTTAAAAAGACTTTGTAACAGACTCCTTAACAAAGCTTCTTATTCCGAGAAGTTGCTTAAATACACTGACAAATGTTATATCAAATCTTTTTGACGAAAATTATTAATGTAATAAATATGAATTCAATTTATTCCGTAAATTTCTCTGTTGCCTCGTCTTTACAAAATATTTCGCTTCTTTGATCTTTTTTCACTAATAACATTATTTTATCTGCAGAAGAAAAAGAAAATTTTCGGTAAATCCATATTTAAATAGAAGAATAATTTTTAAAAAAGTAACATTTGAATTACGAATTTTTTATGGTTTTATTTTAATAACACCACCAGTTCTAAGAATAGGTAATGTTGTTAAAGCTAAAGCAAATAAGAAAATTAACTCTTGTCCACTATTAAATAAGACTTAAATATAATTTAACCATTTCTAATAATTATACTAATAACACAATCAAACTTTACAGCGAAAAAAAGTATTTTAGCGTATTTGATACAAATAGATAGTTCAGTATAATAAATAAGATACCAACTATTCCTTTCAGTACAGTAAAATTAATAGCTACTTTAATGAACATCTTAAAATGTAACATGTTGAACTGTAACGTTACTTATTAACTGATTCATTAAGGCACTTTTTATCTGATAGACAGGTTTTGGCAATTATCGCTTCCCAGCTTGTAGAAAGAAGATTCTAACTCAAAATTTCATTACAGAGAAGAAAAATGACTCAAAAGTAGATGAGGCCTGTTGGCGAGCTCCTTGGTTCTCCGGCGAAATCATCACTCTTCCGTAAAATGATATCACCGGCACTCAAAAAAAGAAAATATTAAGTAGCTATCCTTAGAACACGTATCTCACAGATTACTCGTTAAGGAAAGCACGACTTAGAAGAAGAAAATTGAGAATTTTATATCAGTTGTTGCAGAATAAATTTTTTTTCGATATTCTGATCGTAGTTAATAACGGTGAAATATTTCTTCGTGGATAAAATGGAGGCTAACCGAGACGGAAAAAATTAAAACAATGGAGGCAAAAACTGATAGAACAAAAAAATGGTAATTTCTTTGTCTTATCCTTCTATAATAATAACAGTGTTTTCGGCTTTCATGTTAGTTGTTGTTACCTTGGGAAACTTCTCATTATTCGCTCTATTAAGAATTTTTAGTTTCAAAATAAACGTTTGTGCTAAAAATGGCCTCATAAAACTGTCTAAGCTGGAAAATTATTGGCATTTCGCACCCTTTTCTGATACATTTTGGGGAAACTGCTCCAACTGTAATGAAATTACTGTACTTATTTTCTTTCGATTAGAGCTGTAATATTGATTTTTAATTTTTTGCAATATCTTCATGTAAAAATTGTAATTATTATGGTTGCTGGAAAGTTGCAAATATTTCTTAACTATGGAAACACTTTCTAAGCACTCTCCTATGAATTTCTAAAGTATTGTTATTGAATTGTTATTAAATTATAGTTAACATTATTGTTTAACATATAAATCTTTAAAATTTGAAATTATATTCATATTTGACAGGGGTATAAAGTCATGATGCTATGACTACAACTCAAAAGGCAAATTTTGTGGAGATTAGCTTTCTTAATACCAAGCAATTTTTAAAGTTGTTTAGAAATATCTCCAGACATCTCAAGGAAATTTACCAGAAAAATACACTTATAGAAATTCCCAACATCACTGTAAAGTTTCAATCTTAAGCTTTTAAGAGAAGACAATGGAATTTTCTTCGCTCTAGAGCAAAAACTGAACATTCTTCTTGATCTCCGGCATCGATTAAAAGTTCAATGCGCTTTTAACGACGATTTGCATTAAAATTTTTTGCGAATTATATTCTCGTTTGTCTTGCATCCTGTGTTCGCATGCATGCCTTTTCTGCATTCATATATTTATTTTCATCATGTTCATATTTTTGAAACTTTTGCAGAATTAATGTTTCGGTGATTTTTCGTTGTATGAAAAAAGATCGCCCCTGGTCTTTCTCATAAGCAATCTTTCTTGATCGTAATACTATAGCAATTTTTTTATATAAACCTTAGAACTTCCACAGGAATTGATAAGATTGCTGACCAAATCGGCTATTGTTTTTAGCCTGTTTATGTAAAGGTTATTGGCCCAACAGCCAGAAACCCCCGCCCAAACAAATAAACAACAATAGGAGACTTGGTCAGTTGTATGAGTTTTCTATGAAAGTTCTGAAATTAGTATAACAATTTCCTTAAACTAAAGAAAGAACTATTTTTCTATCTCTATGGCTTTCAAAGGAAATATCCATCCTAAAGTATTATGAATCATCCTAAATTTTTTATGAAAATTTTTGGACTTCTTAATGTTTCACATAAAATTCTATTTATTACGATCGGTTTTCAGAAGGTGAATTTCACAATTCTTAATCAGCACGAATAATTCTGGAGACAGAAGCTCTAAGATTACCATATCAAATCTAAGCATTCTGTAGATAATTAAAGAAAGTAAAGTGTAAGGGAACGTTGCATATCATAATGATAATAATAATTGTTTTTTTACATTTTAGAGACATATGCCGATCTCATCTGAGTAAATGCAAAACATTTTACTTTTTTTCTTTTAAACAGCTTCGGTCAAAATGTCCAGATATCTGGAGAAGTTTCTGAAAATGGCCCAGCCACCACAGCCGCTGAAACTGCCACCAAACTATACAAATCTGTCGTTTCTTTTTCCAAAGCTGTAAAACTGAAGATGAATGACGTTGCCACTCCCTTTATTTGAAACTTACAGAATCATTATATCGCATCTCACACTCAAATCATTCATTCTTCTTATTGCAATTGAGCTTTAACCGTTGTCTTCTTTTCCGAAGTTTTCCCCGAGAGTCTCACTCGCGATCTTTACCGTCTTCTGTCTCCTATAATTATCTCATCATTTTAATGTCACCGTAATAGCTTAACCAATTTATTTTTAATCCTTGAAAATTAAAAACTATGCAAGGATAACGGTGCGCAGATCATCTAGAAACTAAACTAAATTAAATCTTTCTGAGTCTTAATTGGAAATAAAAAGGCTACATTATCAAACGAAAGCTTAATATATGCTGCCATCGACTGAATATACAAGTAAAAGAAACGAATACTTTAAAATACTTTTTTTGTAAAATTTGCGTTGAAAAATATTTCCTGTGAGTTTATGATGACGGACTCTAAGCATTAATGGGTTAATATTTATATACTATAGCGAATATAACTATAATTAATACTATATCGATATAATTAAAAATATATCGAATTTTATATCAGCTATTCCTCTTAAAATTTTCAAGAATTAAGTTTCTTTGATTAAATTTATTAAATAAGCAATATGCTATATATATATATAAGATATATATATGATAAGCAAATTATTCTTCAAACAGTCATATCGATAGCAAAAAAAGTGTTAGTCGACACCAGTAAAAAGGAATCAAGAGAAAAAAGCAAACGTCACAGAACTTAAAATATGAGACATGTTCCTATTGGAAACTTGTCATAGTCTTCACGGACTTGTGAACATGCCACATATAGTTAGTGTTATATGAAAAATGGTAAGATAAGACAACTAATCATAGAAAATCATCGAGATTCAGGAAACCTCATGCCTCATAAAATGAAACATCAACGAAAAAAAATCTACACCGAAGTAAGTATTGTATATATTTTTTTATATTTTCTGTACAGCAACCAGATTTAAAAACACAGAAATATACGAAAAGATATTATTTAAAGTAATTCTAATTATTATTTAGTAAAAAAAACTCAAAAGAAATAATCAGCCGAAGGCACAATCGACTCAAATAACAGAAATTTGTGTAATAAATTTACAGCATGAAATTCTGCATAATATGCATAATTCATCACATATAATATAGGCAAAAATATCTTCAGATAAATGAGATATCAAAGTTAATATTTCTTTCAAATGCTTATCAATATTCTACTATTAAATATTTTGATCCACAGGGAAAAACAATACAAAAACTCATTTATTCTTCATAAATTTTCTGCACACTTATGTGTAAACACATTGTTCGAACAGCAACGACAGCTAGGATTTGTTCGGCACATACTCAGGTCAATTGAATCTCAAAAACAAAAAAATAAAATATCTAAAAGAAGCCTACATATTTAACACATTTCCCTGTTTAAGCGGATTATGGGAAAATCTTAATAGTGTACCAGAAACATCTTCTACCTTAAAACGTTCATTTTTGACAGAATATTTCCCAAAATGAACGAAAAGAAATTAAGTGTGAAATCATGAATTTTTTAAAGAATTTTGGCCTTTTGTTAAACCTCAAAATCTACATAACTTTTCAATGGAACATTACTGCACTTATCTTTTGGTTTTTTACCTAGGCAGTATCATAAAAAATATGTATGCCAAATTTCAGCCTGATATTTTAAAATGAATTTTAGTTATCGTGTTTGAAAAATGAAAATTTTGGAAAAAATCATTTTCGAGAAAAATGAGTTTAAAGTTTGTGTTTTTAATTTACTATGAGAAGAAAAGGGAATTTTTCTTCAATACTCCCCAGTTTTCTAGATTAGTCCTTTTTTTTCGCCAGCTTAGGTCATTTATTAAAATTTTCAGTTCTGGAAATTTTTTCTTAGTCGTTTTTTTAGCCTCATGAGTCATTATCGTTACCTACAATTCAGTTGCCTTCCACAGATTTGAATATTTTTTTCATTCAACTAACTTTTGTGTGCATACTAGCTTATCTGGAGATATTTTTAATGATTAATATAGGATATAAGTAAAATTTATGCTCTTTTCGTACTTTTATTTTCAAAATTACATCATTAATATTAGAGATACTGCAATTATTGAAAATTGTCTAAATTTGCAACAATTTCATAGAAAACAAAGATACCCACGCTTAAAATATTCCAAAATAGTATCTGGTATATGAAAAATAGTACAAAACAAAAATAAACAATAAAATTCAAATATTTTAAGTAAAACAAGGAAAAATACTTCTTCATCGTATTGTTTACTAGTCCATTTTCAGCTGTTAAGTTTTACTAAAATGTCTCTAATTTCACTTCTGATCATCAGAGATGTAAAATAAAAACTGTTTTGAAAACTTAAAAGACTAGAATTTCAGATAAGACATTTAAAAAAAATATGTAATTTTCGGTCGAAAATGGGTTTTTCACGTAGGCGGATACCTTAAACACATTTCAGACTTTCATTATTCTGAAGAATATGTTCGATTTTAAGAGCTAAAATTCATCATCAACGCTGATTTTGTACATTTTACGAGTTGAAAATAAAGAAAGTACTCAAACACAAAATATTATATCGAGTAGTATTTCGAAACGAAATTTCAAAACGTGGTCCAATAAATGATTTCTAAACCTATAGAGATGGGTATATACTTTCAGTTGGAAAAATGTTTTAAATGACGGCAAGAATTTTATTTTATGCAGTTTGAATAAATAAATATATGACTGAGAAAAAAGTACTAAGTCTACATTTTTTTTATTTTGACATACTAACATTTCAAACAAAAGCTCTTCTCACTATGACTAGAACTGACAGAATTGTCAAGCTTTGAATATCACCATTTTAGACGATTTTAGATCATTTCAATGGCCACCTCGGGGAAAATCCACCAATCGACGGGCTGCATTTACTTGATGTGGCCGTTGATTGGCTTAAAATAATGGAATTCGAAGCTTTTCATAATTGTTTAAGCTTTAGTGGTAGAAGAGTGGAACGGATGGACGGAATGAAACTTAGTGGAGTGGTTCTGTTTAAAATGTTAATGTGTCGAGAATATTTAATCTATAATATAAAACTGAAAATACTGTGTTTGTCACAACAACTGCTCCTAAACGGTGAACGGTAACGACATGAAATTTGCACACGACATTCTGTGGCACATTTCTAGGTCAATTGTGCTATTTTTAATTTTCAGAATTAGTTAGTTTTAAAGATATTTAATTAAATAACGAAAATTAGCCGTTGCTAAACCTAATGCTTAGACATTTTTGCCAATAACTTCTGAAATATTTATCGCAACGCAGTTATTTTTACATTATCTTAAAGAACAGAAAATTATCTTCTTAATGATATTAATTCCATTGCGGTAATTCTTTTCTCTGATTGTTATTAACGTTTAAAAATATATTTTAACGCAATTTTTAACAATACTTTTATTCTCATAGAATTAAATTTAAGCCAATTTACGGTTTTGGGCGCGGGCTTTTTCCATTGTTAAAATTAATATAAGAAAAAATTGTTTTCTTTGGGCATAAACAACAAAGGATACTTTCTTACTTTCGTAGTATTTACACCTTTTGATACGATTACACAGTGATCCAATGACGTTAGTGAATTGTTCCCTCGCTGTTTTGTTTAATTTTCACAAATTTTTAAATTATCTTAATGAGTGTGTGTTAAGCCCTGAAGGTTTCTTAGTCCGGTTCCTATCGTAGGAAGAGGACAAAGGGAGAGAAAAAAGATGTTTTAACCATCTATCTGTCGCAAGAACTCCTCCTAAACGGTAAATAGTTTCGACATGAGATGCCATTCTGGGGTCCGTTCCTAGATTAATTATACTTTATTCAACTTTCAAAAAAATTACTCCTTAAGACGCATAATTTAATAACTAAAATTAAGCCAACTTTCGGCGTTTTATCTCAGTTTTCGCCAATAACTTCAGTCAATATATTGCAGGTAGAAGATTTACATACCATTTTGAAGAGCAGAAAATTATCTGTTTAATTATTCAATTTAAATGTCATGCGTTCTTTTCCTTAATTTAATAAACATTTCAAATTTATTCTATACACAATTTTGTAACAGTGCTTTCTATTATTATAATTAAATTCAAACCAATTTATCGTTTCATCAAATCCTTCATTCCATTATTTTTACCACTGTGAAAGTTATGATAAAAAAAATATGGGGTCCTTTGAATATTAACAGAAAGCAGAATTTTTATTTTCGCTTTTATTTCGTAGCTTATACATCTTTCAATATGTTTGAACCACAATCCAATGATGTTAATTATTCTCTTTCCGCGATGCTTTATTTAATTTTACGAATTTCTAAATGACCATAATGATGTGTAAAATCCTTCAAGATTTTTCACCCTCTAACTACCGATGGGAGAGGACCTAATGAGAAAAAGGAAGAACACTATGACGTTCTTTCCGGTCAATGACACAAACACTAAAGAGAAGATAATTTTAGTCCATATACAATAAAATCCGGGCTAAGATATGAAAGAGCTTATGTTGTCGCCTTAGCAATGACGGGGAGGGGAAAATGAAGTACGAAGGACTACTAGAATAATGCTGCGAGGGTCAGAGAGCACGACAGTGGATTAATGAAAATCAACCATAGACGCTGCTGCGTAAATATTTTCATCCCGAGCATATATCAGATAGTTAAATGTAAATAATAGGGCTGGAGGTGAAGGTTGTTTAAAAATGTAGACTTCGTAATATTTTCGAAGTACATTTATTGATTCAAACAACATAAAATGCAATTCTTTATGTCATTTAAAGCACTTTTCCGATTGGAAGTATATTCCTATCTCTAATGGCTTAGAAATTAGCTATTGGGCCACGATTAGAATGAAACCATGTGCATTATTGAAAGAAAAATAAGAAAATAATAATAAATAATAATAAAATGCATTCTCTTAGCATTTCATTCTTATTCATAAAAAATGCTGATAAACACTCTTCTAAAAATAACACCGCCATAAAAGACTATATTTAGTGACCTCATTAGGACAGGTCATATATTTAAACATCAAATAATAATAGCAATAAGGCTAGACTTAGCAACAGACAGGAAACATCTATTAAAAATAAACGAAATCAAACTATTCTGGGAAATTTCAGGGCACAGAATGAGAAAAGCTTCCTCCCAAGACAAAAAGAAAACAAATTTTTTTCAGTAAATATTACTTGAGATTTATTGTTCATTTTTTCAGCGGTCTCGACTAAAAGAAGTGGTCGTTTTATACTTTCTCGTATACGAAGTATACAAAGAGAAAGTATTGTAATCTTTAAAAAATTCGAACTCGAGATTTTGACGAATCTCCACGTTTTAAACCTCCCTGATTCCGAAAAACACAATTTTGGAATTATATCTGTCTGTCTGTGAACACGATAACTCGAAAACTATTAGAGATACACTGTTGGAATTTGGTATATGATCTTGACACATAATTTTTAGGTTTCTATCAGATTTTGGACAAAATCCGTCTACGGGAAGTCTGTCTGTCGAAGTTTTTGTGAACACTATAACTCAAAAACTTGAATAGATAGATGTATAACATTTGGTACACAGTGTTATCATCAGGAATGCAGGTCCGTACACATTTTGGTCCAAATTCGTCAAAGGGTTGACTGTCCGTCGGTCTGTACAATCGCAAACTTCTGAAGACGATATCTTCTAAAAGAAATGGCTTGGAAAAATGAAATTTCGTATTTTAGTCTTAAAACTCTAATTGTAGATCTTCCTCCAATTTTCGTTTAAATCGGTTAAAAAAACAGCGTTGAAATTGCATATTCGGTTTTTTTCTCCATTCTACGACGCAGAAAAAGGCGCGAACACTGGAGCGTTTTCCCCTCCTTAGGGCCGCACGTTTTCAGGTGTGTGGTGTTTTTTCTTCCCACCCGTGTTAGTCGTATACGAGAAAGTTTCCGGAAGGCCACTCCCACTGGTTTCATCCTGGACACATCGAAACTAGGGATTCCTTCTCTTTATTTCACCCTTTCCTTTCCTACTTAGAATCAACAACAAGACCTTGACAACATATCTCAAACCGAACTTGGCACAGGACCAAAGTCGATTGAATAGTCAAAGGAGTTTAAGTTTCCTCCGTACATATACAAAAGAAATGCGAATAGGATTGTGGTTTCATACATTTTAACTGCTTATGTTGAATGAAACGTAGCTTTCGTATGAAAAGGAAATTAGCAGGAGACGATTCGGTACAACAAGTGTGATATTAATCGTTTAAGTATTTTACCATCTGTAAAACTACATAATATTTTGTTTTTTCGAAGGAAATATAAGCGAATGTATGATCTGTAACTTTAACATTGTTACTGCTAATATAAAAATAATAGATATAAATCTTTGTGAAAAAATTGTATTTTCAAAAAATACGTATTATTTTTTGAGAAAAATTATTTGAAACAAAGCAATTGTAGGATTTCCTGATAACTTTTGACGCCCAAACCTGTTATACCAAATTTTTAGTAATATTCCTTTGTAGATATGTAAAATAATATTACTTTTTATAGCAAGAATACATTTTCGATTTTACTAGTTAGGAAAGTTTTTTCAATATTTGAGAAATTTTATATAAGATAAATATAAAGCCTTCACGTAAAATTGTAGCATCTTGTCATTTTTGAATTGCGAATATTGTGGATGATCCTCGTCATTTAAATATGACTCTTATCTGTTGTGAGTGAATGCGCAGCAAGGTAAAAGGTTCCAAACGCGTTAACCACATTTTGTCTTTCTATTTCAAAGATACTATATCTTTGTATTTCAACTGTTGAGTATGCACCTACTCACACACAAAATACGGATAGAACTGTAAAACAGATTGAAAGCAAAAATTAATTAGATTAAGTTTCTTCTTGAAACAATCCCTCCTTTCTTGAACAAAATTAGAAACTAACATTCATACAAAAGCCGTTTTGAGACCAGACTTACCTTATTTAATTTTTTGGATATTTTCAATTATCTGTCTTAGTAGTCATAATTTTGTTAATCAAATAAGTGATATTAAAGGGATATTTTAAATGCAATTTTTTTCTTTCAAAATTATAAGAAAAAAAGAAATTGTTGTTTTACCTAAATAACTAATAGATTCAAAAGAAATGATATTTAACATTGTTAACAATATTCTTTTGTAGCTATGTAAAAGTATATTATTAAAAAAAGATTACTAAATACAGCTAGACATTCTTTCTAATAGTTGCTCCAAGATTTTTCATTAATGAAATTGAAATTTTTAGAACATTATAATGCTTACATGTAAAGCCTTACCAGATTATTATTTAATATATTACAAGTGAATAGTGAGGAAGTTGAAAGGTCACAACACTGAATTAAACGTATTCTGTTTTGTTATGTGACAGAAGGATAAATCAGACTTTAAAAAAACTAATTGCTTTTAAATTCTTCCTTGAAACAATTCCTTTATTGAACAAAATTAGAAAGTGTTATTCAGATAAACGCCTTTCTCTTACCTTCTACCCTATTCAATTTACTGGACCTTTTCAATTATCTCTTTAAGTTGTCATTATGAACTTTAAAAGCATATGCCAATAGCTATACTCAAGATTTTACATTATCTAATTTATCTTCAACGGAAACAAAAATAATTTAAGTACAATAAGAGCAAAAGGAATTAAGTAGAATAGTTTCCAGTATGCAGCTGTTTATCTTCAAAAGGAACATAAAGACTTCTGATAAATAAGGCTAAACTATGATCTACTCTCTGTAGATCAAAAGATACCAAACATACATATAATTTTACAGGGTGTTTCAACACTCATGGTTTTTACTTTGGAAGGTGATAGAACAAAACTACAAAAGCACAAATCACAATACAATGTATTCTCGGAACTGAACCGGTGAAACGCTAGAGGGCACTTTCCAGCGACCTGTCCCATGTTATTTTATGAACACGATAACTAGAGTACTTCCGATTGAATTTAAACCCGCTAGTAGTACATTATAGAGAGGGTTAAAATATATGCCCGAGATCGTAGATCGGCTATCCAGCTCAAAGGAGGTGTGAAAATTGTGGATTTGAAATTTTCATTTCCCCATAACTCCCTTAAGATTGAAGTTGTTAAGATAATTCTAATTAGATTAATTATTGCTTCATCATAGTGAACAATTCTTGCACTGGAAGGTTTTCGATAACTGCAATTGCCTAGAAGTCAGGGGCTGAAAAGTGATTTTTAACACTGACTGGTTTGTGACATAAGCTTGCGACATCTCATTGAAAAGCTGTCATCAGCTGCATTCTTTCTCCCTCCCACATTTTCAATTTGCCAATAACATATTGCTCGCCAGTTCAGTTGAAATAAAAATCCGTATAAATGTGTGTATTACATTATACTAATTTTTATTACATTTATTATGTTCACAAGATAACATAGTAAAGACTGCTGAAAATCATCATCTAGCAAGTAACAGGTTAAGTTCTCAGCATACATTACATGGTGATTTATGCTTGTCTAGTTGTATTCTACCACATCCAAACATAATTACCACGAATTCTGAAACACCATGTATATGAGAATATTAAATCAGAAGAGAAAATATTTCTTTTTTTCATTATTATTACACTTGCAATATTTCTTGTTGTTTATCATCTTTAATTCAACGTACTTTAAGCATTACTTCCTTTCACTTTGTTACCATAGTAGACGTGATTTTTCTTCGAAATTTCAGGAATCATCTTATGGCATTCAATATATCATCTTCAGTAAATCATCAATCATCTTATGGCAAATATAAATTTCACATCGTTTGCATTTTATGCTGAAGTGATATCGTAGAGGTATGCTTTTGCATGAAAGCCCTCTGACACATTTTATTTGATTAATACATAATCATACAAGTAACATCAAAGGCTTAATGATGCATAGTCTAAATACTGACTAAACAATATAAGAACACTGCTTTGTAAACTCATTTTTTTCATCATTATTCTGATAAATACTCGCTATCGAAGCCTAATTATGAAAAAGATATTTTTCAGATAATTTTTTAAAATTCCACGGTAAGAACTTATATACAAAGCAACATCTCAATTTCACGTACCACGGCATTTAAGTTTTTAAAATAACTATTCGATAAATCTTAATTTCGAATTTTTTTTTTAAGAATTTAATTACATAGAAAATTCGTTTAAAACATAGTTTCATCAGCTGAATAACCAAAAAAATATTTTTTCTTCCCATGTCAAATCTAGTGGAGTAAAGTTCTTTAGCCTTTTCTTTTTTGATAGAAAACATTTGTGACTGGACTCTTCAAATGTCGATTTCTAAGATTTCAACTAAGCCAGTTTAAGTAAAGATAGAAATGTCGATAAAAAATTCTAAAAATAATTGCCTACGATCCGATAAAAGATAAAAACAATAAATACATCTGAAAAAAATTTCTTCGACTGGAAACGATATTAAATTTGAAATGTGGTCATTGATGCTGCTTCCGTTTTCTTTAAAAGCCAATTAAAGTGAAAAATAAACGATCGAAATTTAAAAAATGTCCATGTTTTGGAAACTGACGACTTTACATCCGAGATTTTGTAATATTATAGGAGTACTGTTTTCCTTTATGTCAAAGAAAAAGACGCGTGAAACAACTTTACATACAAAATAGGTAACTTATCACCAAAATATTCCAATGTAAATTAAATTACATAAAAATTAATTTATAGCGAAACGAAATTTCTTTCAAATTTTATTTCCTGAAAACTTCTTAAAATTCTTTTCGCTCTTTAAGTATGCTGATGCCTATTTCTAATACATATAATATATTAAAAGAAAATTGTAGTTGGGACTTCTTTCATTAAGTTTTACAATTAATCTGTTTAAATCAACGGGTCTATATTCTTCAACTAGAGGAATATTTAAGAAAGAAGTTATAATCACTAGTGGACCTCACAAATTAGAAGTTGAAACAGCCAAATACAAAATAATTAAAAAGGGACATTAAGGACGTCAAATGTTAGTAAAAATTAAATTACATAAAAATTGAATTAGAAAACTAAGCTTAGCTAATTTTGTGTCATATGTGAAGGAACAAAAGAAGCATAAGAAATGATACAGTGCCTAATATGCCACATTTGAGGTCATAGCATTGTGTGCTGCTGTGAATTTGAGAATCAAAAAATATTTTTGCTTCAATTGTTCTTAAAAAATTGAAATTTTAAATTTCAGAAATCAGTGGTCCAATCTGGGCATCCAGCTTCCCTAATTGGACCGATAACACTAATTGTTTAAGCTAATTTTTATCTAATATAAAGTGTATTTTACGAGAGGTTAATTATATTTTTTAAGATAAATAAAATACAAAAAACTACTTTGTGCTTTATTAAATTTTCTTCTCTGTCACTGTACATTAAAAAATGTCGAGGTAATCCAAAATTCTGCAACCTTCCTCTATACTAAAATTCACACATCTAACTTGTTGCGTTTTTGATTTATCGCATTCGTGTACCCACGATTACACAATTGGACATACGGTCAACTCTTCTTCGATTCGGTACAAAATTTGAAAAATTCTAGAAGAAAAGTTCATTTGAGAATTTCTGTACAATTTTCTAATTTAAAATCTTCAAAATCATGAAACTTGAATTCTTAGGTTTATTGCTTTTAAAAATATTATTCTTTCGTGTCAATCATTTAAGATAAACTAAAGGAGTTTTTTTCACTAAATGATTAGAGCCATGTATGTGAAAAGCTTCAACAACACAAATATTAACAGAATTTCAGGAATTTAGCTGCAAAAAATAAAAATTCATTTCCATCTCATTATGAATACGAAAGACTGTAACGAAAGAGCTTTCTATTTTTTTTTAACTGAATGCATTAATATTATAAAGTAATTTTCTTCTTTTTCTCTTAAAATCTTTCAAAATTTTTATAAGGCATTAATGTACTTTTTCGGTTTAGATATGAAATTTAATTTTAAATGTTTTAATGCAGTATTTATTGCTTTTAAAAATGCATGCATTATGTGCACAAATAAGGGATGAATTTCTCTTCAAAGCAGACGATAAATGAATAATTTTATTTGCGATTCTTGGGGATCCAGTCAAATAAATGAGGAGGGTGGATATTTGAGCTTATTAGACTAATGAGAAGAAAATGAAACCGTCCAGTTTGAACAATTTTTTTAATGAGGCTATATTATTACTCTTTTAGTTTAAGAATATTACATTCTTTTCGAGGGGTAAAACTAAAATAACAGCGTTTTTTTCACACAGATAGAAGCATTTTTTTCTGTCTTAAATTCTACAGTGCGAGGATGAGTGGCGCCCGGTCATAATATTATTTTTTCGCCCACTCATCATATTCAGATTTTTAAAAAGTGACAAGTAGGCACTTATATTTTGCCTCCATTGTCCTCTGAGACTGACGTCCGGCATCTCCATACGCCGCTTGACTCTCATCATTGGACGTAGTAAATACTTGCATTTAAGGTTAAAACGGGAGACATCTTCCTTACGTTGTCGGGTCGGCATCCAGTGGCGTAGGTTCACAGGGCATAATGTGATTCCTTCACTCGCCAATAATGGCGTCACGAATGGGACCAGGTAATGGTGATATTATTTCGCACCCCTCTACATGTTTAACCTTTTGAGGACGGCCGCACGGAAAACTTGCGGTTCGATCTGGCCGACGTTTCCCATTGTTCGTGGCTGTTCAGGGCCCGCACATGTTTTCTAGTTAAGCCTAATTAACTAACGAGGGTGTCACGTCGACATGACAGTCGGTTACTGAAATCCAAAAGAGAGGCACGTATTTGTGACAGTCGGGAGAGAATGTGAGAAGCAGTTGGCATCCCCGCTTGATCCTCAAAGGGTTTATTTTTAATTTTTACATAAACGCACTAATATTTTGTCGCCACGACGCACAGGGGTAGAATATACGAAAAAGTTGACCAAAATTGTTAAAAATTAAAATTATATAAATATTTTTGTTAAGAACTTTAGGATATGTTGGGTAGACATAAATATTAAGAAATTCTCAATTAATGAAGAGATTCAAGGACCATTAAATAGTTCGTCAATAAATCAGATTCGTTTCTTGTCCAGGCAACATGAGGCGAAACAGAAACTCATTAAATAGCCCATGAGAGAAAACAAAAAAAAAATCCCTTTTCGGCAAGCTGGAGGCAAAGGTAGACAGATTCCTTTACGCTAATGTTATAAAAGTAATGAAATATTACATATTGACATGCATATTACATAGCCAATGACTTTATTGTTTCTACACATTGCAATATTTACGCTGTGATTCTAATTTCATGACATTTAATTTTTTACTATATCAAGGTTTTATCATTCTATTTTTCATTTCAAAAGGTTATGCTAGATTTATTGGTCAGTAAATTGGTCATTTTTTTTTATCCAACACATAATCATTCAACACGTAGGAATCATAAAGAAATAAATATCCCAGCAGCGCAAATATCCCCTAGATAACATTAAGCCAGCCTATCTAAAACAATAGCAAGAAATTGACACTTGACACGAATGAAGAATGACTCTAGATTAGTTTATTTAATCTAGGTTACCATATAATTGTGCGAACATTACTTTGTCATATGGTAAAATCACATGATATGAAACATTTAAACATTACTCGCATGGGCTCATTTAGAGAACTACAGAGAGGTTACAGAGATAATAGTCACTAAATTCTTAACACATACGAGAATAAAAATAATTAAACATTGTGAGTTCCAAATTTAACACGTGTGTTTAAAGCATAGGATATCAGTGCAGCCATTTTGAACAGGAAATTTAAATCTCTATCGACAGTTAAAAGCAAATACTCAGGCAGAAAACCCCAAAACAATTTTAAAGTTAATGAGATATTTTTCAATGTAGAAAAGGATAAAGATAACTCTTATATATCTATCTTTTTTGGCTATTTTATATTGAATTTATTAAACAAATCTTGGTTCAGCCATATTTAGTTAAATATGAAATTAATTAATTTGTCAAATGAACTCTTAAAATTAACTATTTGATTAATTAAAATTAACTATTTACTTAAATAAAATTAAATATTTAGTTAATTGTGACAATATCTTCACTAAAACCTTTTTTATGGATCATAGTATATGCCAGCAATCTTAATCTTGTAATAATCTAATAATTATCTTAATTTAAATAAAAGTTATTGTGTCTGTATGTATGCTCCATATCTCCTCCTAAACCATTGGACTGATTTCAACCAGACTTTGCACATTTTTTATTTAAGACAAGAGAAAGTTCCTCGTAACTTTTCAAAGCCCCAAAGTTGCTTATAATTTCTGTCAATTAAAAATTAAAAATGGCTTTTTTCCGCTATATCTTTGGAAATCCTTCTCACGAAACTATTTTTACACCTTATTATATTTTAAATAAAATTTGTATTTCAGTGACAAAAATTTCATTTCCATATAATTTGTTTCTCTCATTTTTTCAAAATTAATTTTAAACTGAATTCGTAACGATATTCTTTATTGTTGAAGAACAAGAATAATACTAATATATATAGTTGCCGGAATACATTCACAGAATTCTGGACAAATGCTAAAACAAAATTTTATAAGTAGACTATTAGCCATTTATATCTTGACCTAATATTGATTGATTTATTTTCATTCTTTAAATTAATTAATAATATAATAAAATATTCATTGAAACCTTTATTTCTTATACTTTAGTAATTCTAAACGAAATTTGAAGTATCTATATAACAAATAATAATTTAGGGAGAAAACAGTTGTTTTTAAAAATCGTTTGTTTCAATTGATATTCTCATTTTAATATCAAAACGTTTCAGATCAGAAAAGGAATTTGTGTATTATAATTTTTATACAATAGTAGTTTTTACATTAAAAATATTAGACATGAAAGCATTTTAATCCGGAGCAAATCCAGGTATATCAGCTTGTTTACCGTACAAAAGAGAAGTAAATGCGGCTGATGGAAGCACATAACTCCTAAGTAATTCTTGCTGTAAAAAAATTTTCAATATAAAAGTAGTTTGTTATGATAAGGTGTTAATTCCCCTAATTGAAATTTTCTTTCTATCTTCAATCGTAACGGAGCTATGGGGAAAAGATAAATTGGGGGGAATTGAACATCGCTTTTCAGCTCATAACTTCTAAGCAATTGTAGCTGTGAAAAAACGTTTAATATAAAAGTTGTTCGTTATGATTATGTGATAATTCCCCTAATTGAAAGTTACTTTCTATCTTCAATCATAACAGAGTAATGAGGAAATGAAAAATTGAGGGGGCTGTTGAATTGAATATTACTTTTCGACTCATAACTTCTAAGCAATGTTAGCTTACAAAAACTTTTAATATAAAAGTTGTTCGTTCTTATAAGGTGATAATTCACCTAATTGAATTTTTTTCCTATCTTTAGTCGTAAAAGAGCTATGGGGAAATGATAAAATGGAGGAGGGGATTGAAAGTGGCAATTTAGCTCATAACTTCTAAAAAATTGTAGCTATCAAAAAAGTTTCGATACAAAAGTTGTTTATTATGAAGAGGCAATAACTCGCCTATTTTGAGTTTTCATTCTATCTTCAATCGTAAAGGAATTACGGGAAAATGAAATTTTCAGTCCCCCACCATTTTCACTTCCTTTTAGCTGGTTAGCCCATCTACAAACTCGGTCGATATTTTCACCGAACTTACAACTTATCCCTCGCCGATTAAAATCTAATCAAAATTACTCTAGTTATCGTGTTCACAAGATAACATGGGCAAAAGCGTAATATATATACGTCTCTACTAATAATAAGGAAAAGAACATTTCGCCCTCTATTCTCATAAGGATTAGAGCTACAAGAATGAAAGCGGGTGGAAGAGACTGCAAATGATGATAGCTTTCCAACAAGGGGTAACATGCATAGGTTGAAACGTACTTTAAGTTAGGGGGAGAGGAGGGGAAGGGTGGGAAAATCACGTTTCAGCTCATAACTTCTAAGCAATTGCAGCTATCGAAAAATTTTCAATGAAAAATTTATTCTTTATGATAAGGCAATAATTCGCCTAATTTGAATTTTCTTTCTATTTTCAATTGTAAAGGAATTATGTGAAAATGGAAATTTCCACCTCCTTTGAGCTGGATATATATATATAAACCACCCAATAGGTAGACTTCCTATAAGGAATCTACCTAAAAGCCAAATAAGGAGAAGCGAAGGCGAAAGTCGCTCGCCAAACCGGTGTTGTAATGAACGCAACTCGGGTCCATCTAAATTTAAAGGGAGAAAGCGTGACTGTTATCCTCGGATTTATCGCTCAGTGCGCGAATTTTGATCCTCTGGGGAGACAAATCTCCTTGCAGCTGTAACCTGTGTCTCTCTTAATTATTGATTAATTTTCCGTCTTCCTATTACGCTTTTTATTACTTGTTTGCCATTTTCGCTTATCATTAAACTCTCAAAGAGGAAAAGTAAGCAAATAAGTATGAGAACGAAAATATAAGCTTTTAAAATAATTTCAGGGGAGAATGCAGCTCTGCAGCCCTAATGGACTAGCCGCCATTGATTCAGGGAAATAGCTTTTAGCCCTCCCATTTGAATCTGATTGATAATTATAGTAAAAAGCCCGCCACCCTTTTAACATTTGTTTCCTTATATCGTATTTTAAACATGAGTAGAGAAAAGGAGCAATTATTTCTTTACCATCTACTCAAGATTCTTTGGCGAAGCGGTCCTCGAGCTCATTTCCTGAAATCCAACTCGTACACATGAACCTGAATCTCAACCTACAGGGAGACCCGCCTACCTGAAAGGATGTAAGACCTTAAAGTCTTACCGCCGGGGAGAGAACCAAGATTCCAGCCCCGTGAAAGAGCAACAGGCACCTGGCCCTCCCCTAGTAGAATTTATTTAATAGCAAAAACTAACAAGCATCGCCAGAACATGGGTGGTATTAAGAGGAGACAATATGTTATTTTTTGATAAAAACAAAAAAAAATTTATTTAATTAACAAAACAAGCCCACTTTGTGGTCAAGAATTACAAATCAAAAATTAACATTAAAAAGAGTGTAAAAATATCTACAACGCCCAATGGGGCAGAAGATACTATACATCACCGTACATCAAAGACAACACAGCAAACAATAGATATTTAAAATATAGTAAATTGGATAAAATCAAAAAATGGATGGAAAACGGGAGCAACATCTCAAGCACCCAAGAAACAACGCATCGTTCGGTACCTATAAGATTAAATAAAAAAGGAAAAGCAATTTATAATGAAAGCAAGAAGCTACACAGCAGAAAGAACAAAGGATATAGACAGTCAAGTCAATTAAAAAATCCAATACAAAAAAAGACAAAAAAGAATACAATGGACATGCAATTGAGTCAATACTACAAAAATAATACATTTTCTGCTCTCCCCTCTTCATTCTTGCCATCCACAAACCCACTCTGCCTGTACAGAAGAGCTACCAGAAGCTGGGACCGGAATATAACACAACAAGAGACAACACCAAAAAACTTAACCTCCTCACGCCTCTCAGAATCTCTTTACAAATATCACCTGAAATTTCAGAAATTATTCTGCTGTTACAACTCGAAAACGGGTAATTTGTAATTAAACGCATGTTATTTTCACTGATGCCGAACGCAAACGTGAAGGAAAACGTTTGTCTCGTTGTAATACCACGGCCTGGTCCATAGTTCATAAATATAAGCGTTGCTGATAGTTATGTGGAGAATTCCCATGTAAACTTTAGTATATCCGTATTAATATACATGGAATTAACTAATCAACCTTACATAAAGGATAAGAAAACTACATTATAAACTTTATCTTCTCATAAATGCATATTTATGCATATATGTTTATATGATCAACTATCTTAAAACGAAATACCCTGCTCTACACACTTCATCCTCAAAATGTCTTTCTGGAGTTCTTAAATATCAGCCAATCCTCACCAGTGAATTATCACAGCCCAGTATCGACAAACTATATATTATACCGGAAAGAATGCAACTCATACAAACATTTTCTCCCTTAAAGATACAATTTCTACCAACGCAGATGTAGATTTATGGTAAAGACGTTCCCGATCCTATAATGGAAAATGGAAAATCGTTTCAAGAAAAGACCATTTACCGCAAACACTTACCATATTGCTTACGAAACTTTCCTTTTCCGCAGACTAAACGGATGAAGATGAAATTTTCTCAATGATATGTCAAGGGAGAAACATTTGGTATTGGTGATACGCGTTTTCTGGGTTATCATTCGACATATTAGCGGGATTAAATTGGTAAAGGAAATCTGATCATTTAAACGTAGTTGCTTCATTTACTCTAGAAGGCAAAATATAAAACTAAATATAGTTAAATTTTATCCATTCGAAAATGTTTGATTGACTTATTTAAGTAGATTAAAAGTAAAAATATTTCTTTGAAAGAGATAAGACAATACGTGCGCTCACAAAGATGGTTAGTAAATATACATATTATAAGTTTAGTTATTTAATTTAGTTTTCACTAGCCTCCTTTGGCGACCAGCTGTTTCGAGGGATAATTGCATGCGAAAAAATTTCAATTAAAACCTTCAGGCGTAGCTTGGTCTTAATACTTTTCCAGTAAAGTTTTCTTAAATTTCAAATTTTGATATAAATATAATTTGTAATATTTTAGAAGACTTAAACCTGTTCTGTTTATTGTACTATGCCCCTGCCTTTCTCTCCATCTGCCATTTCACGTAAAATGTGAGCTTTAATCTGTAACAGGAAATGATTTAACTTCATCTAACTCAATAACTTATTTTGCTGAATCGAATATTTTTGTACAATATACATAAAAATATTTTAAAAACTTATTAAATTAGAAATAATCATTGCACAGCAAGTAAAATTGTATCATGGTAAAGATAATTTTTTGAATTTTCAGACGGTTAAATTATTTTTGTGCCACATTACTTTCGGAAGTTATCGATGAAAAACGCTAAACTTTCGCTTAATTTGTAATTAATTACAATTCGTAGTAAATTTCAAAAATAAATCTCCTAGATGTGCCTCCACTCTTTAAAGTATGCGCCAAATTTCGTAGTTCTAGGTGCAGTGGTCTGTCCTGGGCGCACAGACAAACATACATGTTTTGATTATGTGTGGCGCAAATACCGTTCATTAGTTATTTGTTTCATTTAAAATGTTTATTATATTATATTGTATTTAATTAGAATATTTTTGCGATGCATTTGCGGCAAGATTATTCCATGAACCATGATTTATATCATATAAGATCCGTAATGAGTTGTGGATGGTACTATTTGTCAAATTTTGCTACTGCTAAGGATCAACAGTGAGTCTTTTGTTCGAGAAATAATACGAGTAAAATCACGTAATATAATGAGTAAAAATAAAATAGAATTTCCATTTTTTTATAATAACATCAGTCTAAGACAATAAAACAAGTAGCGTAATTGCGTATGTAGAGATTTATTTAGAGTTTCTAGTTTCTAGAATGGCTAGCTACTTGACAAATACAAAGGAAGTGTAAGGAATCGTGAAGAGAAACAATAATCTTTCCCCTCTATTAATTTTCTTCAAGATTCAATTAATCCACAAGTTTTTTCAATAATCATCAGCAATCATATAAGCTTTAAATTTTTCTATTTGTGGATAAGCGCAAGTATAAATACTTCATTTTAAAAAAGCATTTAGTATTCAAATTTTTTGCTGAATTTGTACGACGCATGAAGAAGTTTCAACTAATAAAAAAATTATAAAAGCTTTTAATGTAATACATTTAAATAATGAAAATAGAATGAGTAGAAAAATTCCTGCAAGATTCATTAATTCTAAAGTTTTTTCAATAATCTCCAGCAGTCACATAAGCTTTAAATTTTTCTGTTTGTGGATCAGCAAAAACATAAGACATACTTCATTTAAAAAAAACCAACATTTCGTATTCAATTTTTCTACTGTATTTTTACTGCATATGAAGTCTTTTTAACTATCAAAAAGTTTATGCAAACTTTTTAAATAACACATTTAAATAATAATAATGAAGATAGATTAAGTGCAAAAAAGAATACTGAAAAGTAAAGGTGCCTGATCGTTCATATTCGCAAGACAAATTTTGAAAATTCTTAAAATTAACGTTTCTTTTATTAATAGTTTCCTTTCTTCCTTGAATAACTTTCTGGTTTTAGATGTGTGTGTGTGTGTGTGTGTGTGTGTGGATAGATAGTACAATTCAACAAGATAGTACAATTTATAAATTTATGGTTTCGTCGTTTTTTTTTGAAGTAAAAAAAAAATGTTTTTTTACTTCAAGACAAAACGACCAAACCATAAATTTATAAATTGTACTATCTTTAAAGAACTTACTTACATTAAGCATTTGTTTGATCAAGCTTGACTATTTTCAACATCAATTAATTTGCCTTATAAATAAACTTAATTTGAATGTTAGTAATATTCATACTGAAGGCGATGAAATTTCTAGCTAAAATGGATTATTCTGAAGGTAGGAAATAAAATTTGATGGAGGTACAAATAATATTTTGGGAAAATTAAGTTTGTGATGAGATACATATTGCGAAACAATCGTTTAAGAGTTTATACAGTATGCATTAACTTTCTAACTAGGGATGGCGGTTATTGGAAAAATAACCGCTTTTCGGTTATTCAGGAGTTTTTTTTCACCTCTGGTTAGCCTGGCGGTTAAAACCGTTCAAAATAACGAGTTTTCGGTTTTTTTAAAAACCCGAAAAACCGAAGCGGTACAAAAATATAACCGAAAAAAACGGTTTTCGTTTAAAACTGGTGAGTGTTTCCCATACTTATTTCTAACCTCGGGCAATTTTTTGCTTTATATATATAAAATTATCGACCATTTATAGGCAACGTCTGTGAATAAGGTCAAATATTTCTGCAGCGAAGCGAATTGCGTTTGTATACAACACTATAAGACCTCAGTCCACCAAATTGCATTGAATAATTGAGAGGCAATTTCTGCGTTGTCCGACAACCGAGGTAAAACGGTTAAGGTATAATCATAATGAATGATTTGATTAGTTCTGTTTAAATAATGTATACTTATTAGTCGATACTTATGGCTAATTAACCAAGAAGCGCAAGCACTACAAAAAATTATCAAACAATGGATGGTTTCTTGCTTTCGGCAATTCGAAAGATTCTTTATATAAATAAATAATTTATGTAAATAGATGAATGCAAAATAAAAGTTGAATTGTTACTTAATTTTGTGTATTTCAGATGAAGCTCTGCAAAAGTACAAACCAAGAGCAAAAACTGGTTTAAGATTGACGCTGTCTTCATTTTTTTCATAAGAAATGTTTCATTTTCGGATTCATTCTGATATATTCCTTTTATAAAATCATATGTATAAAAATTTCATCTATTTTCATGTCGCTGATTGCATAAATATAATGATTGTATAATAATGGCATGAAAGGCATCATTTATTGATATTCATAAACTGGTACTTGTACTTTGTTAACACTTTAATTCTAAATACAAATGCCAAATTTCGACGTTGTTTCAAGTTTGAATTGCTCTTTAATAATGGCATGGAAAGCATCATTTATTGACATTCAAGGATTGATACTTATACTTTATTAGCACTTTAATTCTAAATACAAATTTCGACGTTATATTTATTTCTGCCACTCTCTGAGAGCCTGCCACCAAGAAGTCACTTTAGCTATTGCAGAAGAAAAATAATTTATTCCAATGTTTCATGAATAGTGCTTAATACAAGTCGAATTTCGCAAAAACTTCACTTCCCTTGTCAGACGAAGCATTCATATAGCAATGAGCATGAAGGGCAATTGCAATTATTGTTTTATTTAGAGCTTTGTTTGGAATTTTTTCTAATGAAATGTATTTTAGTCGGTGGCTTGACTGATTCATAACAGCCCAAAAGTCGTTTATATAAACGCTCTATTAACACTAATACAACCTCAGGAAGCAAAATTGTGCACTCAAATCATCACCAATTTTAAAACACTTATTTGAGAAGACTGTAAAATACAGCCTGAGCGAAAGGACACCATGAAAGGCCCTAAAAGAAGGTATTTAGCTGTCTGCGGAAAGCATAAATGCTATAGTTTCTCAAGGAGAGTTCATCGCTTGGCGTCGAGGGAGAAAAGGGAGGATGAAAAATTACATGGGGTTTCCAGAAAGTAAGGTTTGTTAGCACTTCATGCAGTAGCTGCGCGACAATCACATGAAAGCGCCGATTAGTGTGCAAAATCTGAAATACAGAGACATCACTGTTAGGGAAGACAGCAATGCAGACGTTTTATAGTTGCTTGCAGTAGCGTTCAAAAAAACCGATACGTCCACCATATCCCAACAAGGCAGTTGTAAGACAACAACTCATTTTAGACATTGACTGGGCATCTTTCATCCTTTTACAGCCCAGATCTCGTATTCTCTGATTTCCATATCTTTCTAGTGTATTTGGTCTTAGAGTATGGCAAGAGTTTCAAGGATGGAAAAGTTATGAAACAAACTGTTACTACCTAGTTTTCATCACAGGCGGTATCATTCTTCGATACAGGGACTCAAAATATAGTGCCTCCTTATGACAAGGGTCTCAAAACGGGTATCAATTATGTTTAAATATAGTCCAGGGCAAGTACCGCAGTTAACAATCAAGTGTTTTACACCATTACATTTTTGGTTATTTTAATTAGCGAATTGATTTTACTTTCTTAATACCCTAAATATTAGATGGAGGGTGAAATAAAAAAGATATATGATCATTAAAGCATCTTAAGGCCATGATGCCCTCACACTTGAGAATGATGCGTCTCTCCCAGCACCGTTACTTGGATATTCTCTTCTTCCATACACAGGGCATGATCCTCTCAAATTCAACAACATAACGACCTAAAAGACTGAACTTTAAAAAAAATATTATATTCTTTTGTTTTAAATATCCTGTTTTTTGTATCTTTTCATAGAAATTGTATTTTTTTTTTTTTTTGCTCTGGCTTTTTTTCAATAAAGTCTCACGCATACCCAACAAACCGACAGGGAGCCGTCCTGGCTCCGAGTTCGGTGGTATGCTGTGGTGTTAAGTTTCCTAATTTTTGAAAGAGTGCTAATTATTAAAACTTTATAATCGTACCTGTGGTTATGTTTTTTGAGTTAATTATAATCTTACACCACTTCTTATTCTCCAAGAAGCTCCCTCAGCTGATAAAAGAATAATGCATGAAATTCACAGAAATAAAGATCTGGGACTAATTCAACTGTTTTAAACAAACCAACTCACTGAAAACATAGAACTGTTACAGTAACGGACGTAATGGAAAAAGTATGAAAAGAACAAATTGATCTTACCTTAACGAAAAAAACAAACGAAACTCTAGAGAAGACTTTCTTGAAACAGAAAGGTAAATGTCAGTCTGAGAAAGAACGTCCAGGAAAAAAGAAACACAAAAGTGTGTTAAGGAACCCTTGAGACGTGTTGGTCATGTTTACTAAAGACAGAAAACCCCGCTGGGAATAAAGAAAATCAGTCAACTAGTCTGGAAACATTGACGTCGCACTCACCTAAATAAGTAGAAATCCAGAGAAGTGATTACGCCATTACTCAATTTGGAAAGCGAAATAAAGGGTTATTTATTCAATTACTTATAGGGAGGTTAGACACATATCGTTGGAAAAATATTAATGTGGTTTGTGTTACGTCTTGCGTTGCAAACTGTAGGAAGATGTAAATGATCGGCGACACACTTTAGGAATCTTTCTACTCATGACTTTGCCTGCAAGAAGAACTGTTTTAACTCCTTTTTCAACGTGAATATTTTTTGTGAGTTTTGCTGCATATATCCACAATTAAAAATATTTATGAGATTATCCATGTTATCGATGAATAAAAATTATTCTGTTAACACAATTGGATGAATTTTAATGAAAAGTTTTCAATTCGAATAGCATTCAAATGACTTTTGGAATTAGCATTTGTTATAAGCAAATGTTTTCAAATTTTTATGATCCTTGAAATTTTTTTTCTGATCGACCTCATTAGTAGCCGTAGCCTGTAGAATAAAAAGCAACACTTCTAAGAGGTGTTTTAAAAAGTAAGGTAACGAGAGCTCTAAAGAGTGCACAAATTCCACGTGAGAATTAATTTCACTGTCTAAACAGATGAAGCGATCACAGTATTCGAACGCCGCCATTATATAGAGCTAGTTATGCAATAATGCGCCGAAATCTCAATCAGAAGATGGAGGCTCTGACGGAAGCTTGGTCGACAATTGTAGAAAGAAGTATGATAAGGTTTTTTACGCCTAAATAGTCGGGACTGCTCTCGACAGGTATCCTGTTTTTGTATGATATTGCTCAACCGCATACGGCCTCATTTAATTGTGATTTGGTACCACGTTTCTGAGGGGAGTTATTGGAACATCCTTTCTAAAGCCTGGACCTTGCACAAAATGATTTTTATCTCTTCAGACCGTTGAAGCAACACCTGGGAAGTCGGCATTTCAGAACCGATACCGATGCTCAGCAGTCCGTTTTAATGTGACTCCAAGACCTTGATGCTGATTTCTTCTAAGCCAGTTTCGATACGTTGGCAAACCGATGGAATTAAATGATTTTCCAACCATAGTGACCATGAGGAGAAGTAATATGATTCATTCCCTTACTAAGTTGTGTATGGATTTCATTTCATGAATAAAGGTTTCTTTCAAAGGACTCGTTACTTACTTTTTGACCTGCCCTCGAAGAAAAAATTATTTCTCAAATAATATAAATTAATGTTTTTCATGACACATTTAATATTTGATCATCGTAAAAAATATGTGACATAAAATAAATGTGATTATTTTACAGGCGAAAGTGAAAGCTGGGAAAAAATTGCTAGATTGTAATTTACGTGCAGAAATTTTCCCTTTGATAAAGAATGTTAAAAGAACTGTTCAAATCATAATGATTAGGGACATATACTGAAGCGCAATATTTCAGAATTACTTTTATCACAGAATTTACCAATAATAAAAATAAATGAAATACATGCGCCTACAATTGTGATTTTCCGCCTAACTTCTTTCTTATAGCCAATTCAGATGTGTCGTAACTATTTGTTTCTTCATGTAGTATCAAGAAGTTTTACGCATGTAAAAGTCTATGCATGAAAAGATTATTTATACTTTTAAATCAGAGTGGGGTTTTTTTTACTGAAAAAGCAAACTGCAAAAATTTTTTAACAAATTTCTAAAACAAATGAATATTATTTTTCATTTCAACAGTACCATTTTCTTAAAGATATTAAAAATTAATCATAACTACAAACGTAATCACCATGTGAAAAATAAAATATTACTAAATAATTTTCTATAAATCGAAAAGAATAATAAAGCGTATTTTTAATTTTTAGATGAACTGCTAACCTGACTGATTGAAATAAGAAAAAAATTGCATCAAATAATTTTTGGAAAAAATTCACAATGAAATAAATACAAACATCATTTATTCAACTAAATTCTCAACTTTTGCATGTGTTTACTTTATATTTTATTATCTGGAAATTATTTATCGCAGAAAAGATTATTTTTTGTATAGACCAAGAATATTACTATCTAATTCATATATAAACATAAAAATGTTTATAAAACACAACTTTCGAATTATCCATTACCAATTTTTCAACCATTTTGTTTTCATATCCTTGCCAGTAAAATTAATGGTAGCAAATTATCTTTTTATACAAGAAAGTAGCCTTTCATCCAAAAGTAAATAAAAGCTAAACATATTTTAAGCATTTATAACAAGGACGTTAATCACATAACTAAACATTTTTTATAAGAACAAAGTATTGCAGTATATTTAACATTAATATGGATGTTCATTAAAATAAGTACTATAATAACTATACCTTTCAGTAAGGTGAAATTAATAGTTCCTTTAATGAACTGTTTAAAATGTAACAAGTTTATCTATGGAATCGCCTATTAACTGTTCCATTAAAGGGCTTTTGTATCTGACATAGTGATTATTGCCTCCCAGCATACAAGACGAAAAATTTAACTTAAAACTACATTAGAGAGAAGAAAAATGACGCTAAATTAAATGATGCCTGTTGGCGAGCTTCTTCATTCTCCGTCAATATCATCAGTCTTCCGTAAAACGATATCACCGACAATTAAAAATAAGAAAATATTAAGTAGCTTGATTCTCTGTCTCGAATACATGCATATTTAAAATTAACCGTGAAAGTAAGCACATCTGAGAAGAAGGAAATTGAGATTTTTAGACATAATTGTGGCAGAGTAGAATTGTTTTGCAATTTCCTGATCATATCTAATAATGATTAAATATTTCTTCGTGGATTAATGGTAAAATAAAATGATGGAGTCAATCCCATGCGTTAAAAATTAAAAGAATGTAGGTAAAAAAAGACAGCGGAAACAAATAAAGCAGATTTCTCTTACTCTTCATAACACTCCTTCCTTACTTTCCTTAAATTCTTTTCTTTCTCCATACTGGATATTGCCACGAAGTGGAATATCCCCATTACTAGCTATATATTAGGTTTTTTTCCTCTCGACATTATATAGAAGATTCGCATTTGCACTAGACAAACGGCCTCATAAAAGTTTGGTGGCGAGAGGATTGGAGGCATTTCTTAGCCTTTAGAAATGAATCTCCCCGAAGCGTTTTCATCTGATGTAAAATTACAATTTTTTCTTCGACTATTGAATCTGCTTGAAATTTCCTTTTGTTTTTATATCTTCATAAGTAAATCTTATTCTGGTTGTTAAAAGAAAACGGATTCAGCTCATTTTATTAATGCATGGTAATTCCCAAATATTTACTTAATTTTTTTAATTCATTTGGTTCTAAATAATGCCTCTTGGACTAGCATATATAGCCATATCCACGGACTTATGATAAAATTGATGATTGGCACAATCTTTTGGTAAAAGCTACCTTGTGTGTGGAACACATAGGTAGTATTCCCCGAGGTAGAAATCTGTCTTCGCTTTAATATATGCGATTCCTGGAGAACTTTCAGGGTTCATATTTATGCTTCACTTGGGGCAGCGTTTTCCAACCTTTTCTCTCTTCCGTACCCTTTGATTGCTCCTTTTGTTTTTGAGTACCACTTATTTTCAGCCATTCTTCCACCTGAAGAACTTTTTTTAATATTAATTTTAAGTGTTTATGTTAGCTTAAGAGTCAAACGACTCGAATTAACTTAATAACATTTGTAGGATATATTTTATATTTTACATTTTATTCAATTTTTATGAACGTATTAGTTCAACATCCTAACGAGTGAAAACAGCATTGAAATAATACTGCATTAACTTATAATGAAATCCAACAATTACGCATTGTGATAATCAACTGTTCAAATTTAAGAACTTTCAATGCAGCCATTGAGCTGGTTTCATTGGAGCAGAGTTTTATGAAGTTGGGCTCAAATAAAGACAGATATAATCTCATACCTGGACCGTCGTCGAACTTACTGCAATATTTGTTATTAATATACGCATAAGACGAAAATCTTTCCATAAGTTCTGTGGAAAGAAGTAATGAAAAGTATTAAATGTTTCATTAGTTTAACCCTGAATTCTTGGTACTCTTCTTTCACTGCTACCCAATAAATGGATTTGCTGACTTTCATTTTTCACTTGGGGGAGCAAAATTCTAGATGTTTTTTCGCTTTAAACCCTTAAGCTTTTGTGTTTTCCGACATTGCAAACATTTCGTTACCGTACCACATGATGGGAGCCTCTGACTTAGGGGATAAAATTAGTTGCTAAAGCACATATTGTTCTACCAGTGTTCGATTAGCGTCAGTTAAGATCAGAGCCGGTGGATAGAACCCATAATCTTCTTCCTCCAAATCATGTTCTTAGCGATTACATGCTTCACACGACTACGCCACTGGTTGAAATTCCTCTACTGTCATTTCTCTTTTCATGTATTAACATAATGTTAGGAATAGATTATCAGTGGTATCTAATTTTTAGCTACAAATAAAAAACTATAACAGATTCAAAATAGTGGCACATCAATGTTTCTTCTAAACAGACATTTGGGATAAAGAGGCGATGCGCTTTTATTTTTAAGTGAGTAAATTTTGGCATTTTAATTTATAGTTGATTAAAAATAAGGGCTGCAATGATAAGATTAGTTAAAATTAGTCGAAGGCAATTTATCAAAAAGGCGAAGCGAAAGTTGTTTGATTTGAAAGTTTCACGTAACAAATGTGTCCATTACTTGAGATGTGTTTCTCAGAGAAGAAAAACAGAATTTTGAGAAAAGAAAATTCTTGATTTTTTTTTATGACGCTGGATAGTTGGGAATTTGGAATTTAATGTCCTAGCTAATGAGAGCTAGTTCTTCCCCAAATTACGCTCAGGGGAAAACTTCAGTTTGATGCTCACTACAAAATTATGAATTTAATTTAGTGTTGAAATTTTAAAATTATTACATACATGAGAGCAACATAGTTATTACCATCATTCCCAAATCAATTGCCCATCGAAATTCATGTTGGCATATATTAACATGGAATGTGTTTCTTCCATGTTCAGTTTTTGTTTAATAATCATATTGCGTTTAATGTATAACTTTGAACACAATGTTAACCCCTGGCTCTAAAGTTTATTTGTTTGATAGCAATTCGGAAAATAACTTTTCTAGAGATAATTATACTTGAGATTTGTAATGAACAAATACGATACAAAATGAAGAGATACAATCGTATTCTAAATTTCACCAATTGGCATCTGCTGACTTATTCCGAAAAGAGACATAAAAAATATCTAGAAACATCCAGCAGCATCTTGATGGCACAAGCAGTTCTGGGGATTCTGTTCTTACGAAAGAAATATAAGAGCGTTTTTGTTAAGTACGTGATGATGAAAAGGCGACTTTTGAATTCGCAAACGTAGACCGAAAGTTCAGCAGGGAATTTTCAATTGAGATTTCGAAAGGTAAGTAACGACGACTAGAATTCCACGTGTTTTTTTTTTCTTTTTTGGAAAGGGGATGTTCATTGCACTTTGTCTTGAATCCAGCTTTTATATTAGAAATTTTGTATGATCGCATATTTAGCTGGAATGAGTTCATATTTTTAAAATGTCTATGAAATCTATGTCTTGCCGGATATTTTTAATAAGAAAACTCTTTGCTCTTTGACTGTTTTATAACCAACCTTCCGCACCCGTTAAAGTTTTCTTTTACAAATCTTCGAATATACGGTTAAATTCGTACGACTATTTATTTAATCTTCAAAACTATAGAAATTGAAAAGTATCTTTAATTTTCTGCGTCAATCACAGTAGAATTCCAATCTAAAGTTTAAAGTAACCTCGATTTGCAATGATTTATTTAACGTTCTGAAGATGCTACTGCTTCCGGTTCCATAATTTATCAAAAGTTAAATAATTGATGCTTAAAGAGAATACAGTGCTATATGATAAACTTTCCGAATTCTCCATATGCATTAATGATTCTACCAAGGAAAAAATTCAATCGTTTTTATAATAAATGAAATCTTTTCAAACGATGTGGAGAAGAAATTTTCTGTAAGGTCTAAAAATATTTATCTTCTGTATAATGATAACGCTTCTTTGTTATAAAAATCATCTAATGGTCTTCTTCCAACCAGGTTTCTGTTTAAATCCATATAAATTTCATTTCATTCTTAAGTTCGCAAACTTTTATTCGATATTAATGGAATTTCAGAAAAATCTTTTTGTGCTTGATTTCTTACAAAAACTTCCAAAGCTACCTATAGTAACTTCAACCTTCCATAAGCTGGTAGAATGTTTAATTGACCTGTAGTAAAGCATCTAAATTAATTTAAACAAAATTGTTTTTATATTAAATACTAGCTGCCTGGCCCGGCGTTGCACGGGCTATCTCGAATAATGCGTCATTCTCTAGCGGTGAGAACAAGTGATGTCACGTGACACATGTCCAACATACTCTCCTAAATAAATCAGGAGAAAAGAGTGGTCCAAACATTGCGTCCGCAAGAACGCGCCGAAATCGACTTATTTTTAAAAAATCGAATGGTCCTTGAGAAATGAATGGTTTATCCGATTCCGAATTATCTTTTTGTCTGCCTTTAGACATTACGAAATTTAGAACTGACGCCATGACAGATGGAAGTTGACTTCCTCTTTAAACCGCTACCTCTACCTTTTTCTACCGAGACTTTCCTATTTTTCAGGATGATTTCTTCCATTAGAAAAACCAATGACTCGGGCACGCTGGTGTTGACATTAGAGAATAATTTAGTACTGGGAGGATAATTATGTATCTCACATAATGCGGAACGTATATCTTGACGAATGATTTCGGCTGCTTTCTGCAACACTCTTAACCGTTCTTTTTGTGAATCAGATCTTCTATTTTCATGCAATGATTTACTTAAAACATCACAGCTTCTTCTTGCGGATCATATCTTCTATTTTCGTACAATGATTTACTTAAAACATCATAGCTTGTATTACGAAAGCAAAAAATAGTGGTCCTTTCATTTTGTTGGTGAAAGGACCACCATTCAGCTCAGAAAGCTTATTCTTAATAGTTTTTTAATCAGGCTACATGTCAAAATCACCAATTACATCTTTTAGTTAAGGAAAGGTAAACTGGCTCAATGTATGAAAAAAATCTTGTCCATTGCCTGAATTATAATTTCGGATTGGCGTTTTTAATTCATATCTTTTTAACTATTAGTAATTTCGTAATTTAAATGGTAAAAATGGATTCCTTGGATTACTTCCCATGTTTTGGTACTTTCGGAGCGATTCTCCGTTCAGAGATTCGTGGGAAAATAGCCTAACATACATACATACATACGCGTAACATAAAAAATGACGCTTGCAAAAATAAAAAAAATGTATTGTTGCAAGCGTTCATTCCTTTTGGAGTTTTTAATTAATATCTTTTTAACTAATTGTAATTTAGGAATTTAAATAGTCAAAATGGAAACCTTGAATTATTCCCCATCTTTTGGTACTTTCGGCGCGCATTTCCGTTCAGCGTTGATATTTTTTTTATTTTCACATACATACATACACGTCGAATTTTGATAGTGTAGATTTGGCCGAAATCTAACAATTCAGCCTTGATAATAAATGCAGCTTTCTTTTTCTGGTATGCACTTCGTTTTATCCTCGTCATTGATTCTTACATTCCGTCTCTCTTCAAACCTTTAGATACGAAACTGCCTTCTTCCCCATTAAATGATTATCATCTAATCGCCCGATACCATGCTAACCGTCATAATAGGGTTAATGTACCTGAAACGTAGTATTTTCTGATCCATAAGAGGGATTATTATAAAACATGATGTGTAGCACAAAGCACTGCAGTTGTCTTAAAATCATCTTATTTAAAGAGAAGAGAAATAACCGTTCAAATAATAAAATATATATATATCTTGTATTATTGATGCAAATCAACATTATATTTAGATTAATGGCCAACTTAAACAGGAAGTGTCAGTTCAAGATATAATGGCAATTGATATCTGAAGTAAATTTACATAGGGCGCAAGATTTCACTGTATTTTTCATGGACAACAAAAGAAGAATTAGAAAACAAGAAGAGAAAACAAAGATCAGAGCATACAAGGGAACGAAAATTAGATACAAAACAAGTAATTCGTCGCTTAACAAGCAACAACATGTATCTAATTTGTTTTGAAATTTCAAAAAGGAAGAAAATACTGAATTTTTCTCAACCAATAACAGATATTTATGAAATTTTAACATTTGATATAAACTTTAGATCGCATGTTCTTACCAAATGTGCAAAAAATTAAGAAATATTCTTTATTTGTTGCAAAAGTTGAGTATTTTCTTACTCTTTGAAACTTAAAAAAATGAAGATTTGCGGTGCTGCTTGCTAAGCGACTAATTATTGGAAGTTTCTTCTAGATGAAGGTCATACCTGAGTCAGCATGCCTTGTTTAGTTATCGAAATATGAAAAATGACTTCTTCATTATGTTGTGTTAGAAGATAAACGTTAGATTTATTCAGTTTTTATCTTCAAGATACTAAATTCAAGAGCCACAGATATTTTCTAATAGATACAGAAACTAATTTATGTATACTAGCATGTAAAATCATAACTTCCTATTCAATCCATTTCTAATATTTGTTTTTATTCCCTGTCTCCTTTTACCATAGAGGTTCCGCCTAAAAATAGTTCCTTCGGGTCGTGAATAACAATGAATCAATTTTCGAAATACAGAATGCACTTTTTTCTCATTTTATATTTATAAAAAATCAATTTTCTTGCACGTTTAGTAATAAAAGAAATTTCAATAACCATTGTCTGAGTTACTAAGGCAGCTTCATTCTTTTATATTCTTCCTACCAATATTAAACCTCAAAGGTTAGTGCTTTATTGTTGAAATTCCTCGAACAAATGACGATCCTGAATTACGCAATGGACTAGAAATAGAATTCCAATCTCGAAGTGAAGTTTGCATTGAAATTGCAACAAAGATATAATCTCAAAAAAATCAATATGACAATTGGGAAAACTGTCAAAATTCAAAGAGAATTTTTATTCTTAAAAATTTCTCCTGCAATAAATAAAAACAGAAAAATATTTTGGAAGAATTTTTTGTATAAGCATGGCATTCAGGATAAAACATTCGTATTTATTACTATTTTCTTACATTGTGCAGTCATATTTGTTATATATTTTCTTAATAAGTGACTTATTTGTTAGTGATAATGCGTGATCTATCTGATAAATATAAACAGAGATAAACTATATAAGTCATTATATAAGTTAATATAAATGTAATTTCCAAAAAAAGTAGAATAGACTTATCTATTATGAGTAAACTTCCTTTTAATAAGGAAAAAATAAAGTCTTAACATGAAATATCGCTTGTGGTTTATTATGCCTTTTTTCAACGATGTCAGATAAAAAAAGGGAATTTTTTACAACCTGGACACAGCGAAGCCAGGAAAATTTCTTATTATTCCTCTCTTTTCCTTATACAAAATCACGGCCAAGCCTTAACAACTTATCTCAAAACAAATTTGGCACGAGACCAAAGTCGACTGAAAAGTTATATGGATTTTATATTCTGCTATGCATATAGAAAATTAATCCGAATAGGAATCTCAATTGAAACACATCAGTTGAACATATTACACAAAATGTAGCTTTTGAGTGAAAATAGAAATAGTCAGCAGGAGTTCCTTTTCAACACATTTGGTATTAATTTTTAAAGTAATTTTTAGCACAAAAAACTGGATTCTGTTTATTTAACTTAAATAAGGAAACAAATTATCCGGAGTGTTTTTGAATGTTACTCCTAATATAAATATACTAAATGCTAGTTGTTACGTTACTTGCGACTTCATGCTCGAGGAATTTGAATTATTAATTTTTTTTATTCACGAATGTAAATGTCTTGCTGCATGTTGTAAGTGGATATTAAAAGTTCTGACAGTTGATAATAATTGGACTACTTATAGAAGTGTACTTGTCTGCTGATATAGTTATGTATTTTGTATATCTATGCTAACACACTTTTATATTCAACGCTTATTGTTTTACTTTTTTGCAAGGATGTAGATGTTTTATAGGCTGGACACATGTAAACACGCCGCATATTGTTGCCCATGTGAAAAACATAGTTTTCCAAATGTATGCCTGCAACTTTCATTGACTGTCCTTGTTAACTGTGACGGCGATTGTTATTTTTAAATTTAATTGTAACCTTTTGAACTGAAATGGCAAATCCGTCGATATTATCGGAAAGAGTGGAATTGAAACATTCTCTTCTCTCGCTATGCCAGTGATAACAGTATCTCGAACGATGCTTGGACCTAGATGTTAATTTGTAACCCTGTGCCATTGCACAGTCTCGCTGCATCGAGGTCACGCATCAATAGTACTAGCACAACGACTTTCAGTCTCAGCTTGTGAGAAGGTACCCCTGACAATCCTAAAGATGAGAATTCTAGGTGTTATTTATTCATTGTCCATTAGCATATTTACCAATAGATATTCTGTAATACCTCCCTCTATTTGTGACGTATTGTTTTCAATTATCTATCCTACAATTTCATTAATCGGCGCTAAAATTGCTCTTTCACGCAACTATTCTCTATTTCCCATGCTAGCTTGAAGTTCAGGATAAGCCTGATTTATCAATTTCTCTGTGCTATAAACAATTTTTCACAATTCCTCCTTCAATGTAATCATACCGTTTGAATCTGTTTTAAACCGACATTCGCCAGTTTTCAAAAGAGTACCCGCATACTGTCCTGATTCAGTGTCGTTGAACAGTTGAACTCTCATATTTGCAGTGACGTAAAAATTTTTGGCATGCTCCCACTCTACAAAATTTACACCAGGGCAATTCTGTACAGGGGTACCTTGGATTCGGCGCTTCTGTTTCTTTGTTGAAGTATTGTAGGTGTATTATCTTGGTATCTTAACATACAGCAGACTATTTGAAAATTATCTTCTGTACATAGTTAAAAAAAGCGGTCAGAGTAGGTTTTAGTGCGGCCAGTAATATGTCACGGAAATTAACTTCATTAAAATACACTCGTTCACCATTCTCTAAGTACACAGTCAAATGTATTGCAGTGGGATGCCTTGCGTGCAACGGAAATCCTAGTAACCAGAGTACCGATTCATTGCTGCTGACGTAACGGCCGAACTGCTAAGTGTGGACTTCGTCGATCTCGGTATTTCCGAGCTCTGTTTCCTTGAAATTGATTATATAGCTTGATCGCTCCCTTTGTTAATATATTTACGGTTGTATTTTATCGCTCGTATTGAATTGTTACTACAACATTTATATGGGCATTAAGCATTTTTCTAAAAATAGAAAAATACGGAACAACCCAATTATTATCGACAATACTATAATCGTCATTGCGAATTTTAATAATCGCAGTTTTTCCTCCTTTTGTTGGGGATCTGTGTCAGTACTGGGGATATCCATTTCATTGTGAACAGTTTCTTTTTGTAACTTTCGTGTATTTTGTTTTTGTACATTTTCCATTTTTCATGCATAGCGAATGGCATTATCAGGACCGCAGGGACCGTGTATCATATTTTTAACAATAATATCGTGTAATTGCTTATCACTGCTTGCATCAGGCATTTAGGCGCTGATAATATTATCAATTTTATTGGACCTTAGCTTGCCTTTTAACCAAAATAAAATTTTAACCTTTTGTGAGCCCCGCTTCTGTCATTCAATCGAATGCAGATAATTTATGTATCCATATATTTTCTCTTTAGTTATAACTAATATCAGTTTTTTAACTTTTAATCTAAATCTGATACGAAAAAATGCAAATATAAATTAATAAAATTAATTGGACTGCAAACTCAAAAAATTAATATCAGGCGTTCGACTTCGACTTGAGTTATTTCAGGAAAACCAGAAACCGCAAAATGATTAGTTATTTATTTTCCCAGCAGGATCACATGATCGCGGTTTTCTCTATGATCCTGTGATGGTTGATTTTAAAATTAAAGTATTACACGTCATTGCACTGTTACTTACGATCACGTGACGGTTTGTTTTAAAAATAAATTATTACACATGATTGAGATTTTTTTTAGGATCATGTGCCGGTTGATTTCAAAAATAAATTAGTAATCTTCATGGCGCACGCTGAGGCAATGCATCTTTTTTCGCTATTTATTTAATTGTTGTCTGTAGTCAAAAATATTGAATTTAAGGTGACGCCACATACCTTATGTCCATCCCTGGCTTTCAATCTACCTCTATGCCAATTTTCATCCAAATTGGTTTGGTACTTTATTTTTGAAAACTTTACAAACAGATACACTTTCGCATTTATTTTATTAAGGATTAATTTATGAAGAAAATGTGTATACTTAAATAATACAATTTTATAAAAAATAATTTCAAAAAAATTAATTGATTGATTACCCAGATAACTAATTTATCAAAAAATGGTATTTAAAATTTTTGATAATATTCTTTAAAATATATTGTTCTAAATGATTACTAATTATAGTTATAGTGCGTATTACATTTTACAAATTACTTCAAAATTGTCATTAGCTAAATTTACGTTTAGACAATTATTATGCTTACAAATAAAATTATAACTTTTCTTTATTGGTAATCTTTTGCAAATGAATGGTGAGCGAGAGGAAAGGTTGGAAAGAACACTGAATTAAACATTTTTTTGCGCCTTGTTTCGTAAAACGTTGCAACAAATATAGTTTCCATCTGTAAGTATGTTCTCTCTCGCATACAAAATATGGACCGAAGGATAAATAAAACTTGAATCAAAAATTAATTGCATTTAAATTCCTCCTTTCTTGAGAAAAATTAGAAACTTCCATTCAGATAAAAGCCTCTTTCTATTAGTCTAACCTATTTTAAAATTCCCGAAAATTAAATAGGCTAGACTGATAGAAAAAGGCTTTCATCTGTTTAATTGGTCATTTAACCTTTTAAACCAAATGCCGATAACGACACCCAAGAGAGTTCACACTATCTAACCCAATTTCATTAAAACCAAGAAGATTTAAAGCAATGAAGTGAAATACGTTTCAGCTTGTAGCGGTTTTTCTTGAAAAAGGAAATGCAGTCTTCAGATAAATAAGGCTAAGAAATAATATACCCTTTCTGTCGATTAAATGATACCAAATATACAATAAAACCTATAAGAAAATAATAAAATCATAAAAAAATTATTTTTAATTTCACGCTTATTTTTCTTATAGTTTTTCTATTTAATTCGAAGCTCTGTAGACTATCTGTTCTTGTTCTTTTGTTACCATAGAATGCATGACTCTTTGTGCAATTACTAAAATCATTTGAAATATTGCTTTAACTCTTTAATCCAGAGGCGACATTTTTCTTCTAGCCCCTTTGAAACCAGGAAATTGGAGAGGAAGCGACATGAATTGGACTCTTCCAACCTCGGTGGTCATTTACCCCATCACCCCCCTGCTATAACATTCCCTTAAGGCGCAAGTAAATGAGCTACGGTTGGCGAGGATAATTGGACCCCCTAGCTCGCTTATGTCCTAAGCGATCTCAGAACCTCACCTGCCCTCAGAAGAAGCCAACCGCCTCAGACCGGCCTTCGTCGCTGTTAGGGGGAAATTTTTAGACAAACCGGAACCGCCTCGCTTGGTGTGAGAGTGTTAAGCAATGCCAATGTATACTCAATACATGATGGACATCTGTAGCCTTTTAAGTGTATTCATCCAAACCCATACTGAGGAATATTATAGGGTTAATGATACGTAAGTCTAAACATTTTTAAGTAACAAAATAACGATACTTCTTTGTAAAAAAAATAATTATTATTCTAACATTGTTTGCCATCGAAACTTCTTGTAAAAATTAGATTTTCATATTACATTTTAGCAAAACAAGCTTAGAACTTATATGTCACGCAGCATTTGAATTTCAACTACGGTAACGTTTAAGTTTCTCTAAGATAATTGTTCTACAAATCTTTCTCTCTTCTAAATTCTTAAATTTTTTTCGGAATTCCATTACATAGAAAACTCATTTAGAGAATAATTTGATAAGTTGAAAAGAGAGCGATCTTTGTTTTATTTTTATTTTGGAGAAGCCGCATTTAGAGGTGTAGCGGATCCTTAGCCTTCTTCTTTAGACAGAAGGTACTTCATAGCTTCAAATGTAAATTGCTAAAACTGAGAGTGAAAAAGTTTAAGTAAAGAAAAAAATGCCGATAGGAATTGAAAAAGTACTTTTCTATAAAAAGAAATAATAGAAAATACGTCTAAAAGTGATTTCTTCGACTGAAAAAGACATTGAATCGAAAGTTTCTATCTGAAAAAGGAAATTATAACTGCTGTCTTTTTTCAGCTATTAAAAGTAAAAATAATAAATGTCCATTGTTAAATAGAAACCTAACTTGAATGAAAACGATATTAATTTCAAAATACTCACGTCTGATTCAAGAATTTTCCGCCTGTATTCTGCATTGAAAATACTGGATAGAAATTTTACAAATAGACGACCCAATTTCCGCGATTTTTCTACATTTAAGACATACAATATTCGTTAGGACGGAAGAAAAGGACGCGAATAACATCGTAAGGTTCGAGTCCGGATTGTAGGTAAATCCGGTTTCTAGATAGGATAAATACAACTTGGGTCTGTTTTTGAAAATTTCTCTAAATTTGCTTGGGTTGAAAATTTCGAAAGAATTTTTATGACGCGGTCGTCATTAATACCCGTTTGAAATTGCGCATTATGTGCTTTATAAATTATGGGAAAAATTCGAAATCGAATGTTAATCTAGAAAAGCAGTTTATATCATATTAAACATTAAAATCCTTATTTATTTTGATTGATTCAACAAAATTAACTACCCAAAAAGCTGCCTGTTCTAGCTTTAATATATATATATAACAAATTAATAGATCCACTACATGAAGCTTCCTATATCTTGACATATCAAATACGCCCACATAAGAAACTTTGGTGAATTTTTATGTTATTTCGCGAAAATTATTTCAGAATACTATCTTATTGACGCTTGTAGTTTTCACAGCTAATAGGCAGAGTTAAAGTAATTAACTTTTCATTCTCTGATAACTTTCAATTCAGTATTTAACAAATACAATTTAGCTAAATCTATTTGTTATATTTCTACTTAGAATATCTATATCCTGTGATGACTTCTGAAAAAAACATTATTTTAAAAGTGTCCTTAGTTTAATTCATGCTTTTTTTTAAATTCTGAGTTTTTGTATCAATGTTTTTTTTTATGTTTGTGAATGTTTTCCACGTACCATACGATATCTCATTTAGAAATGCTATCTAAATCAAAATAATTCAAGGTCATTCCTTTTTCTTGCAATCACTGTCTGGGGATCATTGTTTCTTTTCATGTTTGAAACCTTTCAAATTCTTGTTCATTTCCGCATAAATGAATTCATTCATTTCAAAAAAAGAGTTTATATTTCTTTCATTCCCCTTTTTTGTCAGTTATTTTTGTTTCGTGAAAAGATTATAATCCCAGAATTTCTTGTTCTTGAATGCACTGTCAGAAACTCACAGTAATTTTGTAAATGACATACATTTACGAAATAAAAATGAGTTTTATTATAATCTTCAAGATGTATTCTTTAGTTTGAAGTGAGTAAATCTTAAGGGAATTCATTCAAGTAAATTTGTTCAAAAAATAAATTTAGCTATTATGTGTGTCTATAGTTCAGTCTGAAATATGAGACATGTTCCGATTGGAAACTTGCCATAGACCTCACGCACGAGTCAACATGCCATACGTAGTTCCTGATATATGATAAAAGATAACGACAAGGCCAACAATCCATGAATACCAGCAAACTTCTCAAAACTGATTGCTTTATAGAACGAAACGCCAGTGAAAAAATATGTTCCCTTGCAAATCATAAATACAATTCTGGAGAGCGATTCAATCACAGAAATATACCTAAAGGTATAAATTAGCAGTCAGAAATCGACATTTACATGCATAATTTTAAAAAGAACTACGGCTTGACAAATGTATGAAAGTATTCTAAATAAAACATATTTTCGTGCGTAATTTACCATAAATTAATTATTACACTGTAAAAAAATCCGTTTTTTTCCCGGACTTTTTCCGTATATTTGACGGTTTAAAGCTGTTTTGTTGACAAAACGGTTTTTCACCGTTTTCCGCTCCAGCCATAAACGGTTTAAAACAGTCAGTTCAAATTCTATTTTTCGTCATACGGTATTGATTTCCATAAGATAACTTTCCCTTTTCTTAAACGTAATTTTATTGCATTCATTTCATGTTTTTAATAGGGTCCCATCTCCTCTATAGTGGAATAAGTGAATGTATTGACTTTAATTATGCATGAACAAAAAAAAAGAAATAATTTAGGAAGAAAAAATATATCACCACTAATACTTTCTCTAATTCTCAAAATAAGCTTAGAAGTTTGAAGAATAATGTAGCTTTTAACATTTTGCGAAAAAAACTTAATTTCATTCGATTCAGAATCAACCATTTTCCATATGAAACACGTATCGTTTAGTAGGAAAACTGACACATTAAAAAACCTTTTTATTTAAAACAAAGAAATAAATGAAATATCATATTAAACAGGGCATGGTCTAACTGTTTATACATGTAGAAGTAATCTGTTGTCACTCATAAAAGCTAACCTTAAAACACGTGTTCTGGCAATAGTTGATTTTTACACCACTAGGTGGCGCCACTAGAGATATAGTGACTTTAAAGCTCAAATAGATTATTTTTACCATATTGTTTGAAGTCCCCAGTGGTATAGTGGGTAGAGCCACTGCCTTCTAACTCTATGAACGCGGTTTCGATCCCCAGCTCGGAGGAGTTTGAAGCTTTTTCACCATCTAGCATCAAAATCGTCCAAGTAAGTTCATTTAAAAATTAGATTAAATAAATTAATTGAAATTAATAATTAAGTCTTGATTAATTAATATTCCTAATTGATAATACACATCAGCACGTTTCAGCTCAACTCGAACAGAAGTGAAAAACAACTCAACTCAGTCGATGACTTAATTTTTACGGAGAAAACTTGATCTCATATGGTAAAAAACCGTTGTGACTACGGATTTACTTCGTAACTTTTACGGAAAAAACTTGTTCCTGTATGGTAAAAAACCGTTTTGCCTACCGATTTACTTCGTAACTTTTACGATTTTGCACAACCAACCCAGCTGCCAGTTTAAACCGTAAATTTTACGGGATTTTTTTTACTGTGTACAGGAATATAAATGTTCATTTTCATTTTACGAATAAATTGACTTCATTTGTTCCTATAGTTGTCACTGCCATTACATATCTGCTCTTTGTAAAGGTATCGGACAGAACTTCCGACATACAGATGCGTACTTTCTTGCGATTTGGTATACGCGGACATTCTAAATTTTTCTGGGCCTACGCTTTTAAATAAGTATTAAGTCGCAATCGCTGCAAACGGCCAAGTTTTTGTTTAAGTTCAGAAAATGCCAGAAATTATATGCGTCGAAGTTTAGGCTATTTTATAGTTATGCAAGCAAGCGACTCGGAAAACCTGAAATGTAGCGAGTAAGCGCACGTTCTTTTCGAAGATGCTAAGCGAAGATGAGTAAATGAAAAATAGTAGATGCGTTGTTATAACGTGACCTGATGGGTTTATTCGGAAATATATGAGAGCTATTGATAGTTTTTTGGCAAGCCGTAGTAAATTGAATATATTCCCATCAATTTAACAGAATTAATTAACAATCATATCGAAGGACAGACAAATAACAATTTATAGTTTGAATTTCCTTAACGTTGCATTATAACTCTTTATATGAACAACCCTCTTAAAGTAATATTCCTGCACAACACCCTTCAACTACAAATACATTTCCAGAATTTCTAAATATCTGCTAATTCTCACCAGATAATTATTCGAATCCCAAGTATTGACAAATTGTATGCTTTATCGGGATGAATACAAATCATATAAGCATTATCTCCCTTAGAAATACTATTTTCACAAAGCAGATGTAGATTTATGGTAAAGACTTTCTCGATCCTGAATAGAAAATGGAAAAATCGTTTCAGAAGGCCATTTGCCGCAAACACTTAACCATATTGCTCCGGAAACTTTTCCTTTCCGCAGACTAAACGTATGGAGATAAGATTATTTCAAGGATATGTCAAGAGAGAAACATTTGGTATTGATAATTCCCATTTTCAGTGTTATAAACCGACATACCTAATAGCGGAATTAAGCATTCTTCAAGGAAATCTTATTTTATAGTTCTCGTTGCATCTACTCCATTAGACAAGATGTAAAATCAAGTATATTTAAATTTTATCCAGTTGAAGACACCTGATCGGTTTACTTCAGTTATTTAAAAGTGAAAACAATTGTTTGAAAGATGTAGATCTGTTAGGCACTATATTAACAACGATGCTTAATAAATTTGTGTGTATTTAAATTGATGTATATTTTGTTGATTTGTGATAAAGCATTCTTTAAACCAGCGTTTACAGCCATTATAATAGATTATTTATCTACTTATGGCAAAATTGCTAAACTCACGATTGTGTATCTTACAAAAGGTCATTAATATTCTACGGATGGTGTTTCTTTTTAATTTTTATTACTGTTAAGAAACAATAGTGAGTTCTAAGTTATAAAATTTTAAAATTATACAATATAATGAATATAGAAAAAGTAGGATCTCCTTCTGTGAGGAACGTGAATAGTAATTATGTATGAAGAAATTAATTTATCGAAATGTTCTCGAGAATATCTAGCTGAAACAAAAATACAATTAATGTGTAGTGAATCATGAAGGAAAACAAAACTTTCCTCTTTATTATTTTCCTTAAGATTCATTGAATCCTTAAGTTATTTTAGTTTCAGTTTAATTTTATTATATTAAGGTTCCGTTTTGAGAAAACACGAGAGATATTTTGGGTCGGACCTCGAAATTTTGAACCACGTTAATTGACAACGATGACACTTGAGCTAGCACTTCCTGCCCAAACTTTCGCACCACACTAACGGGAGGCCGTTCAGCCCCAAAGTATGATTTAGCGTACAGCAAGCCCAATGCGCGAGGGATTTTCAGTGGAATCGGGTTTCGAACACGGTGCCCTACTAATCCGAGGCCGACACCTTAACACAAGACCACCGCGGCCTCAAGTTATTTTAGTAATCACCAACAGTCGCATGCACTTTCTGTTTGTAGAAAAATAAAAATCTTATATATTTAAGTAAAGCTTATAAATAATGAAAATAGGAAAACTTAAAGATAAAAAATTAAAAAGTGAAAACGCTTATTTGCTCGTAATCGCAGGCTAGCTGTGAAAATTATTAAAACTTATATAATTCCTGCTCATCTTCCTGTGAAGAATAATGTAGATAAGAAACATTTTCAGTTATTAAATGTTTGAATGATATTTTAAAATTTATGGAAATTTTTAATATTATTTCTGAGGATTATTGCACTGTCTTTGGATAATTATTGATTCCTTTGTCTTTCTTTTAATTTCTATAAAATCCTTATAAAATAACTGTATATCATTTATTAATGTGCAATTTAGCAGAAGATCTAATCTCTGCGGGCATCAACTACAAGCATTAAAAGCAGAAGCACATTAAACTCACCATATTAAAAAGGGAAGTTAAATATTCAAATAGAGGTGTTACTTAAGAGCAATGTCACATAATTATTGCACTTATTCACAAAACAGCTACAGACAAGAAAATGCACAACAAAACGACAGTGATTACTATACAAGACAAAACCCCAAACAGAACACAAAGCAAACAAAACACAGTGACAAAACAAATAAAGACACAAAAATGCACAACAAAACGGTGGCGATTACTATACAAGAGAAAACCCAAACAGAACACAAAGCAAATAAACAGTGATGTAAAATACCCAGGTATTTATTTTAAAGGGTAAATACCCAAAATGGGTATTTACCCGGGTATTTATTTTTCAATTAACTCTATTCATATAAAACACAGACACTGCTGTGAAATATGATGTTTCAATATAATATAAATATGTATAGAATATGTATTGAGCATAAGGTAAGGTAAGGTAAAGAGAAAGAAAACTATTATATATGAACCTTTTAAATTCCATAAAACTAAAAAAATGAATCAGAAAAACAAAAACGTAATACTATATCATGCATCTTATATAAAATACGTGGCCTAAATATCAATCCTTTTTAAAACTCAACTAAATTTTTTTTAAAGAAAATGTTGAGTTTGGTTTTAAAATGATAAAGAGCTGATAATAGAAACTAAAATGAAAGATACAATTCTTTATAATTCTTTTTGGATTAACTACTCAAAGTGCCAGACAGTGCTGATAAGTTAGCAGATGTTTCAGTTCTAACAATTTTTTTAAAAACTGTTCAGAATAATTCACTTTTAAGTGAATTATTCTGAAAGTAATATTCACTCATATTACTTTCAGCAAAGTTAAGTTATTTTTGTAACAAGATTTCAGCAGCAAGAAATGTGTATTTTTTGCTGCTGAATCTGTTGTATTATTTGGCGGTACAGTAGACACACACACTCATACACAGTTTCCTGGTTAGACGGGATTCTTCTGGATCATGAACATCAATACTTAAATGTTTTTAAAACTCTAAATTTGATATGTCATACCTGGAATCTGATTAAAAGAAAATTCATTAGCTTTTTTATGAAACCCTTTTTAATCCAACAAGACTTTTGAAACATTTTTTTATGTGTTTCTCCATTTTGCTTACATTGGCAAGTTTGCCAATTACAATACTTTTATCCTTCTTAACATTAAAAGCTCCAAATAGGTAACTTTTTCCATTTTTTTTTTCTTTTTAAAAAAAGGAATGTAAAGTTTATAATAATATTAATACAAGTGAAGTAAATGACTAACTATTCACTAAATCAAAACAAGAATGTTTGACTTCCAGCATGGCAATGTGGTTAATTATGGATCACAAGATTCACTAGCTCTGTCTATCTCTTTTAATAATAAAGGAGAATGTGTTTGAAAATTTGGCACAAACATACTTTGGGAGTGGGAATGTGCACCTCGTAACCGTTCTTTTTTAATTTCAATTAGAATTGTAATTAATTAAAAATTAAACGAAATTTCGGAGTTTTTCTTAATAACTTCTGAAAATATTACAGCACAGAAATTTTTTTACACCATCTGAGAATTTAAAAAATTATCTTTTCAATGATATGAATTAAGTTTTCATTCGATTTTTTTTCTAATTTTAATAAATTTTAAAAAATATTTTTGGCACTCATTTTTACAATGAAATTCAAACCGTTTTCATTGTTTAAATAAATATTTAATTGCGTGTATCTCTTCCATTGTTGAAAGCTAATATAACATTCTATTGGATTTTCTTTTTTTCATTTGATCAATTTTTCTGTGAAATCTGTAAAGAAGGTCCTCAAGATAGTAACTATATAAAGAAATAAAACCCAGTAAACTGAACGATTATGGTTGCTATGAGTAAATTCATTTTATCAGCATGTTTTCAGCCAATGAACTGCTGCTGGACGTAAAACGTGCCACTGCATTTCGATGTCGAAATAAATCGATTAAATTAAAATTCGCGGCGATTAGGTATAATCAGATGCAACTTGACACGAACGGTTACTTGACTCCATTAGGGACTTTCAAATAGACAAGGATCAGCACAAGTGAAAGGCTACGTAAAGAATGTGGGCTAAATGTCTATCGCAATTTGAAGTTTAAAATTAATTTGTTAAGGGAACCGTGGATATCAAACTATGTGTAATAGAGTCATTTGAAATTATATTCCCGGCGAACAAGCTGGTCTTCGAAGGCGGCTAGTATAACATAAACGACGTTAAGAATAATTATTCTATTGTAAGTGTCATAGTTTCAAACCGTTAGAACTAAATTATCCCCCGATCCCGTTTAAGTTTCAGAATACCTTATTCTGAATCCTGATAGCAATTGGTTTTTGTTTATATAATTTAGTCAAAATTTTAATTTAAAAATTTTATAACTATGTATCAAGTATATAAATTTTAAATGTTTGATTTTGAATCGCCATTCGCAAATACTTTTTCTACATAATACACTGTTTAGCGGTAATTATTTATTTTTTTATTTCATTTTGAATCATCATTCGCAAATGCTTTCTTTTAAAAAAAATGCCCTTTTAAAAATAATAATAAAATATGGGAAATTTATAATTTTTATGTTTGATTTTGAATCAACATTCGTACATGAATTTTTTTGCAAAATATCCAGTTCGGAGTATTTATAAATTTTATATGTTTTATTTTGAATCACCATTCACAAATGCATTTTTTTTCGCAAAATATTCAGTGTAAGGCTATTTATAAATCTAATGCTTCATTTTAAATCACACCATTCTCAAATGCTTTTTTTGCAAAATACCCAGTTTTGGGTATTTATAAATTTTAAGTTTAATTTTAAATCACCATTCACAAATACGTTTTTAAATACTTTTTGGGGGGTATTTATAAAACTCTGTATGTTTCATTGTGCATAAACATTCAAATTTTTTTTCGCAAAATACCCAGTTTTGTGGTATTTACCCAGGCTTTGGTTAAATACCCGGATATATACCCTAAAAGTATTTACCTAACCAATGGGTATTTACCCATCCCACATCACCGCAAATAAAGCCCAAAATATAAAAAGCAAACGAAACGCATTGATATAACAGCTACAGACACAAAAGTGCCCAACAAAACGGCTGTGATTACAATACAAGACACAACCCCAAAAAATTACAAAGCAAACAAAACACAAAAATACAGAAGCAAAGAATGCAAAACAAACAATACACAGACAAAACAAAAACGAATACAAAACAAATAACACGAAACTGCCTTAAAGTTGACACTGCTTATAAGATACTATTTTAGTGCGAAAATTCATAAATTAATTTTCATGGCGCTGAATACCTAATTGTAATGAATGGCTCATTAATAACGACATGAAATGCGTCATTTATTGACATTCCCACTCTCTTTCTCTGTTTCTCTGATTACGAAGACGAGGCTATCACCAACTGTCCTCAACTATTTCAAAAGGAATTTAATTTATTCTATTTTTTTAAATTCTCAAGGAGCACTTTCACTTTGGGTTTTATTTAGAAATGCTTCCAGACATTTACCAATTAAATTTATTTTAGCCGGTGATTTGGCCAATTTATAATTGCTCCAGGCTCGTTTACATTATAAACTTTCTACGCATGCAACTAGAACTGAACGATTTAAAAATAATTACTTGGGAAGCGTAAAAAAACTTAAACGCACGGGTCACCACCGTTTTACTCAATACCAGGCTATAAACAAGATTTTAACGATCTAAACAGAAAATGAAACAAAACACAAAATTTCTGTCTGCATGTTTAAGACTTAATTCCAAAATATTGCATCCAGTCTTTAAATCGTGAGTGATATAGATAGTGCTTGAAAATAACTCGGAAACGGCAACAGCAAATGCTTCCACATGGGAAATGTCTTACGGATTTCTTTTAAAATGACTCCGAAACAGAAATGTTTTCTCCTACTTTCAGAAATTTGGTTCACGTACGAGATAGGAGAATTCTAAAATTTCTGAGACGATTCCTTCTAAAATTTATCCTAACGCATATATTCATCATGCATTCAATAGATTCTTCTTCTCGCCTTTACGCTTTGGCGAGGTATTATTATCTATTCTGTCCGCGCGATTGCGAATGGAAAGTGATAAAAACCAAGGGTCTCTTGTATTCCTCCAGATTTAATTCAATTCGGATTGCCTTTTCTTTTCCCATTACTTTTCTGATAAACCGATAAAAATGTTTTGTTGGAAATCATCACGTATGGATAGATGGGAAATGTGAGAAAAATCTGAGTTTTGTATGGTGAACTACCATGTGAGGCATATTTTCAAGGGTTCGAACTGCTGCTAACATCCAACCTGGTTTAAGAAATATGAAACAATAGAATACTGTGTTGTGCAGGTGCGTTAGGTATTAATCGTTGTCATAACTTCGTCGTATCACACAAAATTATTAATGAAGTTGAGTAAAATGATTTTTCTGCAAATTTTCTGAATGAATATTTCGATGCATGGGGCTAAAATTCACTCACTAAATTTTAGTCTTACACAAGTATTCATCAAGCATTAAACACAATTCGCTTTACTAGAAGACTATCTTCTTAAATGTCTAGCTTTTCTATCCGATTCATACACCGTGGACAACAGTGTACTTACTACCCGTGCTCAGTTCAGTATGCACGCTATCACATGGAGTATTTAGCTATCCATGTCGTAATAAAGGCGCGCGCGCTTGTGTGTGTGCGTGCGTGTTTGTGTGTGTTCTTGCTGGCTCTCCACAGAACAAACTGTTAGACTTAGAGCTACGAAATTGAGCACAGATATACTTTGGAGGGTCGAAATGTGCTTTGTAATTTGAATTAGAATTTTAATTAGTTGAAAAGTAAGCAAAATATTGGCATCTTTCGTCGATAACTGTCGGACATGTTATCGCACAAAAATATTTTTGCACTACTTTAAAATTCAAAAAATTATCTTTCTAATAATTTCAACTAAGGTAATAATCCAATTTCTTTCCTAATTTTAATAAATATTCAAAACTAATTTTAGATGTAATTTACAACAATACTTTTCATTGAAATTCAAACAGTTTAATATTTTCTAAGAATATTTAATTTCGCGTATTTCTTTTCCATTGTTGAAAGCTGAAGTGATTCCTAAGAATCCTAAATCCTAATGTATTTTAAAGATCAAGGAAAAAAGAAATACAAGAGATGGATGGATGGATGGAAGGTTCTAATGGATTTTATATCCTTTTTATTCCATCATTTTTTCTGTGAAATCTGTAAATAAAGTTCTTCAAGATAGTAAGTATATCAGGAATATATCCAGTATACTCAGAAACTATTATAGCTAATCTCTTATTCTTTTTATAGCCATGTTTTAATTCAGCTAACATCCTGCTGGACGCAAAATGTGCTTCACGAATTTAATGTTAAAATCAAATGCATATTTTACATGAGGAATAAGAAAGTGAAGTTGGCTCCGAAGACGTTCAATTATATGTTAGATGACGCGAGCAAGTTACTTGACTCCATTAAAGATATTCATATAGAAAACTAACAGAACAGATACAAGGTTAGTAAAATAAAAAAACACGGGTTAAATAACTATCACAATTTGAAATTTAGAATTACTTTGAGGGAACCATGAATATCAAATCATACATATAAAAGATACAGAAATCCCGGAGAACAAGATGGAAGGCGGCTACTCAGGAAATAAATGAAATAGAACGGCAGTAGCTTCTAAAGGAAAACTCATTGCTTTTTATTGAGGGATAGAAGGTATAAAGCAAAAAGTATTAGGTAGGTGGAGAGTTCTCATACCTGAAGAAGACGCTGTGGATAAGGTTACTCGAACATTCCTGGTAATTTTTGAAATGACGCTGATTAATAAGTTTGAGCTATTTATAATCTCTCCTTATTTCTTAGTCTCTAAGCCATTGATTCAGTCGCAATAGAAATAATGCACAAAATCAATAAAAAAAGAGATATGACTTACTTAAATACTTCGAATCAAATGACCCAAAATGAAATAAATTAATCTCACCTCAGCAAAAACAAAAGAAATTGCGGAAGACTTTCTTGAAACAGAAAGGTAAATGGCAGCCTGAAAAAGGGTATCCAAGACAAAAGAAACACAAGAGATAAAGTACGTTAAGGTACCCTCCTTCGGCAGTACATATACTAAAATTGGAACGATACAGAGAAGATTAGCATGGCCCCTGCGCAAGGTACCCTTGAGCCGTGTTTGTCATGTTTACTAAAGACAGAAAACACCGCTGGGAATATAGAAGATCAGTCAACTACTCTGTAAACGTTCACTTCGTACTTACATAAATAAGTAAAAATACAAGTAAAAGATTACGCCATTATTCAGTATGGAAAGTGAAATATAGGATTATTTATTGGATTACTTCGATTGAGGATGGAGATACATTTTTAGTAAAAATATTAATGTGGCTTGTGTTACGTTGTATCTTGTAAACTATAAGAAGTGAATGATAAATGACACTCTTTAAGAATCTTTCTCTTTTTCAGCAAAAGCAACTCTGATGACTCCTTACAATCTTGAAAAAGTTTTGTGAATTTTGGTGTACACACAAACAGATTAAGCACAACCGTTCAATAATTTACTTTCTTACAAATACTGCAAAAATAAATCTGTATGTTGTACATAAATTACCTATAGGAATTTTCTCTTCCTCAATTTATTATATCCTGTCAACTAATATACATGAAATTTAATAATGAAAAGAAATGACACAATTCGGGAGAACTGTTTTAAAAGCTAACATTAAAATTTAGTATGCAGTTAGTTTCTATTTCATCCGGTTTTTAATCTTCATTTCCATTTCTTAGTATGATTTCTGTGTCATTTTACAATTCTTACTGCTTTTATTTAAATTTTAAATGCCATTGCATTCAGGAATTTAGTTTAATATCCATTCTTAATTTTAGATGTAGTTTAATTCTTTTGAGAAGCTTGCGACAGGAAAATTAAATAAAATCAAATCAAGAGTTCTGATATATCTAGAAAATCACCCGTCATAATTTGACGGGTGCAAATTGCCTCTTCATTCGAGAGATTTCCCTTCAAATTTGACGTGTTTAAATAGATATACATGCGAGAGAAATGTTTAACATTGATTGAAAACAAATAAAATAAACATATGTTTTATGACAGGAAATATTATTTTTTATTTACATATTATTTAAATATTTCTTTATTCCAAAAATTTCTTGGTAAACAACATTCCGTGTGAAGTATTTTTCGTTGTTTAATAATTTTTCTTGTACTTCAGATGTCTTTGTGCAAATTTTAACGTGTTTGGGAATCCTAGACCTTGAAAGTGCAACATAGAGCTGTCCATGTGAAAAGACAGGCTCATCGAGGTAAATTCCAACATGATCGAAAGTTTGCCCCTGCTATTTGTTGATAGTCATCGTGTAAGTTGGAATTAACGGGAACTGGCGGCGGTTGAGGACGAATGGTAAATTCACGTCACTGGTGGCTAATTTAATTCTTGGCATGAAAACAACATCGCCACGATTGCATTCAGATACAGTTTGGCGTCCAAACTATATCACGCGCATGATATACCACTGACGTAATTTACTACTTTCTATTCAAAAACGGAAATTAATTTGAAATATAGGATTAATATAATTTAAAATTTCTAGGGAACTATTGATCATAGCGAGATAAATTTTATATCAATGGATAGAAAATTTTATTTCACTATTTTAAAGCTATTAAATTTGAAATTTGAACGACAATTACTCTTTTAAATTTAAAATTACTGAAATTTAGGTTCTCTAACAATGAAACACAGCTGCTTAACGTCTCGCAGTGCTATGGCGCGAGTTTTATTGTTGGTGACGTCAGAGCGTTACCGGAGGAACTGGGCTATTATATTAGTAATTGGGGAAATATACTGAAGAGAAATATTTCAGAATGACAATGAGTGAAACTAATTTGCTATTAATTCAAATAAACGGAAATTATTCATGATTATGACTTTCCAAGTAATTTCTTTTCTAAGTCCAATGAAGATGTTTCGTAATCATTTATTTTTTCATCGTTAAATATATTACTCATGTATAAATTTACGTATATAAACAATATATAATCTTTTGAAATAAGTTTTTGTCCAAAAACACAAGCTACAAAAGTCCTTCAACAAATTTCTAAAATAACTAGACCTTTTTTATTTCAATTTAAAAAATTTCATAAAGATTTAACAAATTTGAAATCACTGTATAATGAGTCATCGAGAACAAAATAAAATCTGTTTAGCAATTTTTCAACTCCTGTAAAAATAAAATATATTGAGCCAATTAATTGTGAATTATAATCTTTTAAACAAAATTTCTGTTAAAACTTTAGGAAGACTGTTTATCCGATTTATGGAACATATTTTTAAAAAAAGATTGAATTATTTTTAATATCCACTATTTTTGAGGAAATTTTGTATCGGATAGATATAAATACGATCTATTCAACATATTTATCTATTTTCAGTATTAGCAATGCAATTCAATTAATGCAGTTCAGATATTTTTGTAACAGAAAACATTATTTTATGTATATTATGTTATTTGTATTTAAAAAACATCAATATAGAACAGTTATGCATATAACAGATTATCTGTTTTTCATCAACTTTTTTTCTATATGTGCACCAATATAATGAATTGATAATACATTATCTTTGTCTTTTCATCCACTATTAAATAAGGCTTAAACAACATAACTTAACCATTTATAATAATTGCTTTAGTCACGTAATCAATTATTTTTATCTTAAACAAAGCATCTAAGTGTATTTAATATTAAAACTGATGTTCAATTTAATGATTATGATAATAACTATCTCTTTCAACACGGTATAATTAATAGCTCATTTAATGAACTGATTAAAGAGTTACATGTTTATGTATATTGTCAACTATTAACAGACCCATTAAAGCCCTTTTTTTATCTGACACTTAGTTCTTGGCTACTATTGCTTCCTAGCATGTAAGAAGAAGATTCTGACTTAAAATTGCATTAGAGAGAAGAAAAATGACCCAAAAGTAAATGATGCCTGTTGGCGAGCTTCTTGATTCTCAACTAAAATCATCAGTCTTCCCTAAAACGATATCACCGACCCTGAAAAATAAGAAAATATTAAGTGTCTAGATACGCAGTCTCTAGTACATGTAACTCACTGATTACCTGTTAAGGAAAGCACGTCCGGAAAAAGAAAATTGAGATTTTTAAGACTCGCTGTGACAGGTTAGAATTTTTTTTCGGTTTTCTGTTCATAGCTAATAGCGATGAAATATTTCTTCGTGGATAAATGGTTAAATAAAATGATAGAAGCCAACCGATGCGGAAAAAATTGAAACATGTCAGGTAAAAAAAAATCTCAAACACAAATAAAGCAAATTTCTCTTTCTTATTCTCCCATAACAGTGCTTTCTTCCTCCATATTGGCTGTTACTACCTTGTGGAATGTTCCCATTATTAGCTATATTTGAGGGTATTTTTTTTCCATTTCAACATGATATAAGATTCACATTTGCACAAGAAAAATGGCCTCATAAAATCTTCGGGGCTGGATAATGCTTAGCTTTTTTAAATGAATTTCGACGAAACTTCTGCTAAATTGCATTGCTTCTTTTTGTCTTTAAGCTGTTGCATTTACTTATAATTTTCGTTTTTCTGATATCTTAAAACATTAAATTTATTCTGGTTGATGAAAAGAAAACGGCGTATTTCATTTTATTATAAGATAAGAATATTCTCAAATATATATATAATTTGTCTAATGTTATTTCTCTTGTAAATGTGTCAAAATTATACTGTTTTGGCCTTCCGGGAATGACACATAATGCAAATAGCATTCTTGATTTTATAGCATTTAGAATTTAGCGCTAGCTTGAAGCTAGCTGCTTCAAGATAGCACTAAATTCTTGTGCCTTCCAAACAACTGTTCGGTTTAATAATTATAATTTGGTATAATTATTATTTTTTATCTTCCTAATCTTAACGATTTAATAATTTCCAATAATTATAATTATTCCAATAATTATAATTGTATTTCCAATCATTATAATTCTAATAACTCAATTTTTATAATTAATTTTCAATAATTATAATTGTATTTCCACTCATTATAATTCTAATAACTCAATTTTTATAATTAATTTTCAAAAATTATAATTTCCAATAATTATAATTGGTATAACTAATAATTGCTGATAATAATTAATAATTAAGTATTAATAATAATACTATTATTATTAAGTATTAATTATTATTTAGTATTAAGTATTTGCTATTAAGAATTAAGTATTAACGTCTTGGAACGAGTTGTTGAACGACAAAAAGAAGTTGTTTTTTCCCGTTTCATAAACATCAAAAGTTCACTAATTCATGCTTAAAGAGAACTCGATTTGCTTATTGTAAAAACTTCCAGAATTATTCCTCAGCATGAAATATTCTGCCAAGGATAAACTCAAAATCATTTGTCATTAATGTAAGCATTTCATAAAAAGTGAAAGCCAAATATTTTGTGAAGTGTTAGAACATTTTTCAGTCGCAAACTTGATTCTCAAAATAATTTAGTCACTTTCTCCTAACAATTTGTCTGTTTAAGTCCAAGTGAATTTCATTACATTTTCGACATTTGCATCATTAAGGCCAATATGACAAGAAATCTTCAAAAGTTCCTCTTACTGCATCTTACATCAAGACCTAAAAAGCAGGCATCAGGACTCTCCTAATCTGGTAACATTCCTAATTAATATCTTACACAGCGTTCAAACTTAATTTGAATCTTGAAGTGCATCGTTAAAGTGTATAATTTAGTTATTCTATATAGAATAACCAAGATGTTCTACAAAGTAAAAAATCAAATCAGTTAAAGTTTATAGTAGATTAATTATCTCACACTTTACCTAGTTATTGTAGGAAGGAACTAGGTATTCTATAGAATAACTAATGATAGACCATTAAAGTGTAAAATAAACCATTTGACATTAAAACAAGTTCGTTTCTAAATAAATTATACATTAATACACTGATTGCAAACAAGCCATAACCGGTTCATAACTAACTAAACCCACTATAATACCAAATTCCTCTATAAACACGGATTTCATACATTCAATGAGCTAGAGAAGCTACTAGGTTCCGGCTCCCGCTTCTAACGAAGCCGTAGCATGTTTTTTAAAAAATTTGTCCGGTGCACAGTTCAGATTCCGCAAACACAAATAAACAATTTGACTCACAAGCGGGATGAATCATGTCGGTTATTTCACACTTAAGCGATGTGTGGATCGTTATTCTATGAAATAACTAGTTAAAGTCTAAAATACAAGTAAGTTTTACACTTTAACTGACTTTATCAGTTATTCTATAGAATAACTGGGTATTCTGTAGAATAATGGATTTCATACTTTAACCGTAACATATATATTAAAAGTTTCATTTAAAACTGAAAACTGAAGCCTGGTAAATGCAACACCCTTTCTCTGGCTTCTATATCACAACATATTCATACCGGATTCTACCGTCTCACTTAAATGCAACTGAAATGTAGCATTTTCTGAATACCAGGCATTTTCCTTCTTTATGTATACTTTTTTCATACCGTTTAAGATGAAATTATTTTAAGTCATCCGTTATCTTAAAAGTTTTGCTATTAAAAGAGAAAGTTATTCTGAAAAGCAGATCATTACCGGTAAATTTCTTTTATATTGTTGTAAAAAATATCTTTCCTCTGTATATTTCGAAGACAAACTTTCCCATACATTTTTCTGATTGCTCAACATTAATCTCTCGAACATTTTATCCTTAATTATTTTAATTTGCATGTAAGAAAAAGGTCTATCGTATTTCTTTCATTGATTGCTTATTTCATCTATAATAATAGAAACCAATTTTTATTATTCTTAAAATGATTGTAAATATTTAATAAAAAAATATCTGCAGTGCAATGAACGAAATAGATATCAAAAATTCTCGATGCAAATAAACGTTATCATTAGATTCGTGATCAGTTTAAATAGAAAGTGACAGTTCTAGATATAAAGAAAACGTATATTTCATTAATTTAACTTAGAGCGCAAAATTGTATGGCATTGTGTTCGACAGCAAAGGATGATTAAAAGTAAAAACGAAACCAGAGAGCGTAGCAAGAGAAGCAAAACACTCAATACATGACATGTACTTATTGGAAACTTTTGACAGAGTTAGGTTACGCACGAATCAATATATCCTACATAGTTACTGATATATGAAAAAAAATCATAAAAGACATCACCACTGAAAAATTCTGCTAAAAGATGGGTTGCTTTTGAATATGAAATATTCTGATTTGATAAATAGTAAAAGTATATATATGAGTATATAGATACATATATAGTACTATATGAAAGTAGGCCTAAAATAGAGGAAAAGGAGAAGATACCAAAATATGGAACAAATTATATTACACTTATGCAATTACCCACTTTTTCTTTACTATTTGGAAGACGGCCGATAGTGGTTGACATTCCTGAAAACACATACATTGCAATGCTGCGCTAATAGAGAAAAAGGACAAGAGATCTGAATTCCTGACTACATTTTTTTTATTTACAAATTTTAAATTGATTAATTGCCAACGTTAACAGAAAAATTATCTTGATTACACTCATCAATACAATATGTTATAATAGACAAACAAATTTATTTTTCCGATGCACATAGTAAAACAGAAAGACCAAGTAATCTACAATTATATATGTACAAAAATATTCAACATTTTGCTGCAGACTTTAAGATAAACACATCAGCGCTAGAGATTTTATAAAAGGTGTCGGAAAAATTAGCTAGCTAGCTTAGCCATCGAAATATATAGAGATGGAACTCTAAAAGTCTACGATTATCATTTGTTAGATTGAAAATCTATTTTAATTATTATCGGCAATCTCAAAAATTATTACTTATGGATCACTGCCATAATTTAATTAAATTTAATTCATTTGAGATCACTGAACATTATTGTCGCAGTCTTATTTGCCTCTTAGTTGTTCATTATGAACTTATACACTTTTTGGCGACAGTTCGGCAAGCAAAACAACTTTGCTGCTCAAATTTTCATCGCTGAACACTCTTCTATCCACAAACGCTTGATGTATTTCGTTGATATATCTCGCTGATGCTTACAGTAACTTTTTCCTCTGGATCATCAGTGAATTAGTGATGTGTCGTTTACTCCGGAACGAATCCGCGGATCCGGCTCGTCAAAAGGAAGGAATCCGCGGAATCAAATTCATGATTTACTGATTCAGCGGCATCATGATTCCGACACAGAATCACTGATTCAGATACATAATCTTAGAAGAAGATTTGTTTCGTTCTGGAATGAACGATACATCATTTGGGGTCATGGATGCAGATAAGTTTCTTCGCTTGGAGCAGGAGATCCTAAGATTCGGTTGATTTGAATGAAAACAATCGGTTATGCTGTGCATTCAGATCGATTTCTGAGGTTGTTTACAAAGGAACCAGTAGAATAGTTCGTTTGATAAATGATTTTTTTTGACATTGCTTGAGAAGTAAAAGAGTTGCTAATAAAAAGAGGATGCAAGTAAAAAGAATTCATAATAATTATAATTAAAAATAATTAAAATTTTTTGTTCTTAACTCAAGATTTCAATATCAAAAAATAATTTCATTAGTTGAATCTCGGTACATTGAAATTATTAGATTTGATAAAAACTATTTAAGAGAAAAATTTGAGTCCGTACTTTTTTCAAACAGTCAAGAACTTTTGGTATAAAAGTTTAAGATAAGTCAACAAATAGGCACGCATCTTAGAAATTATTTAGAAATAATATTTTTCTATGTGAGTAATTTAAAGGTCATCGAAATTTTTTTATACCTTTTGGTTTTGAACACTTCATTTAAGTATGTGATCCTCAGCACGTGCTTACGTGGCAAGGTCGGTAGAATGCCATATTTCGTATCATGCGGACACGGGTTCGAATCGCAGCTGGCATAATCGTTGCAAGACAATGTTTTGCAAATTTTAAATTCGGATATTCTCTTTGAAAAGTTATTTTATAATATATATTCAGCATTTTATTTTATTTTACTCTTTATTTACAAACCTGATTTATTATTAGATAAATTTTAAATAATTCCTATTCTAACTTAGTTCCTCATACTTATATATAAGTTTAAGGAATTATTTAAAATTTATCTAATAATAAATTAGGTTTGGAAATAATGAGTAAAACAAAATAAAATGCTGAATATATATTATAAAAATACCTTCTAAAGAGAATATCAGAAATTAAAATTTATAAAACATTAACCTTGCAGAGACTATGCTTACTGAGGTTCGAACCCATGTCAATAGGGTTCGTAACACAACGTTTTCTCGACCAAGCCACGGAGGCAAGTGACGTGCCCGGTATATTTAAATGACATCTATAGTTTGCTCAAAATTTAAAAGCAATTAATCCAAATGACAGGAATTTACTAAAAGATTAAATTTTGTTAATATAGTTAATAACAGATTTTAACAGCAGTTGTTCTTTAATAACTGCAAAGACTTGTTTTATATTCCTTGATGAGGATTAAAAGATTTTTTACTGGGTGTTACTGGGTGAGTTTATATTTAATTAGAAAGAAATCTGAGCTGAAATTTTATTACTGAACGATTCAGTAAATATAATGTTTCTAACAAATTAAATGACATTCATGGGAAGTCCTAACCAGATAATAGAAATCAAAAGCGTCTCAAGATACTGAAGATTATTGCAAAGTTTCATTAAATTCACTAACGAAATTTTAAATAATTAACAGAAATATGAATTACAAAACATAATTAGTAATTAAAATTAACATCAATATAATTAATTATGATTATTAATCAAAATTATTCATTAAAATTAATATCAATATAATTAATTATCTAATTAAAATTATAATGTTATTAATTATAATTCATAATTACATTAAAATACAAGTTCAATAATAAAGATTATTACATTAATTATGGGCCATAAATCCATTTACGTTTCAGACTCGGAACGAATCCGCGGATCTGGATCGGCAACCGGACTTGGATTTGTGGATCCGAGTCCACTAAAGGAACGAATCTGGCACATCATTACAGTGCATCTGCAGGCACGAGAACCTAATGAAGGCTACCGGCCCCCGGACCCCACAGACGCACAACTTTCTTGCACCTTGTTAGCAAGCCAATTTTCCACACAAAGAAAAATCTCCCAGTCAGGGGGCGCGCAAACCAGATTACACCCAAAACCTTCCGCCGTTAAAATGGCGAGCATATAGTTCGGTGTAATAAAAATGATTAACAATTTAATAAACATAAACCAATAAACATAAAACCAAACCATTTAATAAACATCTTAAAACCATTGAAAAAATTGCATAAAAGTTAAAGCGATTTATAACTAAGTTAATTACGACAAGAAGAAAAATGATTTATTAAGAAAATTTAATAGAACTTTTAAAAATCCGTTGAGAAGTTAAAAGTTGCCACAAGACAAGAAAGAAACTTTGGTGGTGAAAAATATCAATTATTAAAAAGTACTGGCAACCCGAAAAGGATGTAATTGCATTTCTGCAATCTAACAAACACCTATCCAAAAAAATCATCGAAGTTCAGAAAATTTATTGCTTCTGAGAACGGAATGTCAGTGAAAAAATATACACCAAAGTAGGCCAACAATATCCATGGCCTACTTTGTCCATTGGACATACGCCATTTTTCTGTAAGGTAAATTAATTTAAATTACAGAGATATATCTTAAGGTACAAATTATTATATTTGCACAATAATCTAAAATTACATTTAGTCATAGAAATAATCGAAATTAATGTGACTGAATGTGATTCTAAAGATAGGTATGTATTTTAAAATCATTTTTTAAATCTTGCAAAAATCTCAAGAATATTAAATCATAGAAACATTTTTATTTGATTAAAATATGAATGGAAACATTTTTTTCATATGTATTTCTCTGTTTTTTTTTTGTTGCGATAAATTGTTTGCAGGCATATATAAAATGTACTTGTCAAAAAAAATTATTTAAAAATATGCAAGTGCCTTGAGATAATTTTTGTAGCAGAACTTTGTTACAAAGAGTATATACAGATGTTTAGGAACTATTTTAGATGCATTTTTTAATATATATATATATATATATCTTTATATAAGCCATCAAGGCAGTTTTATTCTTCTAGACACTTAATACCAGTGCTAGCACCACAAAGGTTTGCGTTTTATTCTTGAAAATTCTGGAACAAATTATGAGTTTGGAATACGGAATAGGCTAGATATAGAATTCCGTCCTCGGAATGAAGTTTGCATTGAAATTGGAATAAAGATATGATCTCAAAAAAATCAATAAATCAACTGCAAAAACTTTTAAAATTCAAAGAGCACTCTCATGCTGAAAATACTTCGAATCCAATCAATGAAATTCGAAAAAAAAACTATGAATAACATTTGTTTTTGACAGTGTATTTAGCATGTAACGTTAGTATTTAGTACCTGCGTCTTCTCATATTTGCTACATATTTTAGCATGATAATGTTTTCAGGCTGACATACTTTTTGTAAACTGCCTGATGCAAAAAATCGTTCAAAAGGCTCTATAATGCAAAATGTTACAAGAACTAAATTTGGCACGTAAATACTTCTTGGTTAATAGACGTTCATTAAGAAAGAGGTGTTTTCAAAATATTAATTATATTTTTAATTAATTAAAAATTAAATGAAATTTTAATGTTTTTCATCATTAACTTCGGAACATCGGAACATATAATTGCACAAAAACCATTTTTACACTACTTTAACAATCTAAAAATTAGTTTTTAGTGATACCACTTAATTTCCATGCCATTTTATATCAAACTGTAAGATATTTTTCCAAACCAATTTTAAACACCATTGGTAACAAAGCTTTTAATTTTTCTAATCAAATTCAAGCCAATTTCATTGTTTCATCAAATTTTTCATTCGCCTTTGCAAATGTTAAGGTTTCGAAATTGTTCCCTTTGGTCATTAATATCGAAGCAGAATTTTCATTATCGCTTTAATTAACATGTTAATATTTTCAGGCATTAGTTCTGTAAGTTTCGTGATAAAAAAAACGTTAGGCACAGAATCTAACGACTGACAATCATACCAGACAAATCAAGCTACCAAACAATTATCATGCCACAATGGTTCGTACTAGAGGTAACAATTTCCTTTCTTTTAGTAAGCATTTCATTTGCTTTATATATTATCAATTTAAACCGAGATAAGTAGAAGACGATGCAAGCTTAATCTTTTATTGATAGAAAGAACATAATATAAGTCAATATAACTTACAAAATAAAAAAAAATCTTTACTTGATTCATTTACTATTATATTTCATTATATATTTAGTGAATATGTTTTATTCCTTTTTTATATCTAATTAAATTACATCTTCAGTTTTGGCAATCGTTGCACTGATTCAAATAATTATTCATTGAAGACTTCAAATATTTATGCACATCACGAAAGTTTTGAACCAAAATATTGAGTCTGAGATGTATGTATTTAATTTTTCTATCCTAAAAGTTTAAAAATCAGATCATTTGATTCGCGTACGATGTAAAGAAGTGAACTGAGAAGTGTCTGAACGGATTTGCTAACATTTTAAGTTAATTTATCTGTCCGCCGAACATAATATTTAAATAAAGGCAACCGAGGATAAATTTATTTGTTTCGAAGATTAAATATTTGTTTAATTAAATATCCTCATACAGAGTGCCCCAAAAGGTCGTTTACAAACTTTAAAGTACGTCAGGCATATAGTAACAAATCATTTTTGCAATAGAACATAAGGCCGTACAAGCAAAGATCGACCGCCAGGGGGGGGCGGATTCTTTGTCAGAGAATTAAGTAAAAGAAAAATATATTTTTGCCGAAGCAAATTTTAGACGTAAAGTCGATTAAATCAAAAAGTTCAGCCTACCTTAATGTCCATGAGTCGGAAGCTATTCAAGAGATGGGGATCCGCTTTCTTGATCAAAATTATTGAACTTAATTCCATTTTTCTAAATAGGCCAAATATAAAAGGCACAACTTTAATGGCGATGGATAAAATCTAAAGTTAATATTTACATTCTTTTTTCGGAAGATATTAATCTGTTGCCTCTGAATAATACTTAAAATCATGTCCGTTTTTAAAAAAATAATTATTTACATTTTAGTGTCCAGTTTTCCTTGCGACCATCGTTGGAAGTCGTGATAGATACACTGTACAGAGCACAACATATGTTTAATGGAATACAAATTTACAATAGCACAACAACATATTCGTACAAATAACAAAGAACAAACAAAAGTCATACGCAGCTTGGCAGATGCGATAATGACAAGTAGGACGCAATATCACCAACAAACCTTTAGAGTATTTAAAGTAAGTGTTCAAAGGACTTGCCGTCCAAAGATATATTTCGCATGTTTTCATTCATGTAATTTCGTTGTTGTTCAATTCTAATCTTGTATTACTTTAAACCTGTGTTGCAGACATTATCTGGAGTACCCTTTTCTTTACTTATTTCACTGCTTAAGAGCCCACTATAGCCCACTTCGAGTTTGCGATCTTATGTTCTGTTGTAAAAATTGTTTACATATTGTTGACTTACCCTTAAAGTTTATACACGACCTCCTGAAACACCCCTGTATAATACACTTCCAATTTTCTCTTATGAGTCTTGTTAAATTCGTAATGTCAATTAGTAATTTACATCAACCGGAATAGATGGTTAATAAGAAACACAAAACTCTACATTCGAGCAAAACGCAAAGGACGCAAAATATAAGAATGCACAGGACTATGATGTGTGCAAAGGCGAGCCTGGTGCAATTAAATAACAAAGTATTACGCAATAGCGGAAGCCTATAAATAAATAAACAAAAACTGAATAACACCCAATAACAATCATCATTGATTCGATATCGCAGAAACATCACGCTTTCGATTTTTGCTATTTGCTACTCGATTTAGTGCTGACAAAGAAACCTATGAGAGATACAGAATTTCCGATTAGGTGTGAAGTAGTTGTTAGTATGTCGAAGAAGAAATCCATAACTTCTCGACCGTGTGCCCTAATTCTGAAATAAAGTATTTTCTTAAACTTTAGCTTCGTGCCTAAATTGTTATCGTAGATACATCAGACGTTGGAAATATTTTATTCGGCTGCCTGCAAATCATGGTTTCACTCGGTGTTAAAATCTGGAAAATGTGCAAACTCAGCTTTTCAGCCAAACGTTTTTATGGCAGGAAAAAATAAATATTAAAGAACGAGCTAACGATGTAATGTATAATTATCTATGGGCATCTGAAACACTAATCAGTAATGCTAAATATAAATAGAAAAATGCAAAAAAATTACGTGGAAAATCTGTAGAACTATTTCATAATAATCATACATTAAACTATGTATACTTTAACTATCAACTTCCATATATAACCAGACTGATAATTATTAATAACTTTTTATAATAAGTCCTATGAAATAATTCTTAAACCGTGAAAAGAGTTATTATTTATTTATTTAGACTTATCAATTGCTTCCGCGTGAAATATTAACAATAACAAAACTAGCCATAGCAATAAACATGAAAAATCTATTAAATACCAAAATAAAAATCGACCAAATCAAACGATTCCGAGAAATTTCGGTAGAAAGAATGAAAAAACTTCTTTCTAAGATAAAAACAAAATAAAATCTCAGCAGTAAATATCGCTTGTGATTTATTGTGCTTTTTTTTCAACGATCTCAACTGAAAAAAAGAAAGAATTTTTTACAACCTGAACACATAGAAGCCAAGAATTTCTTCTCTTTATTTCCTTACTTTTCCCATACAGAATCACACCAGGGCTTGACAACTTATCTGAAACCAAACTTGGCACGGGACCAAAGTCGACTGAATAGTTATATGAGTTCTCTTTTCCTGTGTGCATATAGAAAAGAAATCCGAATAGGATTCTCAACTGGAACATATTAACTGCATATAGTGAATAAAATGTAGCTTTTGGATGAAAAAAGGAATTGGCAGGAGGAGATTGAGCTCAACACGTTTGATATTAATCGTCCAAGTACTTTATCATTTGGAAAACTGGATTCCCTTTATCCAAGAAAAATGGGAAAACGGAATATATCCAGAATTTTTTTCGGTGTTATTGTTTACATCAATTTATGCATGTATAAATGTTTGTAGAAAATGTGGATACTGGGAAAACATTTATAAAATATTTTGAAGAAAATTTAGTTTAATAAAGCAATTCTAGGATTCACTGGATAACTGACTGATCTATAAAATGTTATTTAATTTACCAATTACCAATTTCGGTTACAGTACACTTCCTATTAGATACAGACAACTGAAAGATCTGTCAGTAATTGGTGCAGATTTGGGGTTAAATTTTGATGCTTGTGCACAAAAGTTAATATTTTGTCATTTTACTTGCAGAGTACCCGGCGTTGTCCTCTCTTATTCAGGTCAAAATATTTTGTAAGAAAAGAAACCGAAAAATATTTTATAACATAATGCTTATTAGTATTATATTTTGCGAAAATATTTATCAATTTTTTTATGAAACAGTTCATAAATCATTAGTACAAATAGTTTCTTATATTTATCATACTATTTAGTATTACATTTATTTCTTGCATTGTTAGCCAATTATTTTTTGTGGGGGCATCTTATTATTTCAGGAACCCAGGACATAAAAATTCATGCTAATCGGTCCATTTTATAAATATCTTCCTATGATTCACCTTCATTCAACCCAGAATATTGCGAGATAAGGCCCATTTCTCAACACAGTATTTTGCTGTTGTTGTTGAACAATGTGGGAATCATTTTCCAACTAAAGTTTCGACACTTAAAGTGTGTAAATCAACTAATGGAACATGCTTCGATATAATTCCTCCAGCCATTCTAAATAAATATTTCTACATCTCTGATCGGTAGTTATCATCGTAAAAAGGATTTAACCCCTCTATATTTTTAGTTCGGCATTACTGAAACCTACGAATTTTGTTTCATTTCGATCAGTCCATTTTTTATGTGCATTTCGAAGACATTGACCCAACCTACACTGAAGGATTGGGTTAAGGCTTATTTATCCCAACAGTACTTCATGTCGATTAATGAGGAACATGTTTACCAAATTTCATCAAAATCGATCCATCAGTATCGAGTTTCGTGTCAATCAGACAAAGTTTTTGCTCCATCTTACTTGAGGTTTTGGATGAGTATTTATTTAACACCAAAGGGCTTTTATTTTGCCTCTGAGGAACATGTGTATCAAATTTTATCAAATTCCCTCAACCGTATCAAAGTTCATATCAATCGTCCATTTGCCGAATGCAATTCAACGACCTTGTCCCATCCTAAACTCAGTGATTAGATTGGCGTTTATTTACCCTTGCAATATTCTTAGTTGGCTAATTGAACCAACCATTCTTAGTTGGTATATGAACCAAAATTTATCAAAATCCCCCTAGCAATATCCTACAGCATATCAATCGGCTCTGGGGTTTGCATGTATTTTCACGATTTTGTTCCACATTCCTACTCTGAGGAATTGGATTAGGGCTTATTTATCCATACATTACATTTAGACAGCCTGGGAGTAACATATATAACTGTGTCATCAAATTGCCCAAGACGTATAAATTTTTATGTCAATCGTCCCATTTGTTTACTTATTTGTTATCGGCCCATTTGTTAGCATTTATTTTCCCTTAGAGTATTCTTAATCATCCACTGAGAAACATATGTACCGAATTTCATCAAAATCGCCCTAGCCATATCCAAGAGCATGTCAATCGTCCCAAGAGTTTACATGTATTTTGAAGATTTTTCACTACCCTTCTCTGAGGAAATGAATTAGCGTTTATTTACCCATGCACTAGTTTTATTTAGCATATGAAGAATATATGTGCCCAGTATCATCAAAATTGTGTCAGCTATATCAAATTCCTGCCAATCTGCGCATTTTAATAGTATTTTAAAGACTTTGCCCCACATTATCCTGACGGATTGGATTAGCGTTTATTTGCCCCAATGGTATTTTCAATTGACTAATTAGAAGTGTGTGTACCAAATTTCATAAAAATCGCCCAAGTCGCCAAAATCGCCAAGCATGTCAATCTGCCTATTGATAACATGTATTTTTGAGACTTTGCCCCCCTTGCCTCGATGGACTTGTCTATGGCTTATTTACCCCTTCAGTATTTCTATTCGTTTAATGAGGACATCAAAATTGTATTACCCATTCAGAAGTGATGCTGGAACAAACATATAGACATACGTACATTGAGTTTTATATATCGTCGCTTAACAAACAACACCACCTATCTCAATTTTTTGAAATTTCAAAGGGGAAGATTCAAATGAATTTTTCGCAACCAATAATAAATATAGAAGACATTTTTTAACATCTACTATGAGCATGAGACCGCATGTTCCAACCAGATGTGAAAAAAATTCAAAAATATTCTCTATTGGTTGCGAAAAATTCATTTCAATCTTCCTTTTTGAAATTTCAAAAAATTGAGATAGGTGGTGTTGCTTGTTAAGCGACGATATACAGGGTGTTCACTAAAGTCCTTCTACCCACATTAACTCGAGAACGGTGACAACTATTTCCACAAACTTTGTGTCAAGGTATAGTAAAGTGGCCAAGAGCTACACGGTGAGATCGGTTACAGCACCACCTGGCCGCTAACAACGCAGTTAGCGTTCCTATCTCGAAAAGGGTACAAGATACGGGAGAAAACTCAATTCTAAATCGAAGACGCCCTACAATTTTGTAATTGATTTTTTTCCCGTATCTTGTACCGTTTTTGAGATAAGAACGCTAACACCGTTGTTTGCCGCCAGGTGGCGCTGTAAGCGATCTAACAGTTTAGCGCATAGTCACTTTACTATACCTAGACACCAAGTTTGTGGCAATAGTTGTCGCCGTTCTCAATTTAATGTGGGGTAGAAAGACTTTAGTGGACACCTTCTATAAATTACGATGAGTATAGGTGACCTCTCTCTCTCTCTCTTCTCTTTCTTTGTTCAAATTAACTCTAAACAAGTATTTTTTTTATAATTAAATTCGGAAGACTAATTGAAAAGTTGCTATTAAATCAAACATTTTTAAACTTTCAATACAATAAATCTATCTAATTAAGATATATCTTGTATGTAAGAAACTTTCTATGTAATAAATTGCATTAGCTTCATATTCCAAGAATGAGAACTGCCATGTGAAATCTGAATTAAAAATTCAGACTCGGAAGTAAAACGAAGGCGGTTCTAATTCCGAATAGATGCAGAATAACAACAAGTAGTGTAAAGGGGAATTCTTAAAACTGCGAAACAAATAAATAAAATTTATCAACCATTCCATTCTATTTCATTTTCTGGATTAAAAAGCATACTTTAAAGCTCTTCATTATCTATAATGCAGTTTTTATACTTTTTGAGTTAACTGACGATGATGGATTTCATATCAACAAAAATATGTTGAATTGGACAGGGCAAATTTATATTATACTAGACATACGTATTTAACGGTTATTTCTTCCTTCTAAAAGCATATTTTAAATTACTTTTTAAAGAAGGCTATGTTTTGATACTTATCTTTTTCTGACAACAGTCTGCAAACCAAATGAAGCCATATAAACAAGTAAAAAGCCAAATGGTGCAAAATAATCATAACAGGAAACAATTAGTTTGTCAGTTTTTATAATTTTTGCTCCTAGCTTTTCATTCTTTTGCAGAACTGTGTTGGACAGTTGGATCCTTTTACTTTGCTACCAAAGAATCTACAGTGTCTCTTAAAAATGTCCAGAATTAGCTTATGTTATTCAAAATATCACATTTTCTAATCAATGCTTAAGCTCTTCCTCTCTTTCATGCAGCCCTTTTGAAATGGCTATTTATTTGTTAAGATAATTGTAAAATAACATGACATTAATGGCGAATTACTTTCGGGAGATATATTTATAAATTAACCAAAAAACTTTATTTATTATGCTTTCTAAACTAACAATTACAATTGAATATTCGCAGCTGTTGATTCCTATTTTTAAAAAATAATACTCCTGATAATATTTAAACATTCTATGCTAAGAAATCGTAAGCTTCATTTCAATTTCTCATACTGTATTACATAATTTTTCTTAGAATATCATTTCCAAGTATTTTTCTTCTTACTAATCACCTTAATTTTTATAATATATTAATATTATTTTATTAATATGATTTAATTACATGAAATTTGAGAGTAGTTAGCGAAATTCAATATAAGCGAGCTACAGTTTCATTAATGTAATGCCGTAACATTATTTAGCTTTCCCAAGGATTACTGATTTTTCAATAGAAAACCCGTCATTTTTGATATGCTCCTATCAAAAGCCGATTTCTACTTCTTCTGCTACTTCTGAAAGGGTTTGAGGAAAGAAAAAAAATGTCGATAAAAAGGAAAGAAAAATTATTCCCGTTTTTTTCTTCTTTGTCAATAAAAAGTAAAAAAAAGCTGAAACACTCAAAACAGGTTATTTTAACTGGAAACGATGTTAAATCCAGAATTTCTATATTTAGGAAGAAATAACTTCCATTTATTTTAATTTTTTAACCATAAAATTAAAAAATAAAAATCCAAAGTTAAATAGAAAGATGGGAACGAATTGATTCCAAATTTTCATACTAAATTAAAGAAATTTCCTGTTCTAAAGTTTGAAAAGACGATAGACATCAAATTCTAAGAAAATAGGAGCTTAAATCCGGTAATTTGCAACATTATGGACATATAGTATTCGTTATGCAAACGAAAATTAACATTCGATTCAAGGAATTTGTAATCGGGAACTTTCAATGTAAACTAATATGTAAGAAAAATATTACGAATAAAAACGAAAAATTTTTCAGAATTTTAATTTTAAAAAATGAAATTAAATATTTTTAATTAAGTAGAAAGAATTTTTTGATCTCATAAAATATTAATTACAGCACTTGAAGTTGTGGAGCTTCTCGGCTTTTTAATCAAAAAATGGAAGAGTTTGAGTTTCGCCTTTCAAAAAAGCACAGGACTCGCGTAAACTAAGTCCAACTAGAGTTTAAATATTCTGAAGGTCATTCTGTGTAAATTTATGGAGTTTTCTTTCCATGTTGAACACCATCATTCTCCGCCAAATCCCTTCCTTGTAACTTAAAGTTCTTCGCAATTTTTCAGAACGGAACGTTAGCCTAAGAAAGCAATCAAATAAAAAAGTACTCAATAACATAGCTATTAAACAAAATTTCTTTAATTTGAATTTCTTTATATTTTGAGGTTCTCTTCATAGAACGGAAATTACCATTTAAAGGGTTCAGTAGTAAGAAAATTCAAATGATAATTGCACTAGAATATACCTGGTAAATCCAAACAAAATAGTATAAAAATAAAACCAGAAGTGTTTAAATGCATTTTGTGTTTTGCATTAGAAAGTCTTCGCTTATTAGCTTTAAAAGCATTTAAAACATATTTGCTGTGTTAAAACAATTTTTTTCTGGAAGAGATAGGATATAACAATGCAAAAATACAATTATTTATATATTTTTCTTTTTCAATTTCATTTAACCTAAATGTACATTTTTGAAGAAACCGTACCTCTGAATGACTTAATTACGTTCAGCACCTACCACAAACCCTTTTTTTTCCTTTTTGGAATATTGGTAACGATATTTTTTGCCCAAATGTATTTCGTCTAAATCATATACCTCGTTCAGAAACTCCTTTCATTGAAAAATGTCTAAAAATTCATTTAATTATTGCTTTCATTTGAAGATTTCCTGAAGAGTTTTAGTGCCCATATAAAACTTGATTCTGCTCTTTGCTTTTAATAGAATATAAATGTATTTCATCTAAAGCATATACCTCATTCAGAAACTCCATTCAGTTCACTCCATGTCTAAATATTCATTTAATTATTATTTTCTTTTGAGGATTTCGTGAATAGTTTTGAGGCACATATTATACTTGATTGTGCTCTTCACATTTAATAAAACATAAATATTCTACGTCTGTGCATGGAAGAATTTGTCTCTTCTATGTCTGAAATCATTTCAGTTCTCAAAAAGCTGGTTGAGGAATTTCACTAAGAAAGGCAATTTTCTTCTCTATTCCGAGCCTTTGCATGCGTTATGAATTAAACCCCTTAAACTCCATGTTTTAACAGACTATGAAAGACATATTAAAATTTTGCAAATTTAATCTGAGAAGTAAAAATGTAGTTTTGTAGAAATCTCTAGAATTCACCACCTTTTAATATTTTAAAAGTCATCTCCATCGAAATTCAATGAAAATTCGATTTCAACCGGTTTGTTTCGACGACATGATGATTGAGAAGTTTTAATTGAGTTTATCATTTATCTTGATCTGCAATTTGTCGAGTTCAGAAACAATCCTGTCGTATGCAAAAAAGAAAGGAAAAAAAATTCTTCCCAGAGAAATAAAATCTTTGGCAAGATGATTATAACAGAATGCTCTCAATGCTGCAGAGAAACAATCGAAATGAAACAGTTTTTTTTAAAAAAACTGCTAAAGATAACTGGAAAATATTATGTATATAATATGGAATGACATGTTAGAAAATCTCCATTGTGTGGTATTCCTTTTTACAATTATAAACAAAAATTAGGCTCACTCAATTATTTCAATTGCAAACCAATTTCAGTTTTGCTAAACGGTCGTTTGCTTGAAACATTACAGAAAAATTTAAGTCCTACATAGCTTCTAAAATTAATTCTTTCGTCATAAATAGTCTATTGTACAGTCGTCAACAAAAAAATGGGACACCTCTGTAACTTTAGTATTTATTATCTGGTCTTCACAAAATTAGTGTCGATGGGATGGTTCAAGAAGACAGGTTTATCCAGATAAAAAAAACTGATTAAACGACTAAATTCACATAGTTAATTAAATTATATTAACACTCTGTTCTTTTAAAAAGTGGGCGTTACCTGTCAACACTGTGAGGGAATTTCAGTTTTTTGTAAATATTTCAGAAACTATTATAAATATGCACTGGAGTTTTTGAATACCGGCGTTATAACGTCTCAGCTTTGCTCTCATGTTAAAATTTTACTGTTACAATTCACTTTTAGTTTCACAGTCATGTTTAAATATTTTTTAAAATATTAATTTTTTTTATTTATGAATTTTTTTCATGATTTTATGTAAAAGAAATAGTGTTCTTTTAGTGAGTGAAAATTTTTTTAAGAAATATATAATACTTTTCTTGATATCGCCAAAAGTTCATAAAATTCAGTTAACATGGGAAAGGCCATTTTTCAAAACCCTATAAGTCTCGAAATTATCTTCAGAGCTCTATAAAAATTTTGGGGTAGGCTAATTTCATGACCGGTAAGTCGATTCAGTGAAAAAAAAAATGATAGGTATAATGGAAAAATTCCGAGATATCTGTTAATTAACTATATTAATTAACTCGGTTAATTAGTTTTTTATCTGAATAAAGCGGTCCTCTTGAGCCAGTAACATCGGCACTAGTTTTAGGAAGACCTGATAATAAATACCAGAGTTACAGAGGTGTTCCATTTTTTTGTTGACGACTGTACATTAGGGTGGGCCGAAAAACACCTTTTTTCGAAATCGCTATTCTAATAGTGCGGGAAAGGGTTCTCTCTGGGTTCAATAAACACGGTGTAAAATATTTTTTTGATTGGATAATATCTTCTGCCCCCGCATCGTACTTGGATTTTGGAATTTGGGTAAAAATTGGCAATTTTTACTCGGCGTAGGAAATATAATTATTTTTCAATATTGCTATTCTAATAGTGAGGAAGAGGTGCCCGCTGAGTTTAATAAGAAAGGTGTAAAATACTTTTTCGATCGAATAATAACTTCTGTTCCCGCATCGCAATTGAAATTTTGCAATTTTTGAAGAAAAGTGCACTTTTTTTGTCTTTTCAGGGAAAGGAGGGGAGGAGGGAGGTTCACATTCCTCCGCATTTGTTCTCAATGTTCTGGGAACTTCATTCTCCGTATTGTCGTGTCTTGTGGTGCTACTGAGTCATTTGGTAGGTTTACCTGTGTGCGCGCGCGGCTTGGGAAAAGACCTCGTTGTGCCTTTTGCTACTAGTTCGCGCTACGAAATCGGAATTGTGTATGGGTTTTTAAATTAGATTCTTCGTTCTTTTGGATTGATAGATTTATTAATAGACATTACATCAAAAATCAGTAAGAGGAACAAATTTAAATGTCCAATATTTGGAAGCCCTGAAGATATCTCTCAAATAAATCTTCCTACATACGAATATATACTACATTGCTGCTTCTTTAAGGAATTAAATCTTGCACCCAAAACTGGGAACAAAAAACCCAGTTTCTCGAGAATTGCGGAAAATATTGCAACTAAAATTGAGTCTGTATGAATAAAAGCAAGCACTGCCATTCCCATTGTGACTCATTCTCGAGTACTGCAAATTATCCATACCTACCATGGAAAATATACCAATTTTAAGAAGTCTTACAAAAGAGATAATACCAATTAGGCTTTTCAAACAAAGATCAAAGCATTTCGACAAGAAGCATGCACAAAGTTATTCGACTTTGCGGTCGACAAATGTATTACTTTACAAGATTCCACATGCGAACATACTAAAAAATTACCTCGAAATGAGCATAATTTCCTGAAAGATCAACAGACAATGAGACTTCTTTACATCGGCTCGCTTGACATTAATGAAACAAAACGACTTCAGAATACTGCTGATAGACAGGCTCACAAATTTATATTTAAATCATACAGAAACAACTCCTACGGAGGGTATGTATATTGCGAAGATGAAGAAACGGATTGTTCTTCAGATATATCTGAGGTAGATTTAAATCTGGACACTTATAAACCATCGACATCGAACCGTTTAATCTCTCTTAGTGGTCCTACGTACAAACAATTAACTCCGTTTGTATCTAAATCATCACAAATGCGACCTGTCCTTCCTTCAACTGCTGTGGTTGGCGACAGGTTTGGAGTCTCGGACCGGGCTGTGATTGTAATTGCTTCAAGTGTTCTTCACGATGTCGGTCCCGTAACTAGCAATAACTCGTATTTGGTGGTTGACAATAACAAGCTGCGAAGGGAAAAGGCTTAAAGTTTCAAACTTTAAATGAAGCTCAGGTATTACCGTTGAAGGGGCTGTATTTCGATGGTCGTAAAGATTCTACATTGATAGAGGAGAGAGCAGATACTAAAAGATACACCAGAAAAACAAAATATAAACATTTATCTCTTATTGAAGAACCGGGTTTACGTTACATTACTCATTTGAGCCATCATTTGGCACCATAAAACAGATTTCCGCGACTATTATCGGATATTTTGAAGGGATCACACAAGATCTTTCTCAGCTTCTGGCAATTGACTGTGACGGCACATCTGTTAATACCGGATGGAAATCCCGTGTAATTCGGTTCAATTACCGTTACTTCTCTACCAATCCTCCGTGATATATCCACTGCGGTATTTAGTTACATTGTGCGTGAAAAGAAAATTCCTGGATGGGACTTGTTCACTTCCCATGTCACACATAGGCAGTGGAACGGTGTGTCAGGTTAGTGACAGACGCATCCGCTAAGGTTTATGGGTTTCAAAATAGAGACGGGTTCATTAGATCCACATTCTTTTTCCGATTAATTATGCCTGAATTGGAAAATAAGGCTGATTTCAAGCCTCTTCCTGCTGATTAAGTGTAAGTAAACTTTTGGTATTGGCATGTCATAACATTCTATGTTTACAATATTCTTAACAAATATTATATTAATATATTGTGACTCAGCGATTATTTAATAATTTTCAGGCAATATAATCAGTTGTACAATACAATACAGCAATAAACAGTGTTTGCACCCATCTATTTTTCATGTTTGATTTATTTCTATAACACATAAAAAAGTGCACTTTTCTTCAAAAATTGCAAAATTTCAATTGCGATGCGGGAACAGAAGTTATTATTCGATCGAAAAAGTATTTTACACCTTTCTTATTAAACTCAGCGGGCACCTCTTCCTCACTATTAAAATAGCAATATTGAAAAATAATTACATTTCCTACGCCGAGTAAAAATTGACAATTTTTACCCAAATTCCAAAATCCAAGTACGATGCGGGGGCAGAAGATATTATCCAATCAAAAAAATATTTTACACCGTGTTTATTGAACCCAGAGAGAACCCTTTCCGCACTATTAGAATAGCGATTTCGAAAAAAAGTGTTTTTCGGCCCACCCTACTGTACATGTAGTAAAATGGGTTAAATTTTACATAGAAATTATTGATTCTCGATGACAGTCTAAAACAGTGAAGCCACAAAACTTCATAAAATGGAATTTGTTTCCTAATTGCATTTCGAGTACGCATTAAATAACAGAAAAATTTTCCTAAATTTTCTTCTTACTATGTGACTGAGCAGGAATATTCCCAAATTTCTGTGATAAGCCAGCAAATGAGGAGAGAGTATTGGATAGAAATTTATTTATATAGTTAACTCTTCCCCGGGGGGCATCACGAATTCACGGATGAAAAGCCGCGGGATAACTAAGAATATTCTAGCTTCCCCTACGGTTATAGAGATGGTTGTGTTATCATCGAAGCTGACGGGTCAATATATTCTATAGGAAAGGCTAATGCATGGGCCAGTGATGACTATTTTGTAACTGACCATTGTACCCCTGTTATTATTCTGGTCATTCAGATACACCGGACGGCCAAGTGCTAGGGCGGGTGACGTTTTTGTGAATTATATAGTTCGGGGGTCTAGAGACGGTGGTGTGATGTGTTGTTAAAGGAGGAGAAGTTTCCCGGTTCATATTGCAGATTCTTGCATTCCCAAGTGGTGTAACAATGGTGGTATTGGCTGGCTAATGGTCCCATCGCCGATGGAGGGACGCACCACTTTAGGGTAGAGTCTGTGCAATGGGACATGCGTAATGGGGTCTATTTTGGATAGATCATAGTACTCATATTATTGTAGTCGGCGGTCCAGTCTTTCAGATACTCCGAACGTTTGCGTGCTAAGGCAGGGTGATTTCATTATGAATTTTATAGTTAGCAACCCTAATGGAGGAAAACACCACGAACACAATGTGAATAGGAATATGGTACTGGACTGGTTAATGTTGTCACTTCTGTGACGGCTCGTCCGGTGATAGAAGGGGATGAGGAACTAACTGCGTAAGACGTACGTTAATCAGACCTATTTTACTGGAAGCTCAGAGTCCGTGTTTACTAATTGGGACGGCCGGTCATTCCAGTATATGGGTGAGCGCAAACTTGAGAATCTTGGTAACTTCTAAAAATTCACATGAAGAGCTTTTTCATACTGTTGAATTATATCTTCACAACATAGCAGGTAAGTCTTGGGATATTTGCATGAAAAACAGATGAATCTTGTACAAAACTGTTTTCGGAAGAATGCTCGCACAAGGTTCATCAGTTTGGTGTCTTCACCCAACTATGCAAACTATCAAGAAAACTATAAACCATTCAAAGAAGTTTCCTTCTTAATATTTCAGGAGCCTGCAGTACGACAGCCCCAGCAACTTTACAAATTATACTTGAAATAGCCCGGTACATCTTCAGTTGCAGCAAGAAAGTAGATTCATCAATATTTGCAGACTTAATCAACCTTTATCATTAGAAGATTTTACACATCCAGATCAAATTGAAGTTAAAGTTTCTGGTTGGCATTTCATCCTTCGAAACATCTTTAAAAGTCTCAAATATTGTTGGAAGATGGAGGAAATAGTAGCAAACATTTATTCGGATGGCTCAAAAACTGAATTTAGAGTTGGCTGAATTTTCTGTGCCTTAGAAGGTCAAAATATAACCTTCAGTTGGTCAGCAATATTTTCGAATAAGAATACTTTGTATCAATCACAATTAATTGCTTTAAGAGAATCAGATAAATTTGCAAAGAATTTAAATACAGATCAAACCATAAAAATTCATGTGGACAACATAGCAAGCATCCAACCCGTATCCAATCTTAAAACACCAAATAAAATAGCCCTAGAAATATCAAAATTCTTCTAGATCATTCCAACATAGAAATTACCTGGATAAAGGCGCATGTTGGTTGCAAAGGTAATGAGGTAGCCGATGGTTTGGCCAAACAAACAACAAAAAATGGCATTCCATATACAAATATTCAACTACCAAGATGTTTCATCAAACGATCCTTAAAATCTCTTATGCTTGAAATATGGCAAAATGAAGGACTGGAGGTGTCACTGGAAGAGATATTTATAATCTAATTCCAAGAGTGAAAATGCGTATGGAACCATGGAGAAAAGAGGAAATAATCTTCTTTACTGGACACGGCCCGTTTCCTACTTATCTTCACAGATTTAATTTATTAACTTCAGAGTATTGTAGCTATGGAGGCATGGGAAGTAAGCAAAAAGCTTCATCATCTGAAGCTCGGTTGGAAATTTCAGTTGCAGTTTCAATTGTTCTATGTTTATTGTGCTTTGTCGGGTTTTTTTTCTTTTTAGAAAATTGAATACATACAGTTTCCATAAACATAATTATAAAACGATTTAGATTAATTTTCATTCTTAAAAATACATTAAATGCATTCAAGCAAAAGCAGATTTCTTACTTCGTATCTATGAAATTTTTAAATTTAATTTCTGCTATACCATTTTTCTAACATTTGTCTTTTCATACTCTTTTATTTAGATTCACTTGCTGTATTTTGTAAAGATGAAATTTTGTAATCGATTTTAAAGACACTTTCTGATGTTCTAGAATTCTAAAATTCTGAATAGAGATATATTCTCAGTGACAATACAATATTTTAATATTTAAGGGAGTAAGTATAGATAGATAACCTAAATTTATTTAAATTTGTTTCAATACAATTTACGCAAACTGGTACTGAATTTGAAAAAAAATCGATTATAAGATTCCATAAAACAATGCTGAAAAAATTAAGGCATATTTCAAACTGGAAATGAAGCCATAATAAAAGAAACATTTGATTTTTTTAAACAAGAATTTCAAACAATCAAATGATAAAAAGTAGCTGTAGTTTCTGTTTTAATTTTTTAAAAAATACTTCTTTTTTAATCGCTTCATATTCTTTCTGAAATCTCTCCTAATTTTTGTGAGCAGAATTATTATAATAATGAATTAGGCAATACGAAGTGCCCCAAAATATGCCTACATATTTTAAATAATTGTAAAGTTGGTGTTTATAAAAATAGATTCCAGATTCAAAATATTTTAGAATTTACAGCCATTATTTAATTGTTTTATTAAAGCTTATTTTCAAACTTAAATCAATTCTGGCCCAGGCACTTTTGACAACTCGAAGCAATGGAATTGCAAATATTGCAAAACATTTCGTGTGGTATTTGTGTACATTCTCGTTCAGTGGTTGCCTTTAACTCAGCGATTATTTCAGATTTCATAGCCTAGACTTTGTCTTTGAAGTATTTGCTGAATTGAGAGTAACCGTTGAAAGAGATTGCACACAAATACCAAACGAAATGAACCAGAAAGGACATCAGTTTGAAAACAGGCGTTGATAAAACAATTAAATAACGTCTGTAAATTCTAATTTTGAAAATGAGCTGCATTTTAATAAACGCCAACTTTATAATTACTTAAAGTGTGTATGCATATTTTTGGACACCCTGTATATTAAAGGCTAAAAAGTAGAAAAAATAACACTAAAAAAGTTTCAAAACCCACGCTTTTATTAGCGTTCTTAAGTTTTTTCATCACAAAATATGGAGGCCAAAGCAAAAATATCGTAAAAGCGTGAGGTACTGAAACCTTAAAATGAGAAAATTAAGCCACAATGAACATAAAAGGAATAAAATTCTTAAACATTCATTAAAAATTAAAATATATTATGAAACTATTTAAAATTCCAATTTACTTAGAGTTTTTTTTTATCAGCGCTTCAAGCTTTTAAAATTTCTGTTTTGATCTCCAGAGTTTTAAGTTCACTTTATAGTTCAATAATAATAGAAGCATGCATTTTGAAACCTTTATTTTTATTATTTAAAGGTATTCTTATGATCTATTTAACTTCGTAGTTAAATTCATCTGAAAATATAGTTTTGTTTGGTTACTGTCAGACTGAACATTAAGTTCTTACGAAAGAAATAATCATTTAACATCGTCAGTTGGATTAGCAGGACGAATGCGAATACTTATAAGCATTTTTAGCATTTCTCAGTAGCATTGACCGAATAAAGATGCTGCATAATGTCCATTTTCTTTAAAGTTCTCTCTAAAAGCGATCTCATCAGCTTTATGGAAGGTGAACTGATTCGTCTGTAGAAATCAGCCTCGATGTAAAAGAAGATCAAAGTTTCCATCGAAGAGGGAAGAATCGTCGAGACAGCGATTTTGTTTGATACCCATCTTTAAAATGTCTTGACTTAGCGAAGAAAGTGCTTTTCTTGCAACCCGGCTTTCAAGTAAAAAAATCAGGCGATTAGCTTACAAGCTAAAGCTTTTGTGTTCAACTGCTTTTCGCATTCTCATATCTCTTTAATTGAATGATTAGTAGCCTTTTCTCCCATGTAGAAAGAATTGAATAACTTTCAAAAGGAAAATATAAGTTTACGATACATATTTTAAAGTAAAGAAAAAGTTTAAATTCGTTATATACAGTAGAGTCTTGTTTAGAGTGAATTGCCAGTCGGATAAGTGAAAATGTCGTATAAATAGAAAAAAGTTAACACCTTCTTATGTAAAATGAAGTAAGGATATATTAAACTTAATATCTTGCATGATATACTGCAATTCAAAATAAAAAGAGAAACTAAATAAACACTAAACTAATTATCTTGAGACATACCTTAATAAAAAAAAAGTAAAACAGCATTAAAAACCAGTTACTTTCCTCCAGATCAATGTTTTCTGGTTGCAGTATTACACCATCTCATGAAACGCAGCACCTCCAAACTGGAAACGTATTTTTGCTGTTCAACGCTGCCACAATAGTGTTTAGTCAATCCTTACTATTCATTTTAAAATCACTGATATTAACCGCTTAACTTAACATCCCGAGAATACTCGTGCATCGAATTATCGAAATTTTAGTCTTATAAACTAAAATTGAATCATTAATTAGCTTTATAATTTGACACAAAAAATATGTAGGATCCATAAACATCTTAAGTATCCTATGCCTTCTTAGGTGAATGAAAACGACAGCCCCTTTTCAAAACAAGAGGGTCATCTTAATAGATAGCAAAGAAAACTATTCAGTTGAGTGGTTAGAGAGCTGTTCTTCAATCTTTTCCATTCAAACAGATCTTTTCTTCTTAGATGCTATAATACAGCAGCCATATGGAAAAAATTAAATGAAACTCAGACTGATTAAAATTGAAATTTATGTACAAAAAATAATGATTAAAGAGAGATTAACAACTACATCCACTATTGTATCAGTCTAACTGGCGTGGAGCTTCCAGCCGTCTGATTTTCACGTGTCTTGTGCAAATATCGAAATACCCTCCTAAGAATCAGCTCATCTCACGATAGTAAAAACACCAGAATACATTTTTTTATTCGAGTTGAGGTCCGAAATGTGTAGCAGTAACTTACAAAATCCCACTGAGCAGTGGTAAAGCAGTCGTCTGTAAAATTAATTTTGCCTTTTTAAAATTAATTTTGAATTATTTAATAACTATGCAATAAAAATTAATATTTAGTTATTAATTAGTAATTAGTAAAATTAATAATTTTCGTATTTATTTTCAATTTTTAAGATCACGAAAAAAATGTCTGCATGGTAAAACGTTTAAAGCACCATTTCTAATATCTCTAGAACTATAGTTTTCAACAGTCTCTTCTTTCCTTTAAACCGTATATTTGAAAAAAATATAAAGAAATTACACTCTTTTACTGAGTATGCGCAGGTGAAAGGGATCGGGGTTGGATGAAAATTCAGTCCTTCTGGAAGTTATTTTTCCCTCTGTGAAGAGAGGTACGCCTTTTTTCCTCGCGCTTACCATGAAGATTGAAAATGCTAAAAGAGAAGTTGAGTTAGATTGTTGACGGATTTAAATTTTATGCGTAATCTTAATATAAATAAAAGTCATTGTGGGTATGTGAGTATGTATGTGGATATGTATGTGGGTATGTATGTGGGTATGTGGCTATGTTCCACATCTCCTCCTAAACCAATGGGCGGTTTTCAACCAGATTTTGTACACTTATTATTTAAGACAAGGGGAAGACACTTATGAACTTTTTTAAGTCCAAAAGTTAATTAAACAGGCAGTTAATTAGAAATTAACCGAAACTGTTTTTCCGCAGTAACTTCGGAGCAAATTGTCTGACAAAACATTTTTATACCATCTTAAAGTTCAAATTTTTACCTTTTCAATGATATCAATTTCATTTCTGTAACATTTTTCCTTCGATTGTTATTAATTTTTAAAAGTTCAGACAACAATTAAATAATTAACAAAGCCCATTGACTCGGCGATTCTCGATGAAGAATATTTTATTTTTCAATCGACTGTCACGTGATCCTTCAGGAATGCGAAAACACGTGGAATAAATTATTTTTAAAATCAACTATCACGTAATCCTTCTTTCCGCTGTAACTTCGGAACAAATTGTCCGATAAAAATTATTTTTATACCATCTTAAGATCCAAAATTTTATCTCTTCAGTGATACCAATTTTATTTCTGTGACATTTTTCCTTCAATTTTTATTAATTTTTTAAAGTTTAATAACTTTTAATTTATTTTTTTAGACGATTTTGAAATAACTCAAATTTATAGCTACTCTGTTGCTAAGCAACGGTTAGACTTTGAACGAATTTACCTTTATTTAAAAAAATTTGCTTATTTTTATAAATATCCTTAATCCTTAATAATATAATAAATGCGAAAGTGTGTCTGTCTGTCTGTCTGTCTGTTTGTTAAGCTTTCACGACCAAACCACAAAACCGATTTGGATGAAAATTGGCAGAGTTGTAGCTTGAAACCCGAGAACGGACATAGGCTAGGTGAAATCACGTTAAATTAATTATTTTTGACTACAGATTAAAAATAGTTAACAAAGAAAGCCCATTGACTCCGCGATTCGCGATGAAGATTTTTATTTTTCATTCTACTGTCACGTGATCCTTCAGGAATGCGAAAACATGTGAAATAAATTATTTTTTAAATCAACTATCACGTAATCCTTTTATCCGCTGTAACTTCGGAACAAAGTGTCCGATACAAATTATTTTTATACCGTCTTAAAGATAAAAATTTTACCTTTTCAATGATATTAATTTTATTTCTGTGACATTTTTCAATCAATTTTTATTAATTTTTTTTAAATTTTACGTGCAGACGATTTTGAAATAACGCAAATTTATACCTACTTCGCTGCTAGGAAACGGTCAGACTTTGAACTAATTTATCTTTATTTCTGAAAATTTCGCTTACGTTTATAAATATTTATAAAACAAGGCAGAAATTACATGTATCTGTCTGTCTGTTGATCTATAGGTCGGTCACAAGAACTCCTCCTAAACGGTGAACGTCAGCGACATGAAATTTACACACAAGGTGCTATTTTCAACTTTCAGAGTTAATTAGTTCTTAAGATATTTAATTAAATAACGAACATTAGCCGCTTTTAAGCCTTTTGCTTAGACGTTTTTTGCCAATAACTTCTGAAATCTTTATTAGACAACAATTATTTTTATGCCATTTTAAAGACCAGAAAATGATCTTTTTAATGCTATTAATTACATTGCGATGAAATGTTTTCTCTGATTCTTATTAAGGTTTAAAAATATTTTTGTAACGTAATTTCTAACAAGTCTTTTTATTCTTATAGAAATAAATTCGAGCCAAATTACTGTTTCGCGCGCGGGCTTTTGCCAGTGTTAAAGTTAATATAAGAAAATATTGCTTTCTTTGACCATTAACAACAAAGCAGAATTTACACTTCCGGGTTCCTGTTGTCGTAGCATTTGCAGCTTTTAATGCGGTTACACAGTGATCCAATAACGTTAGTGAATTATTCTCTCGATGTTTTGTGTAACTTTCACAGTGAGGTATTACAGAATATCCATCTGTAGATACGGTAATGGGCATTAACAAGAAACATCACATACTTTAGAGCTCTTCAACATCTTAGAATTGTCAGGGCACCTTCCGACAAGCCGAGAGTGAATGCCGGTGTGCCAATACTACTAATACGCAACCTCGATATACCGAGACTGCACAATGGCACACGGTCGCAAATTACACACCAAGGTGCAAACGTCATGAAAGCTACTGTTACGACTGATATAGGGAGAAGAGAGAGTATTTTAATTCCACGCCTTCCGATAATGCCGAAGGATTTATCATCTCAGTTCAGAAGGCAACAAATCCCTTTAAAAATGTCATTTGCCAGGCTCAGGGGCAGATACTGAAAGTGGCAGATGTACATTTGGAAAAACCATATTTTTCGCATGGGCAACTATACATGGCGTGTTCACATGTGTCCTGCCCACACAACCTCTACATCCTTGCAAATAATGTCGTATACAAAAGTATATTAGAATAGATAAACAATTTACATAACTATATCAGCATACATGTACAGTACACTCCTGTCAGCCGTTCGATTAAGTATTATCTCCGCCAGAACTTTTACTTTCTCCTTTGAAAATGCAACAAAACATTTACATTCTTGAATTTAAAAAAAAGAATAATTCAAATTCTTCGCGCACGAAGTCGCGGGTAACAGCTAGTATATATTTATAAAAGGGAGGCTTTCATGTTTGGCAAGCAGGCAGTCGTAATGGTGACTCAATGCACCTCGAAGTTATAAGTTTAAAATTAATGTCGAAATTTTTTGTGTTGTTTCAGACGAGTTTTCGCACATTATTATTCATAGTATCGAGTTGTTCTTTCATGTCCCCCTGGTCCAAATACTAGACCAGGTCCCTGATACCATGTCGCTCTAACAGTAATATCGTTTCTGGAAAATACACCATCGGAGATAACAATTAATTTTCGTTCTAATGATATGTGTTTTAAACTTCTGGCATAATCTACTGAGTTTTAAGAAATTTTTTTTAAATAATCACTTTTCCCGAAAAGTTTTCAGAATTAAAACAAAAATTCCTGCATCTGACATTCTAATTTCGTTATCTTTTTCAAATTTTTTGAGATAATATCTAGAACATTTATGCTTGATTTAAAACGAGAAAAGTTAAAATAACTTTTTTCATCGATTTTTAATTAATTGTTTTCCTTTGAGTTCAAGGAGCTTCTTCGCCGATCAAGAGGCAAAACACGAAGGAGCATTTCTACCAAGGTTTCTTTCCCGATATGCATTGTTACAATCCCACTGGCTCGCATCCCTGATTGTAGGTGACATCATATGCTCTCGCATTCAGCGTACGGAAATCATAACAAAATAATATTCGTCCTCCTTTTCAAAATGATATATTTGCTGAATGACTTTGATTGTAATCTTCAGCAGTGTCTTAACAGATTTCTTTGTCTCGCTCATTTTGCTTGTTGTCTAATGAATTTCAAACTGTATATTTATAATATTCTTTTTGAATTATTCTATTTGCACTCGGTGCTGTTATCCTACAGTTCAAATGTCGTTGTGGCGTAGAAAAATAAGCGGGAAAAATCAATAATATATATTTTCTGTTCTGATTTCTTTTTCAAAACTTTATTTTATATCATTTTGGGTTTTTTTTTTCATTTTACTGAATCATGATATCACTGGCAGCGCCGTGCGGATACTGCTAGTATGAAATAAATAAAGATAAAATTTGTACGTTGAATAAAGTTGAAGATGCTGCAGTTCCGCAGTGACTATACACGAGCCGTCCCTGATCTTTTACTGATTTTTAATTGATTAAGAACCCATATGTGGCTCAAAAAGTTAGGTTGCGTATCGATACGACTGTATATATATTCAGAAAGATTAGACACTTTTCAATCAGCGATATCTAATAATTTTCATTTCGGGATCTACATTTACTTTACGATTATTTAGACAAATTTCAAAAAAATACTAAATAAATTTGTATTTTTCTTTCATCATTTATGCTACCGGGTATTCGTTTATAAAGGACAAATAATTCTGCCATTAAAGCGATAATTGTACGAATGGTATTAATTGAGGCATTCATAGAATTTTCTGCATTCTTTAACCCTTAAAAGAACCATTTTTAAAAAATTGATCTTAAAATATTATTTCGCTTTCATTTCTTGAATAAGATATGGGAAAAATATTTTTAAAGATCCTATTTTGTTTTAAGTATGGTTTATGGCTAAAAATAGTTTGTTACCAACTAACAACATTTGGCTTTATTTCAGAAAAAAATTTCCTTGATAAAATTCCATAATGTTAAACACAGATGAATTTTCATAAATTATAAAAAGTATAGGGAATATCTTTCAACATAATAGAATAAAATATGGTATTCTCAAGCGTACAAACACAGCTAAAAAGATGCAGCCTCAAGCGTAAAACATCAATTTATTTATTTATTTTTTATTAGCACTCAGGCTACCATCTATATGCTCTAAATTGATTTAATAAAAAATTTCAATATGTATCCTATTAGAAACAACAGGCATTAGAGCTTTAGTGTTATTCTCAAGAATTTAGAAGACAAAATTGTGTATGTTGCTTAAAGGCAACACAGGGCCTTTAAGGATTAAGGCCCGCTAACTCGCACAGCTGAATAACACCCGTAAAACGCTCACCTGACGTTTCATGAAAAATTCATTTGTTTTTATATGTCTGACCTACCCTTAAAGTTAAACCAAACCTGTTGGAATCATTTATAAATAAGATAAAATATTTCTCCTATAAATGAGTTTAATTTTCATGTAAAACAGATAACTATCACCATTATTTCCGATTGTCTAACGTTAACTTACTTCATAACAGATGTTTAATATATGCATATTAATTTTTGTGTTAGAATGATATTTATGGAAACAAAAAATTTACAGGATTCTGTTAAGTTTTCTTTTTCACATAACATTTTGAACACCTTATTTATTCTGAATATTATTATTAAAAGTCATTCGCTTTTCTTTCCAGATTATTTTTATCTGACAAAATAAGTGCCATTAGAGCGGAATGCATTTCTACGAAGTTTATAGTCATGTGCGATATATATTGCTTAAAGCTGACAGAAGTGAAGGGGCTTCAAAGTTTTACAATGTTCTTGAATAAAATAGTCGTAGTTATAGAGTATCAAAATCTATGGAATAGACTTCGCTTTTCTAAGATGTCAATAACTAAAGCTATTTTCAAGTAACGCTGCATTCAGGAAAATAAATCTCGGTATTATAAAAGAAAATCATTTTCGGTAAGAATTTCAAGCTCAATTTCCTCAAAATGCCTTGAAAGAGTGGCAAAATGGCAACCAATAAATCTCAGGGATCAAATGCTCATTAAGGCACTTGTCCTGTATTTTACAAAATGGAAATTATGTTCACTCACAAAATTTTATCCAACATTTTCTCGGATAAACTCCACGGGACTGGGTCTAGTGCATATCAAAGAAGCATGGATTCTTGACATTTATCCATTGAAGCATTTTACCTAAATATGTAAAAAATTGTGGATAAAGAGTAGTTTTTATAATTTTCCTTGATATCGAATGGAACCTTAATAATGTTCTAGAGTTGTTTGAGATTGAAATTTCCGATACAGTATGTCATTCAATACCATCATTCAACAAATATTTAGTGTTATCATCATTCTTGAAACCAATGAACAAAAAAATTGCAGACGCATGAGGCGAATGTAAAATGAAATTCTCTAGATCCATAAAGATTCGCTTACGAAACTTGATTCTAAAATCTCTGTTATTGTAAAGAAATACGATAACCACGTTCATATAAATTTCTGGAAATCTGTTCTTACCTTTCAATTTCTTAAATGGGTCCTATTCCACTCTCGGAAAAAAACCATTAACACGAAAAATTTTTATATGAAAGTATGGCAAATATTTTCATTCAAACGTTAAAAATATTTACTAAGAATGCTTTAAGTCATCTAAAAGAAGAGGCTCAATTTTAATATTAAAGTTTATGAGGTTATATTTTGAAACTAATAATAAAAAAACAATTAGACTAATCCTATTATGAACGCGAAATGCAGTACAGCACTTATTTTCCTTCGCTGAATACTCTAATACTTTCCCTTCAAAATCTTTGTGAAATATTAATGCTGTCTTCTGTGACATATCTATATTTGAGCATTGTAATGCAACACTTAGTATTATTCAAAATTCAAATATTTAATCTCCCCTGAACTTCAGAATGGTCACATGTATAGACTTAGAAGTAGTTTCTCATTATAGTTAAATGGCTGCGCGTTACATGAAGAGAGTTCTTACAGTGCCACCTAGCAGCAAAATCCTATCTTATCTCCAAAAAGGTAAGAGATATGGGGGAAAACTCAGTTACAAAGTTGTTGGACATCATCAATAGCATTAAAAGACACCTTGTGCACAAAATTGCTAAGAAAAGTATGAATGAAACGTGTATTTGTTTTATTCATTCTTTTCTTAGTATTTGATTCATAGATATTTCCAAATATGCCACGTCATGGAACGTTAAACAAAGGGGAACTTATTTGTTTGTAGGCTCATTTATCCTTCTTGCTGAAACTATTTACCGTCAGCCTCAATAAAAAGCATTCCGATGTTGAACCAAGGACAGGGCCTCTACCAAATCTTTTAAAAATTGGAAAATAAAACCAAACAAACTCCTTTTTCAGGCGTTCTTTTCGTTGCATCAATTTGCACAAGGCATCTTTTCTTAGTAAATTGATGATGCATTATATTTTTGAAATTGACTTTTTCCCCGAATCGTGTACCGTTTTTGAGATAAAAATGCAACTCCAAACTTCGTCTCTGCGTGGCACTGTTAAACATCTCATCGCGTAGCATATATATATATATATATATTACTATACCTTAACACAGCTTTGATTATAAATGTCGCCGTTCCGAATTAAACTGGGTGGGGACTCGGAATTTTAGTGGGCTCCAAGTATATATGAATGTGTAACATTGCTTTTGAAGATATTTTTGTAAACAAAACAATAGGAGTCCAAGTTAGCTTTAAAATAACTCTATTTTATAATAGAAGCGAAATAGATACCGTTTTCAATGGTTCAGTATTTAAATTTTACAACGGGAGTTCAGGTGTCTGTACCACATTTATACATTTATTGCTAAGAAACGGAGTAAATGTATAAATCTCATGGAGATGAAGCAAAAGAACCAAAGGGCACAAAATCTAGTAACGCCAAATTTTATATCTTTAGAACGGAAATTTTCCAGCTTGCTGGAATGCAGTAGATAATAAATTGCTGGTTCAGCGTTCTAAAAGGTTTCGCAAAGTTTACTGACCAGGAGACTGAATAAATAATCATAATAAAGAGAAGAAACTTTAAAGGATTATTTTAACACCGAGCAGGGTGGCAGTAAAAAAATCTTTAGCATGTATATAAGCTTTGTATATATACTATCATATATTAATTTTATGTTTAAACTTATTCAGTTAACTTTTAAAGTCCCAGTGTTGCCTTTAAGCAACATATCCAATTTTGTCTTCTAAAATCTTGAGAATAATTCGGAAACTCTAATGCCTGTTGTTGCCGATAGGATACATATTGAAATTCTTATTAAATTAATTTACAACATATAGATGGCAGCCTGAGTGTTAATAAAAAATAAAAATAAATTTATGTTTTTCACTTGAGGCTGCATTTTTTGGGGTTTATTTGTATGCTTGTGAACATCATATTTTATTCTACAATGATGAAGGAAATTCCTTATCCGTATTATAGTAACTAAAATTGGTCTGTGTTTGACATTATAGAATTATATCAAGGAAGTTTTTTTCTGAAATTAAGTTCAGTGTTTTCAGTTCGTAACAAACTTTTTTTTATTCATAAACCATACTCAATACAAAATAGGATTTCTTAAAAGTATTTTTCTAAAATAAAGCCAAGTGTTGTCAGTTCGTAACAAACATTTTTTAGCTATAAACCATACTTAATACAAAATAGGATTTTTAAAAGCATTTTCCTATATTTTATTCAAGAAATGAAAGTCAAAAAACATTTTAAAATCAAATTTTTAAAAATGGGGCTTCTATGGGTTAAAGACTGCAGAAAAATCTCTGAATGCCTCAATTAATACCATTCGTACAATTATCGCTTTAATGGTAGAATTATTTGTCCTTTATAAACGAATATCTGGTAGCATAAATGAGAAGGACGGATGAACTTATGAGGCTAATGAAAAGAAATGAATTCGTCTGAACTGTGCATTTCTCTTAATGAGTCGGTCGACCAATTGCAGATAGGCGCAGAAAATATTCTTTTCTAATTATTAATGCATAATGCCAAATTTTCATTCAAGAGCATTATTTTTTAATTATAAGTTCAAGTAAAGATGATCAGACATAGATGTAGATCCAATCATTAATTAAAAACTTTCTTAAACATTAATAGAAAATCAATTAAATCAACAGCCACATATAATAAAATTACAGTGATTACATCATAATGTGCAATACATTTTCACACCTATATTTGAGTAATCTAATTCTTAAGCATTATTCCTCACAAAACATCGCTAATTTGTCGAACAATTACACTTTTTCTTAAAAGTGTTACAAATGATGTGCCAAATTTCTCATTGTGCTTCGGTTGGAAGAGATATCGAATATTAACAGCATTCGAATTCTCATCTCGAGGTGCTAATTTTCGGAAAACTTTAGCTTTTTAAAACAGCCACAACTAAACATTAAACATTCTCTAATAAAGGAGATCTAGGCAAAGAAAATAGTGAAGTGTCTTTCCTCTCTTTCTAAGTAAATAGAAAGTAAAATTTATGTTTTCTTTCGTCTGCCCATAACCTTCACTCAACGGCAATCAATCTATCCATCACACATGAAGTGACTAAAAAGGAGATTGGAGAAAGGAAAAACTATCTGCCTGTTAATTAGATGAAAGATCTATTAATTCCACGTCGAGAATATCATCCTGAATATTTAGTGGTAAAACAGTAGTTCAAACCTGTAAGCAGAAGAGAAATGTATGCTGCTATTGCATCTATAAAACCAGTCAGGAAAAAAATTACCAAGCAGGATAATTTTACCTTTTATCCTATTGCGTGACGGCTAAATTGTGTCATTAGTTAAGTCGTTTTGAACCATAGTCAGATGATAAGGTCGACGCCTGAGATTGCCGCCTCTTTTCCAAATATTTTCTTTGTACCAACGGAAGGACGTCTCAACCTCGAAGAATTCAACCTGAACTGGTTCGTATAGACGGCGAATCCTCGTGGAATTGGGTCTAAATCATGATCTCCGGTTCTCGAGATTGAGACTCTTCCATGTAGCCACCGAGGCCCCGGTGTGTCAGTTTTCTTATTGGCAGATAAAAGAAACAATAGGCTAACTTAGGAAATAAATAGATAGACAGGGTTGATATATTTTTTTACATTTATTTAAAACTAGATGTTACCCGCGACTTCGTGCGCGAAGAATTTGAATTATTCTTTTTGTAATTCACGAATGTAAACGTTCTGTTGCATTTTGAAAGGGGAAAGTAAAAGTTCTGACGGTTGATAATATTTAATTGGACGGCTGACAGGTGTGTACTGTACATGTATGATGATATAGTTAGGTAAATTGTTTATCTATGCTAATATACTTTTGTATACTACGTTATTTGCTGAGATGTAGAGGCTGTGTGAGCTGGACACACGTGAACACGCCACATATAGTTGCCCATGCGAAAAATATGGTTTTTCCAAATGTACGTCTGCTACTTTCAGTGTTTGGCCCTGAGCCTGGGAAATGATATTTTTAAAGGGATTTGTTACCTTTTGAACTGAGATGATAAATCCTTCGGTTTTATCGGAAGGCATGGAATTAAAATACTCTCTCTTCTCCCTATATCAGTCATAACAGTAGCTTTCATGGCGTTTGGACCTAGGTGTGTAATTTGTAACCGTATGCCATTGCGCAGTCTCGGTATATCGAGGTTACGCATTAGTAGCACTGGCACACCGATTTTCAATCTCGGCTTTTCGGAAGGTGCCCCTGACAATTCTAAGATGTTGAATAGTTTCACAGAATATGATGTTCCATGTTAATGCCCATTACCGTATCTACAGATGGATATTCTGTAATATTTCACTGTGAAAATTAAACAAAACATAGAGAGAATAATTCACTAACTCATTGGATCACTGTGTAACCATATAAAAAGCTGTAAATGCTACCACAACAGGAAACCGGAAGTGTAAAATTTCCTTTGTAGTTTATGGTCAAAGAAAGCAATATTTTCATATATTAACTTCAACACTGGAAAAAGCCCGCGCGCGAAACAGTAATTTGCTCGAATTTATTTCTTTAAGAATAAAAAATATTGTTAGAAATGTCGTTACAAAAATATTTTTAAATCTTAATAAAAATCAGAGAAAACATTTCATCTCAATGGAATTAATAGCATTAAAAAGATCTTTTTCTGGTCTTTAAAATGGCATGAAAATAATTGTTGTGTAATATATATTTCAGAAGTTATTGGCAAAAAACGTGTAAGCATTAGGCTTAAAAGCGGTTAATTTTCGTTATTTAATTAAATATCTAAAGAACTAATTAACTCTGAAAGTTGAAAATACCACCTTTGACCTAGAAATATGCTCTAGAATTTCGTGTGTAAGTTTCATGTCGCTACCTTCACCATTTAGGAGGAGTTCTTCTGACCGACCGATAGACAGACAGATACATGTAATTTCTGCCTTATTTTATAGATATTTATAAACATAAGCAAAATTTTCAGAAATAAAGGTAAATTATTTCAAAGTCTAACCGTTTCCTAGCAACGGAGTAGCTATAAATTTGCGTTATTTCAAAATCGTCTGCACGTAATTAAAAATTATTAAACTTTAAAAAAATGAATAATAATTGAAGGGAAATTGTCACAGAAATAAAAGTAATATCATTGAAAAGGTAAATTTTGAACTTTAAGGTGGCATAAAAATAATTTTATCGGACAATTTGTTCCGAAATTACAGCAGAAAAAAGGATCACGTGATAGTTGATTTTAAAAGTAATTTATTCCACATGTTTTCGCATTCCTCAAGGATAAAGTGACAGTTGACTGAAAAAAAATAATCTTCATCGCGAATCGCGGAGTCAATGGGCTTTCTTTGTTAATTATTTAATCTTTATCTGTAGTCAAAAATAATTAATTTAACGGCATTTCACCTACCCTATGTCCGTTCCTGGGTTTCAATCTACAACTCTGCCAATTTTCATCTAAATCAGTTTGGTAGTTTTGCCGTGAAAGCGTAACAAACATACAGACAGACAGAAAGACGGACACACTTTCACATTTATTATATTATAAGGATGGGCGAAAGAAGTTTTCTATTCCTGTGTCAGAAGACCCATTGTTTGAGATTTCATGCGCACATAATCCAAATAATTACAATCCTTCCCAGTAATAAAAGTCAAAGCTTCAAAGTTTTACCGCATTTATAGGAAATTATTTATATATGAATTATTGATATAGGAATTATTTATACAGGAATTATTTATATAGAAATTATTTATGGCGTCATACATTATTTTTGAAAAACTACTTGAAATCTAATATATTAAATCCATAACTAAAGAAAGAAAACGTTTTCCATCGATCTTTCAAATACCTTCAGCTATTCCGCTAGGCGTATTTATATGATCATAGTCTTAAAACTATATTCCTCGCATAACCCCATTCATCTCCGAAATCCTCTTCCAGAATTCCTGAATGTCAGAGAGTCCTCAACAGATAATTATCCCAATTCCCAGTATAGACAAATCGTATATTTTTCTGGCAAAAATACAAACCATATAAGAATTCTCTCCCTTAAAGATACATTTCCGCGAAAACATATGTAGATTTATGGTAAAGATGTTCTCGATCCTGAATCGCAAATGAAAAAATCGTTTCAAGAGAAGACCATTTACCGCAAACACTTACCATACTGTCTCGGAAACTTTTCCTTCCCGCAGTCTAAACATATGGCGATGAGATTATCTCAAGGATAGGCCAAGGGGAAAATACTATAAGGTATTGCTGCTTCGTGTATATTTTACCGTTATCAACAGCTTTAAAGCGCGTTTAAATTATCATAGTAATCTTTTGGTAATTTATTTAGTAGGAATTTTCTCTCCTTGATAT
>BGPR01000835.1:234572-368282 GCA_013235015.1 Araneus ventricosus | reverse complement strand
GTCCTGACGATGAACTCAATTAATGCAATTTAATATTATAAAATTGTACTTCCAAATCAGCTGCTGTTCTCGGGTTTTCTTTTTCATTATGCATTCTTTCTAAACTTTCGAAATGTACAGACAAGATATCGCTGACTATTTCGCCATTAAAACTGAAGCAAAATTTAGCATCTATCTTGGCGGTTTAGAACATTTTTTTTTTGCATGAAACAGTGGATTTCACTTAATATCACATATACAAAATTCCCTTAGGGATTTAAGTTGGCTGGTTGTATCTTTTACACCTCCATTGAGTTTGAGTTTCTGATTATGTGTCTTTATCTTTGTCGTTAGGGGTTTTGAAATTTGAAATAAAGATTGCGTTCTCTAAACCAATTGCAGCACGCTAACAGTTTTCTTAAGTGCTTATGACGCCGATGAAAAAGAAATCAGCAGAACAACATATCAGTTTCCTCCTCTGTAATCTCTCCCAAGCGCTATAAATGTTAACAGAACGAAACTTTAAAACCTCTACTGCTGTTAAAAAAGGCAACATCCTCTTCCGCCAACTCTTTCAAACGCTCTAAGTCTGCGGTTCAAACTTTTTTGAACCTGGGCGTCCTTGCTAAATCAATATTTTTCCAAAGCACCCTACGTAAAACTCCAACAATTACAATTATCGTTTTTCCGTTTAAAAACAATCGACTAAATCCGAAGTCGACGGAAACAGAGGTGATTATTTCTGTATTAATTAATGTAAATCCAATTAATTCGTTCTAGACACTTCAAAATACATACCAATAACACATTTTGTAAAGATTTAATATAGTGCTTTATGTTTAAGGTGTGTTGTGTCCGACAGTGTTAAATTTGCTATTTCGATGCACCTTTTCTCGTATTCTGTTATAGATCCATGTTTGAAATTTTTTTATACAAGTAAAGCACACCTCTCATTATACTGAACGTAGCTTTTGTAAAAAGACTCAAAAATTTATTTTTATAAATTTTTTGTGTCAAAATAAGGTAAAATTTTACTGTCTAATTAAATATTTTGTAAATTTATAAAAAAAAATTAACCAAAAGCCACATTCAGTATAATGAGAAGTGTACCTTACTTGTATAAAAAATTCCAAGCATATATCTATAACAAACTTTGAGAAAAGGTACATCGAAAATGTCCAAATTACTTTGTCGGTTTTGACACTAAAAATTCGTAAAAAAAAATTTCACTTTTTTCTTAAAAAAACAATTTCAGTATAATGAAAAATATGTACTTTACTTACATAAAAAATTTCTAACTTGCATCTATAACAAAAACAAAAGGTGCATCGAAGTGGCAAATTTAACATTGTCGGAATAGGGACTCGAATCCCACTTAAAACAATACGAAATTAGTATAAAATGAATATAAAAACTGCTAAGCACTCTAGCAGTTGGTTTGAATTCTTTGGCATAGAAAAAATGCATAAAAGCTATTTTATTGCTTTAAATTATTAGGAGCTCCATACAAAACATGGTATTGTATTTTATACCCGCACCGGATAAGGGGATGGGAAAGTTTAACCCTTCATTTACCGAATTAATTTACCAGCAACTTTTGTAATATCTTTCAATAAACCCCATACACTTTTCTTACCAGTAATCCCGTCGCATTGTACTTTGGCCTAGAAAAAATGCATAAAAGCTAGGCTGCATCCAAGATGGCGGCAAAAGTTAAGACCCATTATCTCCGAAACTATTGAAGCTAAAACAAAAATAAAAGCATCTATTTGTAGATAATTTCACGTCTTTAATTTGCTGATTGCATGTAATTTGAAAATTGAATAGATTTCGAAATATTGAAGAAAAATTAAAAAAGGCGGATGAATTCCAAAATGGCGATAAACTTTGAAACCCATTATCTCGAAAACTATTAAAGATGGAAGAAAAAATAAAAATATGTACTTGTAGGGAAATTTACACTATTTAATTTATTAAATCAATTATAATTTGAAAATTTAATACTTTTCGAGATATTTGGGAAAAGCTAAAAATGGGGGATGAAATCCAAGATGGCGGCTCGAGCTCCCACTCCGGGATCGGGACTTTTACTATATTCAACAAGAGACCCTCGAGAACATTTGTACTAATTTTAAAAACTATATGATTTTTTGTTTTTCTTCAAACCCTTCGTTTATTCTACTATCAGTTAAGATTTTTTACAAATTCATCCTTTTTGAGACCAATTATCTCAAAAACTATTAAAGCATGAAGAAAAATCAAAGTACCTATCTGTAGGGAATTGCACGCTCTTTAATTTGTTAATTCACATGTAATTTCAATTTTGAATAGTTTTCGAAGTATTCAAGAAAAACTGAATGGGGGAGAAGAAATCCAAGGAGGCGGCAACCTTTGCGACCCATTATCTCCAAGACAATTAAACTGTGAGAAAAATAAAAGTATTTTGTAGAGAATTTTACGCTTTTTAATTTGTTATATCATTTTTATTTTTAAAACAGAATAGTTTCTGAGATATTAGGAAAAACTAAAAAAGGGGGGGGAGGGGTGAAATCCATGATGGCGGCACGAGATCACCCCCAAGACCGGGTACTTTGAGTACGTTCAACATAAGCTCCTCACAAACACGTGTACCAATTTTCGAAACTATATGATTTATTGTTTTTTTCATCCCCATTTTGGACCTTCGTTGACTACATTATCAGAGGTTCTTTCTTACCAGTTCTTATCAGCAAGTACTTATCAGCAGTGACGACTCATCAACTCAGAAAAAAGCAGTGCTGCAAAAAACCCTACCTAAGATAATGCATTTAAATAAAATTTTTACAAATCAGTTAAATTTCTAAATAGATCCAAATTTTTAATCGTAATTATCTGCATTGTATTTTAGAAAATTATCGAAGTATCTTTTACCTACGAGCGATTTCTAATAAAAGGAAGCGGATGCTTATTTAAGTAGATGAGTATCCGTTGGACATTATGAAAGCACAACCGTAATAACCGTAACCAAATAACGGCGAGTGAGAAACAAGCGAAGAAAAATAAAGAAAGAGAGCGAAGTTCAACCTCTGGCGGGAGGGAGAAAAACCAGTGGGAGTGGCCTCCCCTAAACTTTCTCGTATGCTGCTTAAAAATTTGTCATTGCCCCTCCCCTTGCGTGGATAAAAAAAATCGAACCTACTGCAATCCAGAATGCAACGAATATCAGAAGGTTTTTCATTGCAGATTATAGTGATTGTAAAATATTTAAGCGAAGAATCATATTAAACGAGATGCCTATGTATTAAAACTTGGCAATATTTATTTTCCATCACACTCCAGCAAGATCCGCTATTATACGAGCGAGCGAAAACAAAACAGGAGAAAATACATATCTATCGCAAACTCCGTCTCAAGGACAAACTGACGTAATCCTCCCGCTTGGTACCAGAGACTGCAAGGACGCATGCGCATAGAGATCGGTTTTGAAACGAATGCTTAACAAGTATGCGATTAAACAGACCGACAGACAGTCAACCCGTTGACGGATTTGACCCAAAATTTTTTACCGACCTACATTCATGACGATAAAACTGTGTACCAAATTTTATCCATCTAGGTATTCAGGTTTTTGAGTTATAGTGCTGACATGAACGCGGACAGACAGACAGACGGACTTCCCGTAGACGGATTTTGTCCAAAATTTGACAGAAACCTGCAAATCGTGTGTAAAGATCACGTACCAAATTTCATCCCCGTAGCTCTAATAGTTTTCGAGTTATCGTGTTCACAGACAGACAGACAGACATAATTCGAAAATTGTGTTTTTCGGACTCGGGGAGGTCTAAAACGTGGAGATTCGTCAAAATCTCGAGTTCGAATTTTTTGACGATTGCAATACTTTCTCATTGTATACTTCGTATGCGAGAAAGTAAAAATGAGCAGGTCAACAGTTGGCTTTGTGCCAAAGGCTGCATCCAATGCAGCTAAAGCCACCGCCAAACTCAATGGGAGGAAATACTGGCTTCGTCTTCCGAAGCGTTGATTAGCTGTTGCGCAGTGAGGAAATTTTGATGCTTTCGAGTGCTTTTTACTTTCTTGTATACGAAGTATACAAAGAGAAAGTATTGTAATCGTCAAAAAATTCGAACTCGAGATTTTGACGAATCTCCACGTTTTAGACCTCCCTGAGTCCGAAAAACACAATTTTGGAATTATATCTGTCTGTCTGTGTATGTGTGTGTGTGTGTCAATCTATCTGTCTGTCTGTGAACATGATAACTCGAAAACTATTAGAGCTACGGGGATGAAATCTGGTATGTGGTCTTTAAACATAATTTGTAGGTTTCTATCACATTTTGGACAAAATCCGTCAACGGGAAGTCTGTCTGTCTGTATGTCCGAAGTCAGGCGAACACTATAACTCAAAAACTTGATTAGCTAGATGGATAAAATTTGGTACACAGTTTTATAGTCACAAATGTAAGTCCGTATAAAATATTGGGCCAAATCCGTCATCGGGTTGACTGTTTGTCGGTCTGTTTAATCGCATACTTGTTAAGCATTCGTTTCAAAACTGATCTCCATGTGCATGCGTACTTAGCAATCTCTGGTACCAAGCGGGAGGATTACGTCACTTTGTCCTTGAGACGGAGTTTGTGATGGATATGTTTTATCTCTTGTTTTGTTTTCGCTCGCTCATATAATAGTGGATCTTGCCGGTGTGATGGAAAATAAATGTTGCTAAGTTTTAATACATAGGCATCTCTTTTAATATGATTCTTCACTTAAATATTTTGCAATCACTATAATCTGCAATGAAAAACCTTCTGATATTCGTTGCATTCTGGATTACAGTAGGTTCGATTTTTTTATCCACGCAAGGGGAGGGGAATTGCCAAATTTTGGAGCAGTATACGAGAAAGTTTAGGGGAGGCCACTCCCACTGTTCTAGAACAGCTTAGACGTGTATCTCCCACTTATTAATGTATTTTCTGTCTTTTTTCTTCGTTGTTGCCTTTCTTTTCTTCTATTTTCGTTGATGGTCGAAATTTTCACTGAGAAAAAAAATAACATAATAGGATTAAAAGCAAAATTTGGAAAGCAAACTTTAAAAATAATTTCAGGGGTGCTGCAGTTCTGCAGTCTTAATGGACGAGACGCCGCTGCTTATCAGTTCTTTAATATTTTACAGGAGAGCAAAAAGAAGCCCCAAAGTTCAATCTATTGCAATTCGCCATTCATTGTTTAAGAGCGGTTATCTTTTGTTTTTTTCGATCTACAAGTACTACACTTTTCCCATCCCAAGAATCTGTAGAGATAATTCAAATGCGATAAAATCAGCAAAATTGGACTTCCGATCGTTTATCTCTGAGGTACAGATATATACAGGTACAGTTAACCCTTTCGCGTTCATTGGTTTCGCAGTGAAATCACCCATTTTATTACTGCGCATGTGCGAAACCTAACGTCATTTTTCTTTCATAACTTAATAGCCAGATATTTAGGCCAACGTACATAAAAATTCCAGTTCGATACCTTTCGTATTCACAAAGGCACCGGCATTGCAAGAGCTAAATTGCTTCTTCTGTCTAAGACAAAAAAATGATGATGGTTCTTGCACAAATTGATATTTTTTAAAATTGAATCTTCGAAAGCAATATTGAATTTTATGAAGGTTGAATATCCCGAATACTCGCGTATACTTATAAATTAAATACGTAATTTAAACTGCATTTCGATGATAACTTATTCGGAGGAAAAATAGCCCGTTACAGTTCATTGGTTTCATTGTGAAACCACATATTTCTTGAAAATAAAAAAATTCTAATTTTTTTCCTTTTACATATTTATGACCAGCCACATGTCTAATATTCATTTTTGAAATAAATTTAGTAATTTTCCAAACGAAACATTTAGTGAACTTGAGAGGGTTAATACACTATCTGGCCCAGAAAAATTATCGTAATACAGTGATCTCTCACTTATGCGCGGGCGCAAGGGACAGCGAAAAAAACACGCATAAATGAGAGACGCGCATAAGTGAAAAACCACAAAAGGGAGCTCAAAAGTGAAACATCAAGACAGTGTACATGTATTGTTAAATAATACTACTGAAAAATGTAAACAGGATGTTTCAAAATGGAAATACGTGTATAACTTCCGTTAATTATTTTTTTAAGAACACAAAGAAAATGGAAATGCTCCTGATTTTTAAAATCGCTCTCATTATCGATTCTCGGATATTAAAATGCTACGTTAAAATTTTTTTCGAGGTGCAAGGATTTTCTTCGAATTTTTTAATAACATCCATTTTTACTTTCTCGTATACGAAGTATACAAAGAGAAAGTATTGTAATCGTCAAAAAATTCGAACTCGAGATTTTGACGAATCTCCACGTTTTAGACCTCCCTGACTCCGAAAAACACGATTTTGGAATTATGTCTGTCTGTCTGTGAGCACGATAACTCGAAAACTATTAGAGCTACGGGGATGAAATTTGGTATATGGTCTTTAAACATAATTTATAGGCTTCTATCAAATTTTGGACAAAATCCGTCACAGGGAAGTCTGTCTGTATGTCCGAAGTCATGTGAACACTATAACTCAAAAACTTGAATAGTTAGATGGATAAAATTTGGTACACAGTTTTATCGTCATGAATGTAGGTCCGTATAAAAGTTTGGGCCAAATCCGCCAAAGGGTTGACTGTCTGTCGGTCCGTATAATTAACGGATTCTCTTCGAAAGTAATCTCCACACGCATGCGTACCGGAAGAGCGGAGAGGAATTTCATTACGGAGTAGCGAATTACGTCAGTTTGTCCTTCAGCCGGTAAGAGAAGAAAATCGTTACGCATCTCTTTGTGAATTTCATTTTTTGTCTAGATATTTTTCAATCACTATACTGAAAAAACTTCATCGCATTGTGTGTGTTGATATGCCCCTATGTCCCGTTTTAAACATTGCCGTGAGTTCAAGAGTTGATTTTTTTTGCAATTTTTCTTCAACAGTCGCTTCAGAGATCTTCGATCCCGAGAACTTAAGAGATTTTTCCGACAACATTTATCCCGAGATGTTGACGGTTCCCCACTATTCTTCCAGGTTTTAACTATGCGCTGGGCACTTCTCAAACCAATTCTGGTAATTTCACCGATCTCTTTAGTCGCTTTATTTGATTGATGCAGGCCAATAATTTGACCCTTTTTTAAAATCGGAAACATCGTTGAATAATTTCACACATACTTGTTAGGCCATTCACATCTCTTCCAAAATGGAATTTTTGGAACACGGGAAGGAAAAAGCAATCGTCAGTTTTAAAAACCGATGGAAATTGGCATAGCTGCTCAGGGAAGCTGGAATTCCAACGAAATCAAAATCCAGCACTTCACGCGCCGATTCCAATTTGGGGCTTCGATGCGAGGGTAGCGACACATCAAAGGACCTACCTAGATTGAAACCTCACGAGGAGGCTAGAAAATCGGAAATCCGCCGTATGTGTGTGTGGGGGGGAGAAATAGGGGGATAGAAGAGCGGTGGTAGCGAGTCCGAAAAACACAATTTTGGAATTATATCTGTCTGTCTGTGTATGTGTGTGTGTGTGTCAATCTATCTGTCTGTCTGTGAACATGATAACTCGAAAACTATTAGAGCTACGGGGATGAAATCTGGTATGTGGTCTTTAAACATAATTTGTAGGTTTCTATCACATTTTGGACAAAATCCGTCAACGGGAAGTCTGTCTGTCTGTATGTCCGAAGTCAGGCGAACACTATAACTCAAAAACTTGATTAGCTAGATGGATAAAATTTGGTACACAGTTTTATCGTCATGAATGTAAGTCCGTATAAAATTTTGGGCCAAATCCGTCATCGGGTTAACTGTTTGTCGGTCTGTATAATCGCATACTTGTTAAGCATTCGTTTCAAAACTGATCTCCATGTGCATGCGTACTTAGCAATCTCTGGTACCAAGCGGGAGGATTACGTCACTTTGTCCTTGAGACGGAGTTTGTGATGGATATGTTTTATCTCCTGTTTTGTTTTCGCTCGCTCATATAATAGTGGATCTTGCCGGTGTGATGGAAAATAAATGTTGCTAAGTTTTAATACATAGGCATCTCTTTTAATATGATTCTTCACTTAAATATTTTACAACCACTATAATCTGCAATGAAAAACCTTCTGATATTCGTTGCATTCTGGATTACAGTAGGCTCGATTTTTTTATCCACGCAAGGGGAGGGGAATTGCCAAATTTTGGAGCAGTATACGAGAAAGTTTAGGGGAGGCCACTCCCACTGTTCTAGAACAGCTTAGACGTGTATCTCCCACTTATTAATGTATTTTCTGTCTTTTTTCTTCGTTGTTGCCTTTCTTTTCTTCTATTTTCGTTGATGGTCGAAATTTTCACTGAGAAAAAAATAACATAATAGGATTAAAAGCAAAATTTGGAAAGCAAACTTTTAAAATAATTTCAGGGGTGCTGCAGTTCTGCAGTCTTAATGGACGAGACGCCGCTGCTTATCAGTTCTTTAATATTTTAGAGGAGAGCAAAATGAAGCCCCAAAGTTCAAACTATTGCAATGCGCCATTCATTGTTTAAGAGCGGTTATCTTTTGTTTTTTTCGATCTACAAATACTACACTTTTCCCATCCCAAGAATCTGTAGAGATAATTCAAATGCGATAAAATCAGCAAAATTGGACTTCCGGTCGTTTATCTCTGAGGTACAGATATATACAGGTACAGTTAACCCTTTCGCGTTCATTGGTTTCGCAGTGAAATCACCCATTGCGCATTTTATTACTGCGCATGTGCGAAACCTAACGTAATTTTTCTTTCATAACTTAATAGCCATATATTTAGGCCAACGTACATAAAAATTCCAGTTCGATACCTTTCGTATTCACAAAGGCACCGGCATTGCAAGAGCTAAATTGCTTTTTCTGTCTAAGACAAAAAAATGATGATGGTTCTTGCACAAATTGATATTTTTTAAAATTGAATCTTCGAAAGCAATATTGAATTTTATGAAGGTTGAATATCCCGAATACTCACGCGCGCGCGTATACTTATAAATTAAATACGTAATTTAAACTGCATTTCGATGATAACTTATTCGGAGGAAAAATAGCCCGTTACAGTTCATTGGTTTCATTGTGAAACCACAAATTTCTTGAAAATAAAAAAATTCTAATTTTTTTCCTTTTACATATTTATGACCAGCCACATGTCTAATATTCATTTTTGAAATAAATTTAGTAATTTTCCAAACGAAACATTTAGTGAACTTGAGAGGTTTAATACACTATCTGGCCCAGAAAAATTATCGTAATACAGTGATCTCTCACTTATGCGCGGGCGCAAGGGACAGCGAAAAAAACACGCATAAATGAGAGACGCGCATAAGTGAAAAACCACAAAAGGGAGCTCAAAAGTGAAACATCAAGACAGTGTACATGTATTGTTAATTAATACTACTGAAAAATGTAAACAGGATGTTTCAAAATGGAAATACGTGTATAACTTCCGTTAATTATTTTTTTAAGAACACAAAGAAAATGGAAATGATCCCGATTTTTAAAATCGCTCTCATTATCGATTCTCGGATATTAAAATGCTACGCTAAAATTTTTTTCGAGGTGCAAGGATTTTCTTCGAATTTTTTAATAACATCCATTTTTACTTTCTCGTATACGAAGTATACAAAGAGAAAGTATTGTAATCGTCAAAAAATTCGAACTCGAGATTTTGACGAATCTCCACGTTTTAGACCTCCCTGACTCCGAAAAACACGATTTTGGAAACATGTCTGTCTGTGTCTGTGAGCACGATAACTCGAAAACTATTAAAGATACGGGGATGAAATTTGGTATGTGGTCTTTAAACATAATTTATAGGCTTCTATCAAATTTTGGACAAAATCCGTCACAGGGAAGTCTGTCTGTATGTCCGAAGTCATGTGAACACTATAACTCAAAAACTTGAATAGTTAGATGGATAAAATTTGGTACACAGTTTTATCGTCATGAATGTAGGTCCGTATAAAAGTTTGGGCCAAATCCGCCAAAGGGTTGACTGTCTGTCGGTCCGTATAATTAACGGATTCTCTTCGAAAGTAATCTCCACACGCATGCGTACCGGAAGAGCGGAGAGGAATTTCATTACGGAGTAGCGAATTACGTCAGTTTGTCCTTCAGCCGGTAAGAGAAGAAAATCGTTACGCATCTCTTTGTGAATTTCATTTTTTGTCTAGATATTTTTCAATCACTATACTGAAAAACCTTCATCGCATTGTGTGTGTTGATATGCCCCTATGTCCCGTTTTAAACATTGCCGTGAGTTCAAGAGTTGATTTTTTTTGCAATTTTTCTTCAACAGTCGCTTCAGAGATCTTCGATCCCGAGAACTTAAGAGATTTTTCCGACAACATTTATCCCGAGATGTTGACGGTTCCCCACTATTCTTCCAGGTTTTAACTATGCGCTGGGCACTTCTCAAACCAATTCTGGTAATTTCACCGATCTCTTTAGTCGCTTTACTTGATTGATGCAGGCCAATAATTTGACCCTTTTTTAAAATCGGAAACATCGTTGAATAATTTCACACATACTTGTTAGGCCACTCACATCTCTTCCAAAATGGAATTTTTGGAACACGGGAAGGAAAAAGCAATTGTCAGTTTTAAAAACCTATGGAAATTGGCATAGCTGCTCAGGGAAGCTGGAATTCCAACGAAATCAAAATCCAGCACTTCACGCGCCGATTCCAATTTGGAGCTTCGATGCGAGGGTAGCGACACATCAAAGGACCTACCTAGATTGAAACCTCACGAGGAGGCTAGAAAATCGGAAATCCGCCGTATGTGTGTGTGGGGGGGAGAAATAGGGGGATAGAAGAGCGGTGGTAGCTCACTCTGAAGCCTCCGTGACTGACGCGTCTTATTTTTCGACTTTAATGGGTAGAGAAAAAATATCAGTCTCGGGACGAATGGAATGGAGCACAGATGAATGCCCAGCTTTAGAGAAATGATCAATTTCACAGTGCTTCAGCACTATTTAAAGGATAAATTAGCAGCGTTTAAGCAGGCCATTCACGTCTCTTCCAAACTGGACTTTTTGGAACACGGGAAGGAAAAAGCAATCGTCAGTTTTAAAAACCGATGGGGATTAGAATAGCGGCTCGAGGAACCAGGAATTCCAACGAAATCAAAATCCAGCACTTCATGCGCAGATTCCAATTTGGGGCTTCGATGCGAGGGTAGCGGCTCATCTAAGGATCTGCCTAGATTGGGACCTCGCTTCGAGGCTAGGAAATCGTAAATCCGCCGGGTGAGGAGAATAGGGGGATCGAAGAGCGGCAATAGTGGGAACGATCTTCGCGATCGGAAAAATTTTCGAGCCTGTCAAGCTAGAAAGCAATGTTGTCGCGTTTTTATTATTTTTAAAACAAAGGGAAATTAAGAACAAACAGCTGTAATGAATTTAAATAAAATCAAGAATTCTGGATTATCTGGGGGGTGCAGCCCCATAGCCCCATCTGGATTCGCCACTGACTGAAAATATCTATGTTACCGGCAAAGTTTGAAATCCGGCATTCTATTGAATGCCTAGGCATTGTATATAATGCCTAACACTAGACAGCAATGTATGAAACGATTTATATTTCACACATTTCCTAGGCATTCTATAGAATGACTAATGAGAAACCGGCAAAGTATGAAATGCAACATCGATTCGCTTTTTCAAGAAATAAAATTAAGTGCAATTCAAAATAAAATTATTTCTTTTATGGATGCAACAAGTAGATTCATATTTCATCTTGTTTTGTCATAAGAAAGGCATAAATTTTGTTTCCAACGACTTTCATTTCTCTTTAACTATTTTGAATAAAAGTTTTTTAATGGCACTCTTTCATTATTTTTTCAAAATAACATTTGTATTTTTAAAGTATGCACTTTCTTTTAAGTAATGGTCTTATTATGACCGTCTTTTCATACTTTGCCTAAATAGCATTTGTCATTCTATAGAATGCCTAGGTATTATATACAATGCCTAGGGAAAGTAAGTAATACTTCTCATATTTCATACCTTGCCTAAAAACGTCCGGTATTCTATACAATGCCGGCGTTTCATACTTTGCCGATAACATCTACATCACGTACGCAAGAAACCGAAAAGTTCAAGAAAAGGAGTGTCCATTCGAATCTGTTTTGTTTTCGTAACGATTTCGCAGCTTTTTTCTGTGTGTGTATTCTAAAAATGGCCATCTTATCGGTGCCTCTTATTCCCAGTTAAGAGAGGGAAGATCCCGCATCTCATAAAATTATGTTATGCAAACGAGATGTCAGCTGGTTTGTTAAAATTCTTTATTCTATATATTCATTATTATTAATAATAATAATGGAGAAACCAGTCGATTCGGAATTGGAAAACTCAATTACCTGTATCAAGCGAATTATCACTACCTGTCTGGCGAAAAATGAAACTTTTGATGCGAAGCCGTCTAATCAGCTTTGCATAACGGTTTTTCGCGCCTTTTCTTGTTTTCTAGAAATATCCTCCTTATCGGAATGGAATTTCTCCAACCTGATAACATCAACAATTGGAATAAAAATGACGACGACGATTACAGTTTTTCATAACGGTTTCTCGCATTGTTTTGTTATTGTTCCATAAAAATGAAACCTTCTTATCAGAATGGAAACCTTACCGAACTCTGTTTTGTTGATTAAGAGAAAAAAGTTTTCGCATTCTGATACAACCGCGTTACAGGAAAGGCCTGGATGTTGGATTCCAAACGATGTATATTATCTTTTCTTTATGAAGCCAGTTCTTCATGAACTGCAAATATTACCAACTTAATCAGATCAAATTGCCTATCTAAGATTATCTAATAGACTTTTCGTAAGAGTTCCACTGTTAGTCTTTTTTTTTTCAAAAATGATCATGGAAACACTAAAAAAGGTCAAGTCTTAAATTTTACTTCCATGTACTGTAAAACCTGTTTTTAATGATATTGAAGGGATATAGAAAATAGACGAGTTATCGTTGTAGACAGTTTGAGCATTTGCGTAGCCAATGTTTATTTGTACGTTAGCTAATAAACTAATTAATTTTATTGCCCTTATTATTTCATATTACAAATACTCGCTAATATAAAATTGTATTTTATAGATTTTAAATTATTTAATCTTTTTTAAGAACTTCAAAGGAAAGATTTTAATTATTTCTTTTCTAACAGTAAAAGTTTGCATAAAAGAGAGATGAAAGCATAATTTTATTTCAAAATAAAATTAAAGAAAAAAAATAATATTTTAATTATTAATTAAACTTACTGTTAATTAAATTATTACTGTTAATTATTAATTAAATTTACTGTTAATTTTGTTTATTTGTTGATGCAAATGAAATTTACATACTTGTATGTTTAAGCCCATCTAACGAGTTCAGATGAACATCGGGACCATTTGATAATATTGAGACAAAATCTTGTACGTATATAGATTATTAGTGATATGGCTTCTCTGCACTGATCCCCATTCTATAACAGGTTACGGTTTCTGCCTCCCTCCTTCTGATTATCTCGATCTCTCACATTCTGGAACATAGGGTGTCGTTTTCCAAGGAAAAAAACCGAATTGTATTGTATCAGCTTTCTAAAGAGGTAAAATTATCGTTATAGACAGTTGCATCTACAAAGCGATTATCGGTGCAGGCAGGTTTTGGGACGGACCTCGTAATTTTTAACCAAGGTCAGATGAAGAGGACGACACCTGATCTAGCACCCTCGCTCTCCAAACTTTCGCACCACACCAGAGGGAAGACGTTTGACCCCCCTATGTATTATTTAACGTGCAATAGGCCCAATACAAGAAGGATCTTCGGTGGAATTGGGTTTCAAATTTGGAACCCTCTGGCTCTGAGGCCGACACCTTGCCACTAGGCCACCGCGGCCTTCACTGAGTGAGTGACAGACATAGCAAATGCGTTTTGTTCATGACTAAGTATGACAGCTCAAACTATAGAGAAGGCAACGTTAATATATTACTCACTTTATTTAATATACTAGAAATTATCCGTCATGGTATGACGGGTGCAAATTGCCTCTTCATTCGAGAGACTTCTCGTCAAATTTGACGTGTTTAAATAGATATATATGCGAGAGAAATGTTTAACATTGATTGAAAACGAAATAAGCATATGTTTTATGAAAGGAAATATTTTTTATTTACATATTTCTTTATTCCAAAAACCTCTTGGTAAACAACATTCCGTGTGAAGTATTTTTCGTTGTTTACATTAACCATGAAACTTGTCAAGCGAAAGTTAAAATTTCAAAGGAATTCTTTTTCGAAATTCTAATCAAAGCAAAGCACTTCGTTGCTTGTCAAACGTTGCCAAAAAATATTATCAAATTATATTATCACGATTGCGATAAATAATGAGATGCATCGTGGCGTCCAAACTATATCACGCGCATGATATACCACTGACGTAATTTACTCCTTTCTATTGAAAAACGGAAATTAATTTGAAATACATGATTAAAATAATTTAAGATTTCTCGGTAACTATTGATCATAGCGATATAAATTTTATATCAATGGATAGAAAATTTTATGTCACTGTTTTAGAGCTATTAAATTTGAAAATAGAACGACAATTACTCTTTTTAAGTTAAAATGACTGAAATTTAGGTTCTGTAATAATGAAATAATGCTGTTTAACGTCTCGCAGTGCTATGGTGCGAGTTTTATTGTTCGTGACTTCAGAGCGTTACCGAGAGATAGATCTGGGCTATTAAATTGGTAATAATATGGATATAAGTTTTTAAAAAAGCACTTTATATGGCCTTTTCAAAAATATTTTGAAAATTTTGTAAATATTTTGAAAATTTTGTAAATATTTTATTGTTATTCCTTCAGTATAAACGCCCCCTGCTGCACCCTACACCACTGCATAGTATGATGGGAAATCCTAGATGAGATCAGTTTATTCTCAGATGATAAACATAAAAGTGTCTAAGTCTACCTCTCATCGCGCTTCTACTGCTTGTAACCTTAAGAACAATTCTTTTATAATTCTTAGAAATTATTGTTCTTTTTCAACAATTCTTAGAAATGATTATTTAATTTTTGCTTTATATTTTCCTTAGTATAATAATTCTAGTTCATACACTAGAAAATTAATATTATTCTTATTGTTCTTTAACATTATCTTTTTTAATTCAAATCGTTTTTAATTAAATTATATCATTATCATTCGTGCTCGATAGCATTCTTAAAGAAAGTGATATTTAAAGTATGTACGCTTTTTTGAAGTCATTGATTTTACTTAAATTGTTGATAACTATTGAGTTAGATTTACTGTTTAATTAAAATTTTAATGTTTAAGTTAATTAGTAAATATATGTACCAATATGTTGAAAAAAATTTTAGGCCTAAAAGAACATTACGCACACATTGTAATGTAGGTTAAAAAATTTCTTTGAATTTTCATAACTTATGCTTTAAACAACTAAGAACTGTTAAATGAAAATTTTAAAAAAATTGTTCGAAAATTGCCTTGTTTTTGCATTATGACAGTAATGAATGCATCGAAAAATGACTCATTTTATGTACTCAAAAACATTACTCAAACAATTTAAACACAGTGCAAGATGGTATAGTATACACAAAGGCACTGTATTATGCAGCGCAGCGTTTACTTGCATTTTGGAGGACCTGCGCAGTCACATTAGTCACGTGACTACGACGTTACATGAATTGACTCAATATTACGAGACGCAAATAAATTATTCGCAATGGAATTTAGAATTAATATTGTCTCGTGATTTGTTGGATTGCACGTGAGCATGAATTGACACCACTGATCAAACATTTGTTTGATCAATCATTATTTGCGGTTTTTTGTCGTTTTACATCACTGCATTTACGCCACATATTTGCAAGTCACTATCACAAGTTTGTAAATTTCTTTGAAGTTGACGAATCCTCATATATTAGGAAAATAAATTAGACTAGGGGGCTCTGCCCCCTGCTCGCTAAAGCTCGCCAACCCCCAGGAGGATTGCAGCTCAATCCTCCGGGGCTTGCTACGCAAACCCTGCTCGCTTCGCTCGCTACATGAAGACACTGGGTGTCCTAGCACAGTTGTTATAAAATCTTTATATATATATAACACCCCCTGCTCGCTCCGCTCACCGACACCAAAGAATCACGTGATTCTTTCGGGATCACTATGTGAAAAGAGCTCGCTTCACACGCCTGCCGTACAGTTATCCGTTTCTGCTAGTATTAGGAAATTATAAGTACATTAATTAATAAAAGAAATTTAAATTATTTGAAATTGCACGAACTCCTAAAATTAATTTTTCATCAGTTTCTGCAATTAAAATCTTCTGGTAGCACAGATATATATGTAAATGTTAGAAAGAAATTTGAAAGGTAATATTTATAATCCAAAGATGATTAAAAATCAAAATTATTTTCATCAATCAGAAATTTATAACTTCTTGGCATACACTTTTGAGTATTTACTCAAAAGTTTATTTCAACATAACTTCATTCCACTAAAATTTTAAATTTAAAACTGATAAGATAGCCTTTTCCAAATCTTCAAAATAAATTTTTAAAAATTGCTTTTTCCACCAAAATTTCAAATATGCCCTCTATACAATGGAATGTAATTCAGAAAAGCTTTCCCACATGTATACATGCCTATTCCAACTATTATTTAGTCAAGAAAAATACAGTGTGTTTCTCAGTGCAGTCATTTGTGTTTTAAATCTCAGAAAATCCTTGATCGTCTCTTGTCGTAGAAAGATGTAAACTATCTTGCAACCTTTTAGCTAAAAAAGAACAGTTTAAAGAAAATAGTGGCTTGAAACATGTTCATACTAACTATTCAAATTTAAAACCCATAATAATTATTTACTTTTAGCTTTTTAAAACAGATAAGATAGCTTTTTTTCAAAATTTACAAAATTGTTCCTTTTTTAACCAAAATTTTAAATATGCACTCTTTTTTATGAAATATTACACAGAAAAGCAAAAGGTATGCAACATTATCATTGACCATAAGCAGCACGTGGTAATTCACTTCCTTCCGTACAAACACGGTGGCAAAAAAATCTAATCTCTCTATATATACACGTTGCAATCATTCTCCGAGAGCAGTGTGCAAGAGAACTTTTCTGAAGTATAATTAGTTCTCTAGTCTTTTTTTTAATTTTTATTTTTACACATAGTAAATAGTGCACACAATTAGTATCACAAAAAAAGGCTCTGGCTCGCTAAGCCTATCGGCGGCATTTCTAGCCGATCTTCGCTGAAATCTTTCATCCAAGGATTCCCTTGCACGCTGCTCTCTTCTACTATTCAGAAGTTCGCAAAGAGTTCATTATAATTCTTATTATATAAGAGAGAATAAATAAATTCAAAAAGAAAAAAAGTAACGACTTCTGTAATCCGTAAGCGAGTAGCTCGGTTAGCGAAGTGAGGTAAACAAACTGATCGTTGCCAACGGGAAGAAAGAAATAAAGGTACTTTTTTGCGCCACGCATAAGCGTTTTATATAATATAGATTTTACTTAGAAATAAGTATTCTTTTGAAACTTGCATATTTAATTAAACAGAAGTTGTCCTATCTTGTTTTTCTTTGTATCGAGAACCGTATCTTCACAGATTTTTAGAATCTAAGCAGAAATTGTACATACGTATCAGATAAAAATTAACTTTTAAAGGGCTATATTAGGTAGTTTGATTTTAACAGATTTTTAAGTATTTCATCGAATTATGTCTAATGAGCAAACGGCTCTTTATACTTTAATATATTAATAAATCATAATTGACTTATACGATTTCCTGATTCATTTTATCACTGAAATAGAAGTGTACTTTAGACTATATAATTGAAATTAGTCACTGTGGATTTGAAAAACTCTTATTTACGAAAATTTAGAAATTAACTTATTCTTCTTTAAGTTTAGAATCAACATTTATTTTTATAATGCGTAAGCAAACGATTTCTGTGTCTACAGCTTCTGATGACGTCATTTCTACTACTACACGAACAAGACGGTGAAAGGGAAACTATTATTTCTTCATTTAAGGGGTGTTGGGTTGTGGTGGTAGCAATACGCAGAATACAAATCTATTATAAAATATTTTTTTTCTAGTAATAATTATAATGTTAGAAATACGATTGGTCAATTCCGATGGTCAGTTTATTGGTACAATTCGATTACAAAGTGTAAATTGCTTAATCTTATTGATGTATTTTACCTTACGAACTTTGATAAAGTTTGTTTTTCTACATAACTTCTGTAAAAAGATATCAGTGGGTATGAGTAGAAAAAAATAATTTTGAAATTAAATTTTTAATTGAAATGAATTAATTCTAATTGCTTAATCATAATTTCTTTATAAAATATTTATATGCTTCAAGTAGAATTTATAAGGTATAATTTTTATTTTCTCAGCATTAAATTATTCAAAATTCGTTTTTAAAAACTGCTGTGAACTAACACCATTACGCAATGTCAATTATGCCAAGTTTGTTGTTCTTTTTTATCTATCAAAATTCCATAACCAATGAATAATGCGCCAGAACGATATTTTAAATGCTTCACGAATAAATCTAAAAAATTCCGTAAATAATTTTAAAAAATAATTCGATTGCTTTTTTATTTTCTAAAATTATTAAATTTTTGTATCAATTATCTTAATTTTAAAACAGGACAATTTCTAAGTTTAAAACACATTTGTTTGGAATCTATCGCATAAGCGAAAGAATTTTTGAACGAGATTTTCTGCTATTTTTCTCTCATTTCTCCAAATAAAATAAAAGTTTCATACGTTGCCAATACAGTATTTTTGTTGGCATTTCCGGTGTAATAATAATTTTGAAGACTATTTAATTTCTTGTGGCAACCATAAACATTATTTACAGTTATTAATTCGTGATGAATGTATAAAATATTATCAGACGATTTCTTAATACTTTCTTCTAAAGCTGATTTTTACTTTAAAATAATTGAGAGAATTGCTGGAATAATTGTTTGTAAGTATTTTTAAAAGTACATCTTATAAAATAATTATTTATGCATTATTTTTAGTAAATAGAAAGAAATAAGTATACAAAAATATCTGTACTAAGAATTAAAGACAAACTTTATGTGGATTTGAAATGCTTCCAAAGTATTAGTAATTTACAGTTTGCAATACTTAACTCTGCATGTTTTGTATTCTATTTTTTTAACAGATTTTGAGAACTGTCGTTAAATTTTGTGCGAAATATTTTTGTTTTATATCCACAGCTGAATTTTATTCATTTATTGTTATTTTTTTACAGGAATAAGGACTAACACGTTCAATCATGGAAATAACAACAGAATGAAAAGTTTCTGACATGGAGTTTATGTGTTTCAATCAAACTTATCATCAGTATTCCTTAACAGTCTAAAGGAAAATTTTCTTCGTATCATCACTGCATTGTATTCCAGACTTATATTATTAAAAATGAGTGCCAAATCATAGGATATATTTTAGATTCCATACAATAGCCATGGAGCGTTGCCATTCTGTTCTATCCCTACCTCAAGGTAAAATTCCTTTCTTTTAATACTACGTAGTAAAATATTGTATGTTGTATCGGTCATATATATCAACTGCTGATTATTTGCAGATTTCATAATTTATCAGAAAAATATTCCTGACCTAAATACATAATTAATAGCTCTTTAATGAATTTTTAAAATCTATCAATAAATCTGCTGTATTTCTATTTCGCTATAGAACATTTTAATTTGGAGTATTTTGACTTTGCCTATATTTTGCAATTTAATACTTTTTGAAGAGAAGTATCATTTGTCGCTTTAATTTAGAATCATTAAATGAAAACGAAACTGTTAAATGATATATTGTTTTTTTCTACCATAAGCATTTTTTCTTTAATTAATGAACCCAGTTATGTTGATTCAACGGTGGCCTTGGTAGCATTGATGCAAAGAGATGCGTGTTAAGGACTAAAAATGCAATAATCACCATAAAAATCAGCACATTTCGTTAATGTCATAAAATCAGTTTAGAACCTGTTGTTATAATAGTCATTGAGCAGAAATACATGCATAAAAGATATAGTCTTAGCCCAAATAACCATAAACAAAATATTATTCGCATATTTTCGTAAAGTTCCTGGTCAAATACTGTTTGTACAAAATAAATATATTAAAAATTTGACATTTTTCACCAAAAGTTAAAATTTAATGAATATTGAAGCCTTCGAAAGAAATTGTTTTTATTCATATAAAATGCTTTAATGATTAGGGTTCTAGTTTTTATTTGGGAGGATCGGTCTGAAAATTACACAAATACAACATTTCCGTGTTGAAAACCCTACAAGTTTTTATTGGTCTGTGTTAATACCTAAATTTTAATGTAAGTGGAATAATTTCTTTTTAGGAATTTTTTCGAGATTTCTTAAGATATTTTTTTGAATTTAAAATAATTCTAAATTCGAAAAACTAAAATTTTCTTATTGTAGAATGCTTTTAACTATATTTTTCTTTCGAAATAAAATAAATAATTATGTTCTTATCATTAAACTATTCTTCCTCTATTATGGAATGCGATTCAATATCTTCTGAAGAAATTGAACTCGATGGTTTCATTTCATATGACATCACACTCACATGGTAAACGTAAATGTGTGTGTGATCTAACATCCAACAGCATATTTGAAGGTTGTGATATCTTTTCCTACTGCGAGATGCCCAATGGATTCCAAAATACAATTGGTGCAGTGCCTTTGATCGTATCACTATAACCTGGATCGACTCCATTTGTATCTCTAATTGATTAATACAATATTTTAAATACAAAGTAAGTGTATGTTAAACTCAAAATGAAAGATTTCTCTTTTCGAAATCTGCTTACGAAATCTTCTACAGAACGTGCTCAGACGTACTCAGATGCATTTTCAAACCAGCAGCACAACAGAATCGAGCAGATTTTACAATGATGTTTTAAGATTTGTTGATCAATTGATCATTTCAAAAGATTAACTGCAATTAGAAGGCTTTTTAAGCTCGCTGACTGATTAGAGATCTAGCTGTATGGCACTTTTTAAAAAATAATTAGGCATATTTGCAGACTCTCTTTCTATATATATGACGCTAAAGTTTGTGGCACAGAACACAGGTCAATTTCTCTTTTGCCCATGGCAACGGTCGTTTTGTTTACAAAACAAAGCTGGTAGCCTCCTCCATGTTAGGCATGACTTCATAGGCATAGCCTGCTACTATATTCGTTTTGATGTGAAATAACCTTTCCTCGAAAAAAAATGTGTTTAAGAAGTAGAATTCACAATATTTCTTACAATATGATGAAATTTGGTAGGAAATTATTTAAGAGATCAGCTAGAAATTAAGAAGATGGGTTTAGGCGAGGAAGAGAACGTTCAGACAGTGTCAAAATAGTTTAAGTCATCGAAGGTAAAATCGTGTTAATTCCCAAATTGAGGACGGAACTTACTATTGTGAACATTGTACATTGGCTACCTTCCCGTTGTGCGAAAATCAGTTTGCGTGTTTTTTGTCTCGGCGAATTTTCTTGAGGCGCTGAATCGACAGACTGGTTCATTTTCTTTCTTGGCGATAGTAGACGCGCGCTTTATTTTTGGCGAGCTGAAGCATCGAGAGCCAGAATAATGCGCCAATTTGGATGGAAATGCATAGTGTGCGTATAGTGGAGAGCAGATTTTCGGCTTGGGATCAGCTAGTTCATTCAATTCTCAGAAGAGCCAGCTCAATCTATTGGTTTTAGAGCATTAATTGACGCTCCGAGCAGAGAACACTTAAGAACGAAAGATGCCGGCAGGCACATGGAATTGGTGGCATTGGAGTCAAGTTTGAACAAAATATACAAAAAATATAATGTAAAAATATACACTAAATATAAGGTGTGCACAATATGTTAAACATCTTCAGCAACAAAGACACACCATAAACACAAATATAAATTCTTTAAAAAAAATCTAATACGAAAATCCACAAAAACAAATGAAAAAATTATTTTTCGCCAAATATTTTTTGTTGCACAAGCGAAAAAAATTAGTTCGAAAAAATGAGATTAAATCTGCACTTTTGTACCCATATTAATGATTTCATATTAGTTTTGCTAATCGTTTCAGATTCAAGAAACACAGCCAAATACAATCTAGTCAAAATTGCTCGAAGCGATGGCGAAGCAAATACGGTTTTTGATGAAGACATTTTCTGTATGGGAGATCATGACTTCAAATCGAGGAAACGGAAGACCAGCTTATCAAAATCTATTCAAGACCTGAATTTTAGAGGAGATCGAGCCGTGGCGCCATCTTCTGGGAGGACAACAAAACGAAAAGTAACACGAGTTCCCAGTCAAGATGATTTATGGAAGTCGATACAAACAAATTACACGTTCCTTATGGCGGACGACCTCATAGCAGAATGTCAGGTAAGTAAAAAACATGCTTATGAAGGAATTTTTATTGTATAATACTTATTATAATTTGTGAAATTTTATTGCTTTATCAATTTTTCTGGATTTTTAATTTTTGAACATACATATTCTATAAATTTCTAAAAATAAAAAAATGCCCTTAGTACAGTAGTCCTTGTTTTAAACTTTTTAACTTTACTCTTAACTCTTACTCATGGCCTTACTTTGGATAAAAAAGAAACAAAATTTAATTCAGTTCGCATCTAAAACTTGAATCCTAAAATTTACTTATGAAAATTTTTACTGTATTCAATTTTCAAATTAAATCTCATCTTGATAAAGAATTTTCTAACTGACTGAGTTATGGAGCTTTGGATTTCATAATGTTAAACCAACCAGCAGCGGCGTCAAATAAGCGCTGCGCGTTGATTGGAGGATCTTCCTTAAGGGGCCATTGAAATGATGTAAAATCGCCTAAAGCCAATATACTTTTTGATACTTAAAAATCATAAAATGTAATTCTTTACGTCATTTAAAGCTTCTTTCCCAATTGGAAGCATATACATATCTCTGACGGTGTAGAAATTAGTTATAGGGCCACATTTAGAGTGGACAGCCTGCTTATTGATAATAAATATATTGTAAAATTTATAATTCACATTTAATATTTTTCCTTATTCATTGGTACTTTTTGTCCTTATATGTATATGCGGCCATTATTTAATGGGTGATATGAATTTAAGTGCAGCTATTCATAAGATTTTTTTGCCTTCCGAGATATTTTTCGCAGAGAGAAAAATTTTTTATAAAATATAAGTCATTTTATTTTATGGATCAATATTTTGGAAATATTCGACTTTAAGACTTTTTTTTATTCTTAAAGGAAACACGGAAAGAACTCTACTTACCCCCACCATCTTCAGTAAGCAAAATCGATTCTGAATCAACATCACCTCATCACATGCTCAGTTACGAGGAATTCCTAGAAAAGTTCAACCTAGCACATGATAACCTTCATTCACTCCAAACATCTGTCTCTAGTATGGATCTCGGTGTAAGTATAATTTCCTTTGCTATACCAATTAGATACGAAATATTGCCATTTTGAAAGTATAACTTGTACTTATAAAAATAAATCAAACTCGGACTGTGAATAAAACAGTTCAATTAGGTACCCGACTAGGTTCAGAGGAACTTTTTTTAAAAAGAATTCACAAAAAAGATTTACAGAGCTAAATAACAAAAATAGGCTTAAATAGTCACAATTAGAAATAAAAATTCGTATATCATCAGTACTTTTTGAAAATAATAATTTTTTTCAAGAATTTAATAAAAATTTCAATGTTAGGAAAAACAGCATAACTGAAAAAATATGGGACATATTTAATTTTATTTTCGCATGCGTACTTCTCAAACCATCTAGAATGTAATAGACTGCAAGATAAAATTTCTTTTAATAAATAAATATTTTATGAACATTCAAGGTTAGCGTCATTGATTTTTTGCCAAAATTATCCTTTGTTTCGAACTGAAAATGACTGTAAAACATGACTAAATATAGCTATCACAAAATGTGAGGTCTATTACACACTCAAAGATTTTTGACACATGTGTACCAAATTTCAATGAATTTTAATGAATTGTTTTGGAAATATCAAGTTCTTCGTGGACCAATTTTAGTGAAATTTTCATTTTACAGAAAACGCATTTAAAAATATAATAACACATCAGTTCAAATAAATATCAAGGAATAAAATGTTCAAAGAATAAGTATGAAAACAAAGACTGTTTTAGAATCTTAAAATTGTGGCTTTATTTTTAGATCATAAAAAGATTTTTGAATTTTTCTTCGAAAATAGCTTTTTCAACCTAGTCGGGTACCTTAAATAATTATTTTTGCTTCCAAAGATGTCATAGTAGCGGTCTACATTTTGGCAGGCAAAAGTTACTAACACCATAAAAATTCCCTTTGATTAGAGCACCCAATTAATTATTTCATGATGTAAACCAGGTATCTAAGCATTAGCAAACCTTCTATAGAAGTTAAAATTCTGTAAAATAATTTTAACTATTTTTCATAGCGATTTAAATCTTTAAAGTGGCTATATTTCAAAACTACGTTTTTGGACGTAGTGTCTTTTGCCCGAACGACGTCGAAATTGTGTTGTGTGATTATGAATAAAAATTGCAAACGAAATATAAAGATAATAAAAATTAGGTACAAAAATACATGCAAGATCTTTTGCTACGTTCTTACATTTGTAAAGTTCTTGACAGCTTTAATTAACTGAAAAAGTGAATAGTATTAATAAGAAATAGTAAGTGAAATTCATAAAATTATCAAAATTCACACAGAATTAGAATTTATTTTTCCTCCATTACATGGGTTTATTTAACTTCCCTTGTTTTAAGTTCGTAAAAATGGGATTTTGTAATCAATTTTTCTCTCACACCATGATGTACTAGAGTCTGAAATTTCGCACAGTTGTATGAAAAGTTTGATAATACAATATTTTAATATTTTTAGAACTTAATTACCAGTTAATTAATTATTTTTTCTCTAAATTTTGATTACACTGTTTTGAAGATAAATAACCTACAAAAAAGTATCATATTTTTTATTATTAAAATTTCTTCTCTATCACTACATATTAAAAAGTATTTAGGTAATACTTTTTAATATTTAAATAACCTGTAAAATTTAAATACTTTCGAAAGATCAATGGTTTTCATAACTATTCTTTCTCAAATATGCATATTTTTACAGCTTCTTGAACATATTCTTTTCTTTTTTCTCATGTTATTTAAATGCATATTTGTTAAATGTATATAATTACAAGAATATAATTTATTTGCTTACGTACATAAGCCTAAGTTACCATAATATAAAATCCCATTATCAATCTTATCATTATCAGAATAATTTTTTAAATATTTCACCTTTTTTGTGGATAATATGATCCAATTTTGAACAATACTCTGGTTACAAAATAAATACGTCGTTTCTTTCAAATCATGATTTATAGTGGAAACTTAATGCTGAAAATATAGTTAACTGCATTAAATCGAACAACATTCATCAGATTATATATTTTCTAATCTATTTTAGTAATGAATAGTTTTCCTTAAGCATCGATAGTTCAATAGTCAATGGTGCAGTCGATAGTTTCCCAAACTATCAACTGAAGTATAGATAGAAGATAGTTTTCTCCCCGGCGATACTATCTATAGATGTTCTTCCAGTCGATAGTTTAGAAACTATCGATAGTTCCAGTCGATTGTTTCAATCGATAGTGTTGAAACTATAGATAGTTCCAGCCGATAGTGTTGAAACTATAGATAGTTCCAGCCGATAGTGTTGAAACTATAGATCGTTCCAGTCGATAGTTTTAAAACTATCGAATGGAAATGCGCCTATCGATAGTATTGCTAGGAAAAAAAATGGAAAGTATCGATAGTTTTGAGAAGGTCGATACTATCGAATGCTTCAGTCGATAGTTTCGAAAATCCGATACTATCGATTTGACTTCGATAGTATCGACAATCTATCTATGTTTCTGGAACATTATTAATGAATAATAGTTGTTTTTTACAAACATTTCCTAATTTGTAAATGTATGCCTATATTGTATATGTATACCCCTATTTCCTAATTTGTAAATAAATATGTTTGAATGCAATGCAATTTGAATGCACATTGACATTTTTTTGTTGGCGGATATTTATTAACCCTTTGACTGTGGACTTTTTAAAAATCACTTTTTAGATGCAACGTTTGCAAACGTGTTGAAATACAGTTGAGCCAAGCGAGTTAATTATATGCACATCTTTGTTAGTATAATATGATCCGACGCTATAAAAGTACTAAGTAAACACATTAGCTTATGAAAATCGCAGGATGAAAAAGAAAATAAACTTGCTTCCAACCCACCGATAACGCGCGATACGCAGGGGGTTGAGAATGCCTCTAATGCACATTGGCATCCTTCCATATTATCATTTTAATTCCTTTAAGAATAAAATGATAATGTAGCTAAAAGATATCATTAATGTTATTACAGGAAATTCATATTAAATTGTGTAGAAAGGTAATATTTCTAGCTTAACGAATCGTTTTGCACTTTTTTTCCAAATTGTGTCATTCCCTTTGACCAGTGTACATTCATTTATGAAATTGATCATTTTAGTTGATTTCTTGTTAACATAGAAAAATTTCAGATGTTCTCTGTGCTTTAATTTCAAATTGAAGAAATAAAAAATACTGCTTTCCCATACTGCTCAGGAATTTTGATTTAATAAATTTTTGTCCTCAGTCTTGAATATTGATAGTAGGGGAAAGTGGGGTAAAACCGGTGCCCTTGATTCTGGCAATATTAGTTCTTCTTTCAGCGGACAGATACTGAATTACCCTCTTCTAGTCAATAAAAAGGAACAGTCATGGTGGCGTGTTGTAGCTGTTGAATTCGCTGCATGTGTGTAGGTTTATTTGTTTTAAGACGTTAACTCTCTAATGTTCGTTTGATTTTAAACTATCCTTACTTAAAAATCATTACACTTTTAAGAACCTTTTTTAGTCCAGCTTATTGTACGTTTACTAAGGATTTATACCCTATCAAACAATAAGGATTTACTTCAATAATTGGGCTATTCTATTTCGTTTCCTATAACCTCTGCACTCGGGGTAAAACCAGGTACTCCAAGTGGCGTAAGATCGGGACAGTCAGTATTGATGATTCTTCCCGCTGAAGACGATAAAAACACATCAGCCGTTTATTGTTTGTATTTTAATGATGCATTTTGTAATTTAAATAAAGAAGAAGGATCAATTCAATGTAAAAACTGTCTTAGCTGTGCCCACGAAGGAGAAGACAACTTAGGAGGAAGAAGACAACTGCTTTACATGTAAATTTTGTAACTAATATTCTTAAATTGTCATATAAAATAAAAACGATTGTATCTTTTCCACTGAAGATAGAGTTTCTCTAATTTCCCATAACGCTAACATCTGTGCCCGGTTTTACCCCACTTTCCCCTAACTATATAAATTTTTCGTCTATTTTATAATTTTTCACTTATATTTCATTTCATTCTAATTTGCACATTGAGTTTTTTTTTTTGTTACTAAAAGATATAAGACAAAGACATTGGTTTCGGAAACTTATTGAATATCAGAAGCCTAAATACTGAATAAATCGCAAACTAATATCGTTTATTTTATATAATATTCTGCTATTAATATTTACTTTCAAAATGCTTAATGAAGTTATTCTTTTTCAGGAAATAGAGATCGAAAAATTATTTTCTCAGTGCCAATACCTCAAAGATCAAGCTTCATTATTAAAACTCGTGAATCCCGATTTGAGAGACGAAGTCAACAGACGATGCAATATTTTAAGTAACAAATTGGAAATTTTAGAAAAGATTATGTATCCAAAGCGAACACAAGAAAAAAGCGACACAATTAAAAGTAAGTCTTCATAGTGATACCAATTCTTGATACAAAATATTTGAAATTTAAAAACATTTTTTTCAGAGAATGAATACTCTTTCTTTGAAATTTTGTTCAAAATAATCGTTTTTCAGGTTTTCAGAACAAATTATTTGACAAGTTTTGTTATTTTGTTTCCTTGCATTTCTTATCTCTTGTTATCTTCTTTCCTTGCATAAATGTCTTACAGAAATTATTATAATTATGGATGCATTAAAAATACAACATATGTTGTTTAAAAATAACTGAAAAAAGCGGTACTCTCTACTAGAATTGATACAGAATATTTACACCGAGTTTACCGAAGAAAAAACTAGCTTCAACAGAACAAGAATTTACAAATTTTTCTTAAATGGGATTACAGTTATTTTGAAGGCAAGGAGTAATTAAAACATCAAATTTCAGAAAGAAGAGACTGATAAAATGGAATTTGCAACACAAACGTCCTAATCTTTTATGCCTCGTATAGTTCGACATGAAAATCAAGAGAGTATTCTGCAAAGGAATAAAGTTTACACTTCTTGTAGGTTGAAGTACCTATAGTTAGAATGAAACAAATTTTAAAAAGAAAAAATAGATATAAATTAGATTTCGTATTTATAAATTTTGTCTAAGCTAAGCAAATTAACTAACGGAAGCATTCTCTAAGTTAATGTCCAATCAAAGAAATGCATAACAAAATTTCCTGAAATCTTTATAGGCCTACGATTAATGTCATAAATAATTACTATAGATACAGCAGTGTAAAGCTCTATTCCCTTCACTTACAGAGGAAAAGCTTTCCTAGTTTGAGTGATATTCCCATAGAACAGAATATTTATCCCATAGAAAAAGTATTTCCTATTTTCAGGTGAAAAAATGTTTGCCACCTCATTGCTGTAAAATTTTGCTATGACCCAGAAAATAAATCCAAAATCGAAGCACTGATCAATGGTAAATAAACAGCAGTACAAATTAAACTATTTTATTTAGTGTATTTTAATGAAATATTTATTTTTATGAAGCTAAATGTAACTAACGTAAATTTTCTACGACAGGACTTGGGATGGCGACCGCAATATAAAAAGATATTGACTTCCAAAATGCATTTGAAAAATATAATACTCCCTATTTTTCATTACTAACTTATTAATATCATTGATAAATAGAAAAAATACTTTAAGAGGTATTATTTTCATAGTATATTAACCTGCAAATTATTTGACAGTTGCAGCTCTGATTATTTAAGAGTCTGAATTCTCTATAAAACGAATTACTAAATTGTCAAACTTTACTTTTTAATATATTTCAGGGCATTTATGCACATTTAAGTAGTGTAATTTGAGATTTTTTTAATGAAGCTTATTTCAGGAATGAAGAATACAATAAACATCTGTCACGAAAATAACATTAATAATTTTAACACACCACATGACCCACAGGTGATTCATAATACCATGCTGTATTTTAAAAGATTCTTATGTCAACGCTAGTTTTTATTAGTCGATATAAACGGCAGATTTTTAATGGAATGCAAGTTTTCCTACATAAAATAAATTGAAAGTAACGACCATTTCATAGTCAGGCATTTAATTATAATTGAATCGTTTGAGGTGAAACTTATTTCTAGAATGTAGATATTTCTCATATACCAAATGAATAAAAAAAAATAACCGTTAAATAAATATGTAAGAAGTAAGCTGATCCTTTTTCGCGTATTTCAGAATTTTGTCTATTTAGTTGCATCTGTGTTAGTTTGTATTATTGTGTGTAGATGGCGCCACTAGCGTGTTGTTATGTATTTTGCGCACACCCGCATCGACGTTTAGTATTTTATTTATATTTTTCTACAAAATTTTTTTTTTCCTGACTGAATACAGATAATCTCGATTTTGGCTGATAAATATTTATTTTTAAATTTAAAGATTATAACCGAAAAAAAAATGAATATGGAGGCCTTTCTAGGAGGGTGCCATTTTTTTCCTCTTGACCGAATCAAATCGGCAATATTTTTAGCCCATCTTCTGATGGCAATTTTCATCTCTTTTTTTGATTGAAAAGAACTATGGAATGAATAGGGGATAATAGCCTTTGTTGTTGAAAACCCCCAATCAAATCGAATCAAACCAAACAAAAATTTATTTCGCCCATTTTGATAATAAATGAAAAAAATAAAAATTTAAACTTAAAATAATCGAGAGGTACAATTAAAAGATAATTTTTAAGTTATTGTTCATCTCTTTCTTTGATCATTCGAAATTTTGAAAATATGTATTTGCCATGGACATAAATTTCACATTTAGAACAGACTTTTGTAGCCTTCTTGTCTTTACAAAACCTTAGTTTTATGTTTCATAATGCACTGGCCAACTATCAAAGAAAATGCGACTATCACTCTGTCCTTTCATTATATTACGTTTTATATTTCCAGTTAGGTCTGACTAATTCCTACTGAAGCACCTCTTTGCATTTCTTCCCTAACAGTTCCTTCAATTGAAATATAGTTACAGTATGTTCTCGGATTCCGAAACCCTCCGCGCTTTTGCGCATGCGCCAGTCGGAGTCATTTTCATCAAAATAGAGGAGTAGAGTATATTATAATCTTTGAGACGTATGGCTCGCTAAAAGCTGCTTTGTCTCTCATTTATCATGAAAATAGGGGAAAAGAGAAGAATGGAAGGGGAGATGTTTACATTTTATTTAGCGTGAGTAAGCAAAGAACTCCGGAAATGTGCTCATCTGACTCATTGTCTGACACCCCTATCCGGTGTAAAATCGTCCAAAAGTGCTAGTCTCGGGATATTAAAACGAAAAATATCGTTTTTTTTTTTATCCTTGTCTTCAAATTATGAAAACAGTTTCATTCTTTTTTGTCCTCGTTGCATTTTCTCAATATTCCCTCATCTTTGATATCAGTAAACCAGGGCCGGAGTATCAAATAGGCCAAGGAGGCAACTTTGAGGGAGCCCCGAGATTTTTTGAGGCATTTTTAAGGTCATTTAATTTTTTGTGCATTTATTTGATTTGCCGTATACTCAAACCTGTTGAAATTAAAATTAAGATGCGTTGAAATTTCACAATATTATTATTAAGATTTTTTCATATTTTCAAATTCCTTTTTAGAATAGTATAGTACAAATTTTTTTCTGTTCACTGTCTGACTCACAAGTCAACAGACCTGACAGCCTTTTCCTACTATCATAAAATAAACTAAGAAAAAAACTGCAACAACATTAGGGTAAGAAACATTGAGGTTTGACACTTTTACATGCAGAGAAAAAAGTTTTGCAAATATTTTTCACCTTTTTTTTCCACTTTAAAATTTTTTTTGTATGCAAAATATTGAAGGCAATTCTCTCGAAGGTGACTCGCAATTAAATGCTTTTGAATCACAGTTAGTCTGAATATTTGTATCTTAAAAACTGCTTATATAGAAATTAAATTAAAATCGATAAAAAAATGATCTGATTTTGGAATTTGGGCTGGGCCCTCCCCCGAAACTTGCATTGGTTAAGGGCCAGTAATGTGGTTAATTCAGCCCTGTAGTAAACTAACTCTCAGTGCCTAATAGATGATTATCATTTACAAGTAGTATACTTCCATTTCCAAAAAGTTTAACTTCATCATGAAAGTCTATCTTCATTTGAGAACTCTTCGACTATACTCGAGGCCACGGTGGCCTAGTGGTAAGGTCTCGGCTTTGGGGTTTTGTGTCCGATGCGCACAGGCGCATTTCCGCACATCATTGACTAGTGGAATTTGCGCACACATTGTAGGTTTACTGGATCCTAATTGCCTTTGGCAGGAAAACTTGGCGAACAACTAGAGGGGCAATAGAGAATGCATACTTAAGAGAGTGTTTGATGGGTGGGGGTTATTTTCTATGAGATAATCACAACTTTCCCAAGGAAAATTGATAATTACATTATTCATGTATTTGCAATTTATTTAACATAACGATTAATTTATATGGACTATTTGTTTAATTTAAATTATATCTGTATTAGCCTTATGTTTGAAAATAACAGTTATTAAGGTCCTTAGCATTTTCCCAGGGAAGCATCGTTGTGTTATCAGGGACGCAAAGTGTCTGCTACTGACATTGGTTGATTGCCAGATATCAAAGGTTTTCAATGCGCCAAAGCCAAATCATATAAACATCGATAAAGTTTATAATACTGCAACCTTTCTAACGCTTGTGCGCAAAGAGCACTACTTAATGACTTATCGAAAATGCGACTGTGCGCAAGTTCCACAATACCCGGCTTTGGAGCCGGAGGGTTCCAGGTTCGAAACCGGATTCCACCGGAGTCCGCCGTGTTTGGGGCTAAGTCATACTTAGTGGCCAAACGTCCTCCCGTTGTTTTGGCGTGGAAGTTTGGAGAGGGGGAATGCCAGCTCAGGTGTTGTCCTCGTCATCTGACTGTAGTATAAAATTACGAGGTCCGTCCCAAAATAGCCGTCGTGTTGCTTTACAACGGGACTTTAATATAACTAAACTTAGACTATACTCTTTATTACTATTATTATTTTCCCTAAGAACTTGGTGTGGCTTGACAGTTTCGATAAAGGTTAAAGAGTAACTCTAATATAAATAATGTAATAAGATTTTTTTACACTAAAATGGTTCTTAAAACTGTATATTTCAGACATTTTATTGAAATTTTCTACAAAATAATTTGTACTCGTTAAACAACGATACTTGGAGAAATGTATAATATGCTGATGCAATCAATGGAATTTGTGTCTGCATGGCATTTTTAGCTTCAATAACCTTATTACTCATGTTAAATAACGGTAAATAATATATCTTTATCAAAAGAAACGAAAAACAAATATATTATAAGGTTAACGGAAAAGATTAAAATTTTTTTAGAGAAATGATATCTTCATCCAATCGCATATTAATAACCGATCATTTGATCGGTTATAGCATGTTAAATGTTAATATGATGATTTATCGGATTAAGGCCCAGATTTGAAAACTTCTTTGTCTCATCAAGTTTTATAATATAGATGAAGATACTTTTCATTTATTTAATAATAATTTTAGCAAAAAATTTTGGGGAAAAAACGCGATATGCTCAATATTACATTCTATCACTGAACAATATATAATGAAGATGAATGTCTGATAGCTCTTATTTTTATAGTCCATTGAACTGATTTGATTTTTTAAAATTTTCATATCGATAGAGGGTATTTGTGAATAGGAAGATTTATTCATTCTTTTCAATTTTTTTTCTTGATGTTTGAAATGCTTTATTATAATTTATTACTCGAAGTCTTTAAAAAGGGAAAGTTTTTACTGAGGTAAAAAAATGCGAATCAAATTATGACGTAAATTTATGAAAAAATTACACCGTGAGAACGCATAGTAACAGATCTTTGAATTCGGAGAAAATGATTTGGAAATTCTGTCCATTAGTGTAAACAATGGGAAAGTAATGTTCTGTCTATAGAAAAGACTTACTTATATCATTAGGATAATGCAAATTCACTATGTGCCAGTGAATTTCAAATACTACTCAAAATGCTTACATGAACTAAACTATTCCTTCAATTTTTCTTAAGGTACACAAATGAAAATTAATCGAGTGAAACAATTGTATTTTGTATATAACTGTTAAACGGTTGTAGAATTTGAGAAAAAAATGCAGATAAAAGAGCAGAAGAATTGGAATGAATGTCAAAGCAAAAGACTTCAGGCAAATATATTTCTAACGTTCATAATTGTGAATTTAAGAAAGTAGCTCTAAACAACATAAAAATTCTGGATGGGATGGACTTTCTTTGTATTAGTGCAGCCTTAAAACTAATTTTCAAAGTAAATTTTTAATTAGTGTATTTATATTAATTGCCTAAAACACCAATTTTGCATTTCATCTTTTTTTTAACCTGGGTTTGTGCAAAGTATTTTCTTCTTATTATTTATTTTTCATGCAATTACAACTCCAAATATTTTTCAAATGCAAAGAATAGTTTAACTACAAACATCGTATTATGCTGACGTATGTTATCATAATTTGTTTAGTTACAAGAAAAGAAAAATGCCTTACCTTCAAATACAGCGCCCAGTTTTTGCAGATATTATTTATTCACAAACTTTTCTCTTTCAGTTCATCCTTCCAAAAATTCTTCAGTCTTATGAATCATAAGATTAAAATTAAAAAAATTCAAAATTGGGGCTTCTCTCAATTTAAATTGATTCAAAATCCGTCAGACTTTTTTGTATGTATTTAATGTGTTCAGAACTTGAATAAGAATGATATTCATTTTAAGTATCATCGTCATTCATCTCTACTAATAATAAAGGAGAATGTGTGTGTGTGTGTCTGTGTGTTGGTCCTCTGCAGGGTAGACCACTATACCTGGAGCTACAGAATTTGGCATGAGCCTTCTTTGGAGGGTGGGAATGTGCACTTCGGAGCCATTTTTTATTTTTAATTAGAATTTAAATTAATTAAAAATTAAGCAAAATTTTCGCGTTTTTGCTTAAGAATTTCCGAAAATATTACAGCACAAAAACCATTTTTACGCCATAAAGTGCAAAAAAAATTACTTTTCCAATGATATAAATTAATTTGCCGTACATTTTTTTTTCTAATTTTAATAACCTTTTAAAATCCTCCGAGCGGCGCAAACGTCTTTTAACGTTTTTCATGTTCAATTCAAAAGCAGATAGCTTGTAGTTATAAGTATATTTTCTTAAAAAATCATGGATAAAGTATTCTTAAGATTTCAGAGATATAATTAAATACAAAAAAGATCGATTCATTTACTTTAAAATCTAAGTTCTCTAACCTGATACCTAAAAGTTGAAAATAATTTGGAGTTCAGAGGGTTAAAAATATTTTTGGCATAATTTACAACAATACTTTTAATTGTTGCAAGGCATTTCAAACCGTTTTCATTGTTTAAGCAAATATTAATTGCGTGTTTCTCTACCATTATTGAAAGCTAGGAAAATATCTTCATGGATTTTATTTTCTTTTTTTATTTGATCAATTTTTCCGTGAAATCTGTAAGGGGAGTTCTCAGGATAGTTAGTAACTAATACGGTAAACTGAAAGATTATCGTTGCTATGTTTTAATTCTTTTTAACATCGTGTTGTAAGCCAACTATCATGCTTCTGGACGTGAAATGTGCAATGACAATGCAATGTTGAAATCAACTGCGTATTTTATGTTAATGTAGACAAGTAACAGAAAAAGAGTGCAAGGCTACGAAATGAACACAGATTAAATGTCTATAGCAATTTGAAGTTTATAACTACTTTTTAAGATACCATGAATATAAAATTATTTATAAGTGATTCAGATGAAATTTTATTTCTGGAGATCAGGCTGGTCTCCGAAGGCGGCTAGTTTATAAAAAAGGAAAATGTAATGCAAATGTAATAACACAGAGATTTCTTTTAGAATACTTGATCATTTGAATGAAGCTACGAATCTTCCTATTGATTGGAATTGGATTGTCTGCTTTTTCTATACGTGTTTTTCTTATGCCTTTTTCCTTTTTCACTTTTTTTTCTCTTTCCTACTTATTACTAACATATTTTTGCACATATCATTTGTAATTTAGATACTTCTTGCTACTTTTTGTTTGTATTTGTTTGTCCGGATGTGCAGTTACGAAACTGAGGCTCAGTGAATTCACGAATTTCAGATTAGATGTTGTTGTTAATATTCGTTTAAATATCAATCCCCTTTAAAAGCCATTATTATGCTTTAATATGTAAGTTAAAAGAGTATAAAATAATTTATCATTCAAGAATAACTAGAAAATTTATAATAATGTGTTCCCTATAGTTGAAGTTTTATTACTTAGGCGAACCCTGAAAAAGTGCCGTTCTTCAAAGACCTTTAAGAAAAACAATGCATTTTCTTTCTTTTTGGAAAATGAATCTTTAAAAAGAATTTTAGCCTTTCGTTCAACTTTTTCTGAAATACGCCCAAGCAATTAAAATTCCTTTGAAAGGTAAACAACATACTGCCGAAAAAATCGTATTTTGTTTTCATTAAGTGAGAGATGGTTTAAAACTTGAGTGTGGGAGAGTGCTAGCCATGATTATACTTTGATAATCTGAACGCTAGTATGGCCAAACTAAATATAAAAAGATTTTGAAATTCTGAATTTTCTTGAGTGCTAGCTATTTTTCGAATTAATTTAAAGGTTTGCGAATGGTAAGCGATTTCAAGCAAGCGAAGTTTCTTCTTAAACTTTCAAAGCTAGCTTTAAAGTTTAAGTAAAAGGAAAATAATAATGAAGAAATAAATTGTAAATAATTTAATAAACACAATGTACTTTTTCTGATTATGGCAATTAGACAATTTTATCGACAAATTGTACGTGGAGCGTCTTTGCGACTATTACTTGAATAATTAATAGTAAATTATAATTTATATTTGAATAAGCGAAGAGCATGGAATTTTATATGTTTTCTTTTAAAAATTCTCGTCGAATCGTTCTCTGATTGTATTACAACCATTTTTTAATTAAGAAACTATATGATTTACTTATAGTACAAATATTGAAATTAAGCTAAATTCAGGATTTTTCACGAAACGCTAATAAAATGCAGCTTGTCTAATAAAAATCAACATATCATTTTTTTAAATGACTCCCAAATGCATTATTAGGAAAATTTAGAAGGATGATATAGCAGATTTCCGTTCAAAGAGAAAATAATATTTAACACTCTGAATATTTGAAACACCAAAACAGCATATTTGTTACAATGACTCATTATAAATTTTTGAATTGAATGGGAAGAGCTTTTGTTACCCTGATTGGTCATACAGTTACAATTTATATAACCACCAAATTGTACTGATTATATATTTTGATTTGTTTTTTGAGGGAAGTACTACTATGCTCAATAAATAAACAAATAACCAATACTGGCAAGTGCTTACAAATAATGACGCCTTACATGTTTCTCAGATAATTTTAAATATTTTCTTATATATTTTTAAATTTTGAAGCGAAAAAAGTTTATTAAAATAACATACAGCATAAATGCATTTTTACTTTCTCGTATACGAAGTATATAAAGAGAAAGTATTGTAATCGTCAAAAAATTCGAACTCGAGATTTTGACGCATCTCCACGTTTTAGACCTCCCCGAGTCCGAAAAACACAATTTTGGAATTATGTCTGTCTGCCTGTCTGTGTGTCTGTCTGTCTGTGAACACGATAACTCGAAAACTGTTAGAGCTACGGGGATGAAATTTGGTATGTGGTCTTTAAACCTAATTTGTAGGTTTCTATCAAATGTTGGACAAAATCCGTCAACGGGAAGTCTGTCTATCTGTATGTCCGAAGTCATGTGAACACCATAATTCAAAAACTTGAATAGCTAGGTGGATAAAATTTGGTACACAGTTTTATCGCCATGAATGTAGGTCCGTATACAATTTTGGGCCAAATCCGTCAACGGGTTGACTGTCTGTCGGTCTGTATAATCGCATCTCCAACGAATCCGCTGTCTCCACACGCATGCGTACTAGACGCAATCTTCTGTGCACAATATTTATTGACCCCTGCTTGGCGCTTTTTTTGATCCGATTCTCCAAGCGCATGCGTACCGGTAGCAATCTGTGCACGCGAGAGGATTATGTGACTTTGTCCTTGAGCCAGCAAGAGTAGAAATCGGTACGCATCTCTTTGAATTTGATTTTTACCCAAATATTTTCTAATAGTCATTGGATCCTGGGTTACAAAAGGTTCGAATTTTTTTATCGACGCGGGGGGGGAGGGGAAACAGCACCTTTTTCGAGAAGTATACGAGAAAGTTTAGGGGAGACCACTCCCGCTGGTTAATTTAAAGGTGATAATGTTATGCAATTTTTTCTTTTAAACGGTTAGTTTATATTTCTCGATATTAGCTTTTTTCCTCGTCAGAAGCGGATAGAAAGACACTTTTCCGTTTCTTATTTAGAAAAAATTCACAATCAAGCATTTATATGTATATTGACCATTTAATTTATTCCATAAATAAATGACGCTACACGCTTAAAATAGGGTAATGTCCAATCGATAATCTCTTCATTTCGATATTTCTGTACCTGAAATTACTTGTGACTGATAATCTTCAGAATCAAAAACAACCGTGTAAAAGGTTATCTTGAAAGATATTAATAACAGTTGGATCCCAATTAAATGGTTGCAATTGGCCTTAGGTTCGATTTTCACAAACACGCCGAATAAATTTCCAGTTTGTTCTTAACTTATCAGAGCGATCACAATCAAAAAAGGCGGAGCTGTATAAGGACTGCATATTTTTATCAACAGTCAAATTGTGTTTTCGTTTATTTTTTTCTACATTGTGGGTTAAAGGAATGCGTCGCCGTACTATGGAGCATAAATTACACGCTGTAGTCTTTTTTTCTGGAAGTGAACAGCTCTGCTAAATATTGCTTAACCTTTTCTTTTATTGTTTTTTAAACATTCATACATTGCAAACTCTACTGGATGGATATTAATGACTGCAAAGCTTTAAAGAGGTTAATCGACTTCGAAGAGAAATAAAGACGATTATACAGACCGTAAAAGTTCTGCGGTGATTGCATGTGTTTTTTTTAACAAAGCAGATCTAACTAGTATTACTTGGATATTATTACCGCTTAGAAGTAAACTGAAGAGCTTTGGATTATTATTTATACTTAATGATGTAAAAACTAAGGGAGATTGCATAACTTGCATCATAAAATTAAAAAGAGCAAGAAAAATTGGTTCTTGAAGCTTGTTTTTCATGTTATTTGCATTTTTTTGCTGTCATTGTTGAATTTTTGCTTTTTAATCAATGAAATTATTTTTATCAAATAATGTTTGTAGATTCTTTTCTGTGACTCATTCTTCTTTCAAGAATTAAACTTCAGAGTTTAAATACAAATTTCTTTGAAGAGTTCGCAAGGTTTCAGCAGTAAAAATGAAAAGGATGAAAATTTTGGTTCTTGTACATAGAAATAAAGGCATGGCATACTTATATAACAGTAGAAACTGATTTACAAAATCTAAAATTTCTGCTCTTGTAGGAGTGCATAAACTTGACAAAAGATATAAATATGGAGTTTAATGATGCTTTGCGGTTTCAGATGAAACTCCTGTCACACATTACAAAAGGACAATTATGTCTGTCCGTTACCTTGTTTCATTTCAGCGTATGTAATTGCATTTTCATAGCACTTTACTAGAGAGTGATAAAATTTTGTGGAAACGGCCTATACATTTTTGGCGTCAATGTGGCTAATTAAATTATTTCTACTCGATTTTTTAACTTAAATTACATATACGTTTGTGATAAAATTATAAAATTTGAAAATGTGGTGAAGTGGTGGAATATGATTTTGATTTAAAAATAATTAACATATTAAAATGAGATGCGAAATTTGTTTTGGATTCATATTGATAAGATGGCCCATGAGTTTGCTACTATTGAAAAAAAATCAATAACTTTCCTATTTTTCTAATTTTTAAATGATCTTTCCATGTAATAAACTTTACTAGCTAGATATTATTTCCATACATTTTGAAAACTACGAGACACACAAGAACTATTTTAAGACGGATCTCATAATTTTTAACCGTGGTCAGATGACAAGATCAGCATATTTAATCATTTTAAAAAGATTAATTGCATACTATTATATAATAATTCTAAAAAGATTATGATGCAACACAGAAAATAATAACTTTGATTATGTGGAAGTTGAATTTCAATTGGAAATCTGCGAATTTTTCACCATGTTGTGCAAAATAATTTCTAATATAATAGCCCAGATCCTCCGTTAACGCTCTGACGTCACCAACAATAAAACTTGAGCCATAGCACTGCGAGACGTTAAACAGCATTATTTCGTTGTTAGAAAACCTAAATTTCCTCCGTAATTTTAACTGGAAAACCTCAGTAATTTTAAATTTAAAATGTAATTGTCGTTCTAATTTCAAATTTAATAGCTCTAAAATAGTGAAATAAAATTTTTTATATAAAATGTATCTCGCTATGATCAATAGTTCCCGAGAAATTTTAAATTATATTAATCATATATTTCAAATCAATTTCCGTTTTTAATAGAAAGTAGGAAATTACGTCAGTGGTATATCATGCGCGTGATATAGTTTGGATGCCACGATGCATTTCATTATTTGGTGCAATCGTGATGATATAATTGGATAACATTGTTTGGCAACGTTAAAATTTACACAAAGACATCTGAAGTACAAGTAAAATTGTTAAACAATGAAAAATACTTCACACGGAATGTTGCTTACCAAGAGGCTTTTTGAATAAAGAAATATGTAAATAATATGTAGATAAAAAAAAATTTCCTGTCATAATGCATATGTTTATTTTATTTGTTTGTGATCATTTATTGTTTATATCAATGTGAAACATTTATCTCGCATATATATCTATTTTAACACGTCAGATTTGACGGGAAATCTCTCGAATGAAGTGACAATTTGCACCCGTCAAACCATGACGAGTGATTTTCTAGTTCTAATATAAAGGATATTAATGATCCAATTATATCAAAATGAAAAAATATGGGAAATTTCATAAATCTTAGACACCTGGCACAGAATTTCCAAAAAAACTATTCTAGCAAAAGATTAAATCCGTAAAACATTTTGATTACCAAATGTTATAAGATCTACTAAAAATTAAGTACTATGGAACGAAGAATAATTTTAACACTTTTAAAATGTGTGCATATATGTAGCTCTAACATTAAAAAAAATATGCTGTCGGATTTAACGCTATCGGTTGATGCTAAAATGTAACAGTCGTGTAAGAAGGCAAATTTCTGGGGCTGTTATTTATTAGAAGTTACGGAATTCTTCTGTCATTTTAAGAACAATTTTTAACACGTAATAATATCCAATTTGCGTATATTTCCATTAAGATAAGCGAAATAGTGGAATGGTTTGTAATAAAAAGTCTATACCACTTTTAATATTTATCTTAGTTGAAAACCTTAGTATTATTTTTCAGTTTATTTTTATCTTTATCGATTTCAATGTCGATATTTTATAAAGGCTTTCTTTTATCTGTAAATCATGTTGTCAATATTAATTTATTCGGATTATTACAGATGTTCCTATTAATCGCATCAAGATTTAAGTAAGACATCATGTCCAGGTTTCTTCACCTGATAATTGTTTAAAAAACAGTTTACTTTTTTATCTGTTTGCAGTCGAGAGCATGTTAGCGATGCAATAATTACATAAGCATAACAAATATGAAGAAAAAAGCTATAGAAGCTCGTCCTTTCCTAATGCTGGCTAATCTGTGGTGAATAAACTGGGCTACCAATTGAAGATGAATGCAGCGATTTGAACAACCTCTCACTTCATTGAGAATGTTTTCCCCGCGGTCTTGATTCACTTACGAGATATAATATAGTAATGACGCCAGCATTATCGGTAATTAATACCAGCTGACTGCATAATTCTTTAGAAACGCGAACGTGTTCAGAAACCGAACCGCGTCAAAGAGGAAGATTGATTCTCGATATCACTTCTGGTCAGGAATGAAAGCCGTTTGCTATTAATCAAAGAATTGTTCACTCAAGAGTAATTTAAATCGCTGTTATTATTTATGTAGTGTGCATAATGCCCAATTGTTTTGATCTATTAAAAGAAGCTTGGAGGAAGCTACCAGCACAGTGATCTCTAATTATTAATCAAACAACATACGGAGTGTGTTTAGTGTTCGGACTTCTCTATTTTCCTGGAGCGGTGCAGCACTGGACGTATTTACATTTAGAATGAAACCTAGACAATGGTAATAAGAAAAAGAGAAACCGAAATTAGATTACAGCTTTCTTTTTATTAATTAATGAGCGCAAAACCACTCAAATGTGATCTAATTAATCTATCGATACTTCTGATTTAAGATCATTCTACATGTGAGAATCCATGCATTTGGAAATTTATCTTGGAAAGGCTGAAAAAACTCTATTTGGTTTATATATTAAATTTCCGAAAAATAAGCGAAAAGTTCTTCTAGAGTGAATATATAATTTGCGATTGATTTTGCTTTTTTATTTCATTCTTGTAAATCGATAACAATTTTTCTTTCAAATTGAAAATATTCATTTATTGATCGTCAGAATAAATATATTTAAATAATAATCGTATTCGATATGTTATTTCTTGAGATCAAAAGCATGGTATCAATATTTAATCATGTGTATCATTATATTCTGTGGCTGGAACTGATATCGAATGAATTTAATTTTCGATCTCAACAGGTCATGTAGGTGAGGATATTCCAACTAGGATATTGACATTACTGTAAAACTACGCAGAAAGTTTAGATAAGGTAACAAGGTATAATAGTTTTCGGACAACGGTAACCGATCGGGACTGACAACACGATATTTAGGTGCTTTGGATTTGTATAACTTTTACTCTTCTGTTAAATAAATTATTCAAATCTTATCAGCATAACACATTTTGCTTTCTTTTAAAAACTCAAATATTGTAAGATGTACCCCTATGGGTTCAATGACAAATCGGTTGTTATTGATGATGTGGTACATTTTAAGAAAGTGATTCATTGGCATAGGATTAAATTTTCTTTACAGAAATTCTTAAAATTTAATTAATTATTTAATGTTATTATTTATTAAATGAATGTTATTAAATTTAGTTAACAATTTAATTAACGTATATTAATAATTAAATGAAAATATTTTGTTTTCAGACTGGTTGCGTCTCAATACATGTAGTATGGATTTAAATAAAGACACATTCATGGACTTTTGAGGAATTTAATTCATATTAAGGAATAGCTTTAAAAAAACGCGTCAGTGCTCGGATCATCCATACTGCGTAATACGTTAATCATAGAACACGATTGCGCTTATCAAAGACTTATTTTGGCTCTCTTAATTCCTTCTCTTAATATGATAATGTCTATATGCTTGTTACTGTATGTAAACTGAGACATACATGATGCAAGAATTGTTCAAAGCGCTCTGAAAGGGAGATCATTGGACGTAGATATATCAAATTTGATGGGTAGTTGCTTCTTGGGTAGTAGATGCTCGTTAAGAAAGGATTTTACAAAATTTTAATTAGATTTTTCTTTAAAAATTAATCGAAATGCTAAAATTCTCCTTCAATAATTTCGGAACATATCTATCACAAAATCTATTTTCAGATCACTTTAAAATTCAAAAAATGAGTTTTTCATTGATACTATTTTTATTTTCGTACAATCCCCACCTAATTTTAATTAAATTTTTAAGATTAATTTTAAGTATATTTTGTTACAATGGACGAGTTTTCTGTTTTGCTTAATTTGGTTTCAAAGACCGTTTTCTGGTAACCTTCCGGTTTAAACAATTGCAAAATGTGTTTGGATATTGCAGTGCACAAAGCGTTGAATTTTGTGTTCTTTGAATTCGTTTAATTATTTTTTTAATTTAAAACTAATCTTAAAACATCTAAATTCTAAATGGAACGATTGTAATTAGCTAAAATCGTTTGGTTGAAAATTTAACCATCAAACAACCATTAGAAATCGCCAAAAAGAAAGATATAGAACAAATATGGCAGCCTTTCCACAATATGAGGCTCTTATTTTAAGTAAATATTTTAGCTACAGCAATAGGAACATCAAATTTAATATTTTCAACGTATTCTTAAGCCATAACTTTAAAAAATTCATCTTCAAATATTACTTAAAATCTTCAAACAGAGCGTTGAAATTGTGAAGATTCCCATTGACGAAGCATTACACCGGAAGTCGTTCGGTATAGTTCTACATTATCCCAAATAAATAAAACAGAAAACTCGTCCATACTTTTCATTGCTTTACTCACTGCATTTATACGTACACGCCTTGCGACGATATTAAATACATTTTTTGTGTGCTATAATTAAAAGTAAATATTTAAAAACAACATAAAGACAGGCGAATTAATCCAGCTTGGAACATTATTGTGCCACGATGTTCCAAATTGGAGGTTAACATTTTTTTCTTCCTGAGTTCTTTAAAATTTTTCGGTTTCTAATCAGTCTCTGCTAGCACCCTCTGCTGGGGCGACTTTGAATTGGAGTGTTGTTCCTCCAAATATGTATTTTCAAACTCAGAAAAAAGTGATTGTAGGTTATGCACTCAAATATGCCCACTTCAAAGAATAAAGGGATTGTTTACAGCATTTATATTTATTTAGCTATTTGTGATTTGAACATTTTATTTCCTGCGAAATCAGTATAAGCAAGTTTAAGTAATTTTGAAATTATATAACCATGAAAATGTTTCCTGAAGAGGAATTATCTGATAAATTCGATGAGATTCTATTATAAATTTAGTTCACTGGATAGTCTTTAAACATTAAAGCTTGTAATAAGATCACGAAGAAAATATGAAGCTAATATTTAATGTTTTATGTAAAACTGGAAAGGAAGAAGCTGTTACAATATCCTCCTCTAATGTGAAAGAAAAAAATACTTGTGTTTATAAGTGAGGAAAATGTAGTGTAGAAAACACTTACGGCATTTATATTTATTTAGTTATTTGTGATTTGAACATTTATTTTCTGCGAAATCAATATAAGCAAGTAGAGGAATTGTGAAATTATATAACCATGAAAATGTTTCCTGAAGAGGAATGATCTGAGAAATTTGATGAGATTCTAATATAAATTTAGTTCACTGGATAGTTTTTAAACATTAAAACTTGTAATAAGATCACGAAGAAAATATGAAGCTAACATTTAATGTTTTATGTAAAACTAGAAAGGAAGAAGCTGTTACAATATCCTCTCTAATGTGAAAGAAAAAAAAATACTCGTGTTTATAAGTGAGGAAATTGCATTGTAGAAAACACTTACGGCAAAAGACTCAACCAAGTATCGAATTTCGTGTTGAAAATATTTTCTGTGAAGCTGAATTAGCTCATGAGGTTAAAGTTTTTCCTGAACAAAGGTTATTTTTGGTTTTCTTTCAGTAATTAAAGCGCTTGCTTCGCTTTCAGCAAAGGATTAGTGTCAGAAGTCGTGTTCTTAAGTAATGGATATGCATTATTTGAGGTTTGTTTGTGGCGCATCAAGGCGTGGCCGTGCGTGTGTGTTACTCTCTAAGAACACAGTAACTCTTACATTATGGGTTTTTTATTCTAATGTAGTTAAAAAATCGCATATTTTAAATTTTTTTCTGAGCTTTTTTTAATATAAAATTCCTTGAGTTATCCGAATTTATGCAGGGAAATTTTATACCGCACGATATTTAGAAAAAGAGTAGCGAGTTTGAGTGTTGCGCTATCGAATGGTCATTGATTTGATTATCCATTAACATTTCACCTGTTCATTCAATTTCTCATCAAATTCAATTCTCAAGTGTGCTATGTAAACTATTATTATAAGAAGGATGTAAAGACAGTACACTATCTATTTCATCATCAAATAGTATTATCGGCAGTTTTTCAATGAATACTATTTCATTACCTTATCAATAAATCAATTCTCCCCACACCATCCTTCATTTTCGAGAAAAATCTTTTAAAGATAGGGCGATTCCATTGATAGTTGCCCAGCCTCAGTTAATTTATCATTTTTTAAAGTTTTATTTTATATGGAAGCTCCTGACCCCTAGATACGTCATCAATGGTCGATCCCCGCCACCACCGCCCTCCATTTCCGAGATATACAGCAAAATAAAACTCTGACTGTTTCCCTCAGCCTCAACAACTGGACCGATTTTGCCAATTTATTTCACCATTTTTCTAGCATAGCTACAGGTCGCCGAAGGCCGTTAGAACTTCTTACAAAAGCTTTAGTTTGCTTTGAAATCATCACCCAAGGCTCTTTTTTATAATGAAAAATAAGCTAGATAGATTTTTTGAGTTTTTTAAAGTTGTTTTTTAAAAAAATACTTTTAAAAACTTAAATCTTAACCGAGAACGACTCATAGAAAGTGAAATTATACACCTATTTTAACTAAAAGAACCGAGAAAATAAGGTAAGAAATTAGTGATACAGACAATGGAGTATGCATTTATTTAGCAAAATACCCACCGTCTTCTAAAGCAAATTTTCTTGCAATATGGTGCAAATATTTACACTTAAAATTTTAGAGCTTAATTTCACTCTACAAATGTCATAATATTTTTAAAAAACTGATGCGTGAAATTGGAAAATAAAATAAAACTGTCATTTGATAAAGATATAGGTTTATTAATGCAGTAAAGCTGACTTCATCGTCTAATGTCTTATTTATTTTCTTTACTTTATTAAATAGTCATTGCAGCTTTTCATTATTATTATTGTTTAAAATAAGACTCTCTCATCGCATAATGCATACATTCACTATAGGTATATTTTTTAAACATTATTTTTAAGGAATAAAAACAGGAGGAAAATTTAATTAAGAAGAAGTATGAAAAAACTTATGTTGTGAATCTCATTTGTAATGAAATCAGATGGCTTACTTCCTCGAATAACAGATTATTAGCTATGATAATCACATTTTGTTGTGGCAATGATAGATCAATTTTATTCTGAGTGTCTATTGTGTTCTCGTTTCAAATTGTCAGTTTTATATTTCATTTTCATTACCTGAAAATTAATATTGCTACTTAATATTTAATGACATCTTACGGAAAACTACAGATTAAATAAATTAAAATGAAACTTTTATGATAAATAATCCAAACATTTTATGGCAGAAATTAAATTGCTGGTGCAGGAAGTACAACTTAATATGAAATTAGATCATTACTTCATTTCTTCTTTTTTCCTAGAAGTATCTTATTCCTAACTTAAGTATTTTAAACTGATTGTAATAGAAGCAGGTTTGCTTAAATACTTTCTTGTATTTACGATAATATTCTTATAAAGGTTCTTTTTCGTGTATAGGTCTTACTGATCAAATGAAAAGCATTCGAAAGTGGTTACAAGAAGTCGAAGGCAGATTAAGGAAATTGAAACTCAGTGATGATTGCGCAACTGAGGAAATGACGGATGTTTTCAGTCAAGAAAAGGTAGGAACAAATTTTTCTCTTTTTGTAACTATTTCTGAATTATTTCTATAGTTATATGGCTTGTTCAATATTGTGAGTGAAGATACTCATTCTTGCGTTTGTCTACTTGGTTTAAAACTTAATAACGTCAATTCATCATATAATTCAAGCTTCCAATGGATAATAGTCTTTCTAATAGTTACTTGAAATGAAAAATATTCGACATATTTTCCTGTTTACAAAGTAATCTGATCATATAGGACAGGAAACTGTTCCTGAAATGTTATTTGTAAACTAAGCACCAAAACTATTTCCAGTAATTTAATTGCTGTTCTAGAAAGCAGAAGGGGCTTCTATCGTAAAAGAAGGATAAAGTTTTTGGAATATCGTCAATTCATTTTATAAAAGATAGTAGATAATCTCATAGATAGCAATTATGAATGAAGAAAATTCTTTCATTTTGAATAAAGCCTTCATAATTATGCTTCTTATATTTTTTATAATTAAATTAGTTCTTCTTTCATTCCACATAAGCCTTAGAGCCAATATCTTTCACTCAAGTTTTTAAAAGCATTTGAAAAAATATGCTCTTTCGGTATTTTCTGGTGAATGTGGATCTCTACATCTATGTGGATTCCTGCATTTAACTGTATCCTTCACGGAAGGCATCTTCTGAACTGCCGCGGCCTTCATCGCTTTGAAAGAATCCAAGACGCAAATTTAGAGGCATTGTTGGTGGAATTAACAGATCCGCCTCCAGAAGGCAGCAGAAACCGAGAGCTAATTCAGTTCGTCTTATGATTTAAGCCCAAACCCCTGACAACCGTATTGCATAGAGAGAGAAAGGCTACTGAAAGTCAAGGCTGCGACCATTCTTTCACTGGTCTATTTTCTGCTATGATAATGATGCATTTCAGCTTCGTACAATGCGTTACTGGAGGCATTAATTTTAATGTCATTACGCGTAGAAATATGCGAAGCATCGAGTTGTGTCTTAACCCAGGAAGTTAACCTTAGAAGTTTGCATGAACTACGCCGCCCATCAGATTGCAGTATTATCAGAATTCGAGAAGTCTCAAGCCTTGTACTTCGCTCGCATTAATTTGTCAGTGTTGCTGCTGCTTCACGATGCCGGTTGTCTTGGTCACATCGGTTAACAATGGAGCTTTTGCTTATCGTTTCCTTTTTAACTTGTTAGACAAATGATGTTTTGCTTGGTTGAACATTCTGGGAATTCTTTTACTGAAAAATATCCCTCAAGTACGAGTCCAGAGTGATGGCAAGCATTATTTTGATACTTTTCAATAAAAATCTGTCGAAAAATAATTAATTTTTCTTTATTGTTTGTTTACTTATAATATTGGATTTTCAAGATCAGTCGTTCTATTTCATATAAAGGACAAATGTATGAACTTCTCATCATGGGAAGAAAATGGCATTTTTAAAGGCACAATGGCCAAATTTGCCATTGTGTCTTTGAGTTGAAGAATACCTTTAAACAGTTTACCCATTCTCACTACATTATGTTAGCTTTCTTTGTTGTTCACGATTTTCGATTCAACTTATTTCTGCATGTATTCTTCATCGTCCCTGAACTATTAGCTGATATATTTTTCGAAAGCGGTTTTTTTGCAAACTTCTTAAACTAAGCGAATATTAAATGATGTTGAGAGATTGTTTATTTATGAAATGATGTCGACCTTATTGGTTGTATTAGACCTTTAATTAATTTCATCTTTAATAAAATTGATTTAATGTCTGCATTTAACCTCGGTCAATTTCAATATATGGAGAAGTTGGTTTGCATCATTTTCTTTTTTTTCTGAATGTTACTTATCAAACTTTCTTTCTTTGGAATTTCTTTTATAGGTGTGTCTTATATTAAAGGTAATTCTAGAAATTTTTTCCTTAACTATTTTAGTGGAAATTTAGTCAATTTGACTGCTATTTAGCAATAATTTATTAGCTCGCAGAATGCATAAAACTAGCAAAATAGAATAAAATGATACTCTGAATTGAACAATACCTTAAAACACTTGAAAATAACATGATATAAAATCGCATTGTTTTCCAAACCCTTTGAAGAATACTTACAGTAGCAAGTAGTTATTGTAAACTCCTTCAATCGTATTTAAAACCACGGAAGTTATTAGATTTTTTGAGCAGAAAACTAGTTGAAAAAGTGTTATTTTACTTGCATTTAAAGTTACCATTTCCAATGTTTGAATTAAGAATCAATTTGACTACTTTTTACATGCAACAAAGGACGATCTGGAGGATGGGCACTGAGATAAGTCTGAATAATAAGAATGAATGTTGGAGATTGTAAGTTTTCAGCATACTTCTCCTAGAATATTTTTTGGTACGGACAAACGAATTACTAGATAATATAAACTAGTCCGCTTTGAAATGAAAAGAGTTCTCTTTCACGCTGTTAATTCCCAGTTCTACGTGCGTGCACCTGACAACGCTTATTTGATTTCATTTGGTTATTTGTTTAGCTCGAACTTGACGTGAAGCCTTTTCCACTACATTGTCTACTTTTCACAATGAATAAAAGAACCGAAAAAGAATCGTGGCACCAAACGACTTTGGTCACGAACCCGTGTCCAACATTCTATGACGGTTAGGCGTATTGGTGTTCGTTTGTCACCCTGCTATGTCCGATTACAAAGGAAGGAAAAAGAGTCAAACCATTTCTTGGAGCAAATAATGGAAGGAAAAATAAGGAAACTTTTATTTCACGGTTTGAAGAAACTGCGTCGGATATACTTTAGAGAAAACATTTTTTTCAGCTTCTGAAACAAGGTTTTACAACCAGAAAAGAAAAGAAACTGTCCAAACATATTTAATCAAAAGCAGGATTCGAAAGAGCTGATCAGTGTCCTTTTTAACACTTTCAGGAAAGTATAAAAAATACTTCTTAATGATATAAAAAAAACTTTAATGAAAAGTTCTGGGAAAATAGAAATTTTTGAGTCTCGAGAAGTGATATTTTTCCGAGGAAGGAAATTAGACACATTTTAAAGAAAAAATTTCATACTTTGTGTATTCCGATTTTTTTCATCTGCTAGTTATACGTAATAGTTAAAAAAATTCCAGTGTTGAGATATTTAATACCTAAATTAGACTGATAGTTTGTATGAACCCTCATTAGAGAAATCTTGTACTGAGACTAAATAAATTTCAATTTTGTTAATACTTAATTGCATTAACTGTAAGGATGCTTATTTTATGAACATGATTTTAAACGTAAATACTTGCCACACTAATTTTGTATTTTTTTTTTTTACCATCTTTGAAATTACCGTCTTTGACAAATTTTGACAATCAGCTTTGAAAGTATTTTGACCATCTTTGACAAAATTATTTGTTACAAAAACATAGTGAATGAGATGTTAAAACACAAAATAATGATTAGATAAAAGCCTATGGATGTTTTATTGTGAAAATTTATGCGCTATATACTTAGTAAAATCGTTTCAAAGTTATCGCACAACTTTCGCCTAGAATAATAATTATTCCCAATTTTATAAAATATCAACTAAATTATCGTGATCGGTTAAGAATTCTTTAAACTTTCAATCAAATAAATTCTTCATTCAGAGATGAGAAATATTTCTTCTATAGGCGTATCATTAATAATTATTTTTACATGCTATGTTACAGAGCTTAAATATTATTATAATCCTTTTAAATACTATGATTTATAATAGTCTCTTTAATATTGTTGTTTCCGTGATATGCTCCAAAGTTAAATTAATCTTTATTTAGTATTCCTCTTGCTTCTGCTACATTAATTTTATATAAAATATTTATTTCGTGAAAACTCCCCTGCAACCATTTGACTAATTTATAGTAATTTCAACAGATTACCTATTAAAATATCGGATGATACCGTTCAGCTCTTACTTTATCATATACATCTAAACACAGCTGATTGTCTTTCTGTTCGCCATTATTAGGAAACTCTCATTAGGTTGAGAACAGTTTGCCACTCGTGCTGCATAATTTTTACAAAACACATTATGTACCTCAGAGAAGCCGGCTTTCACCAACCATTTGGTCGTTGACGAAAACATATTAAATGACGTCGAAGGCGTGTCAAGTTACCATAGCAACTAACGGCCACCATATGTTTGAAAAATGAAAGAGATAATATAAATATGGAGAACAATGGGTTGTTGGGTTGTATTCATAAAGTATGTTTCCCCTCACGTTTTCTAATTGATAGAGCAGGTGTTTCGGCATGGAATAAAAGGGGTGGATGTGTTCATGCGGATAACTAGCCAACTATTCTTCAAAGAAACCTCTCATTATTACTTCCTAGAATATCTGATGTTTTCCAAGTTAATTTTTTTCTTATGTCTCTTCATTTGATTTTCATGAAACTTATCTGATAGTCGATTTGGAGGTTCAAGCGTACCGGAAGGAATAAAAGATGCGGACAAAACTGATGTACATGCATATGTATGATGATATTCGTTTTTGTTGATCGCTTGGGCAATTCAAGCAGTAAGAATTATGTCACACAATCATGTCAATTATAATCTGACATCCATGTAATAGGCACATTTGTGAAATTTTTCTATCGTATTTCAAAATCGGTTACGATTTTATCTCGGACTTTCGTTTGTTTTCGGTTATGCATAATACAAAAGCATTTGGATATTCCATTGTTATTCGGCAAAGGATCAATCGCTAGATAGCTTATCGATTTCGAAACTCAGTAATTGTTAATGCATTACATCTTTCTGAAAAATATCTAGATTAATAAGTGTTAATATCACTTTTTTTTAACATATGACAAAAAATTCGTATTATTCCACATTATTGTTCAGTAGTTCTGTTTTAACCATGTAAAGTATTTTGAATATTTAACTTCAACTATCTTTTCATTAATAGAATCTCTAGAATGTGGTGCATGTGCTGCACTCTGTAAAAACCAGAAGAAAAAAAAACACCGTGCATAAAAACAGTATTTTGAACGAAAATACTTTATATTCAGAATTTGTTGAATTTTGCCAGCGTTTTTAGCTGAATTCAAAATGAACTATTGGATTTTGCTTGAGTAATAAAAAAATCTACAAAAATCACCTCAGATATTGGCGCAGCGTCACCTATTGACAATTTTTTTTTACTTTTTTTTCTTCTTCTTTTTTCTCCGGTTTTCACAGAGCGTATCACTTGTACTACATACTATTGAAACGTTGTTTCGTATATAACCCATAGAACGGCTCTAGGGCAGTGACGAATCCGGGGTGGGGGCTATCGGGCTACAGCCCCCCCAGAGCCAAGCCAGAATTCCTGATTTAATTTAACATCATTACAACTGTTTTTTTTTAAATTTCTCTATTTAAAAAAATATAAAAACTGTTTCAACATTGCTTTCTGGCTTGAAAGGCTCGAAAATTTTGCTACTTTTGTAGTCATTCCATTTGTACTTGTAGCATTGACGCGGTCGAAGACATTTTTTGGCTAGTTATTTCATTGAATTTATATTAAATTATCGAAAGTATTGTATTGTTATTTATGATTCTTATTGTCAGGTGAGCAAAGTTAAAGAGTTTTAGTTTACTTTAGCCTTGAAGTTTGACATGCATCACGACGGTACAAAGTTTTTATGACCTCAGCCCCCAGACCGGAATCCTATATTCGCCACTGCTCTAGGGCATTCTGAAGAGGTGAACTTGAATTATAAAAACCTTGTACTTTGATATACAGCCATAGAACTGTTTTATTTTCGCTACTGTCTAATTATCGCTGATTTTTTGGGAATACGTTAACGTTTTGATTCAGCTAAGCGTCGATAGAAAATTTAAGATGATTATGGATTCCTTTTGTTTCGAATTTTAATGGCTTTAGTTTAACTTACAAGTTTAAGATTCGACAATTCTATGCGTGTAAGGGGCTTAGGCAGAACAGTTTAGTGGTTCGAATCAGAGTTACAAGGATAAGACCCACCAAATTTGAATTATTTGGGAGCGAAGAAATAGTTTGTTAAGAAAATTTGTCCAGTTTTTATTTTGGTTCTTCTAATGATGAATTTCGTTATGTTTTATGATTACAATTACGTCTGCAGATTTTCTATTAATTCCCTCATTTATTTTATTCAAAAAATATAAATCGAATAATAAGAGAATATCTTCATTGATACCAGTTTGTTTCGTATTGTGAATAAAAATTTGGAAAAATCATAAAATTATCTATTTTTAACAATATTTCCAAGTTATATTTTCATTCTGGAAATAATTGTTATTTCGAATTTTTCTTTATTGTTAATTATTTAAAGTAAGCACAAGGCTCCACGAATTTTATAATGTTAGTGCCATCGTTTGTAGCTCTTTATGAAATTTATAAAATCTATGAAAAATTATCAGGTGGCAGAAATCATTTATAATCTTTTTTTTTCGTGAAATGCTTTCCATAAAGTTTCATTCATAGCAATTGGTGAAAATATCTCATTTGAAAATGTGCTTATAAACAAAAAAGAGCATTTATTTATATGTGGACATTAGAAAAGCGCATCTATTTAAATTATTTGGAGCGAGACATTCCATGCATGCACCAACAGAAGATAATCTTGCTCAGGGTGTTTGATGAATGATGCGTATAAAACGAATTTCAGAATACTTTTAACGTTCCAAATCACAGTTCTACTTTTTATACCGATGTCTGAAGAATTAACTTCAGAGGAAATAACGCTTTTTTTGCTTTCGATTTCTGATGCGTGTTTTCTCAAAACGTTGTCAAATGTAGATTTAGTATGCGACTTTTCGAGATTGATGATGTTTTCTAGAAGACGCTTTGAATAACAATATCAGAGGATTTCAGGAAGTGTTATACATTTTGAAGAAAAGGCAATAATGAATTTCTGACGCTTCTGAAGATATCTTGTCATTTTTTAGTTTACTTTCTGTTCCATCATAGCTTGTCACATGTAATGAAAGAGTTAATAAACATCATTGATTCTCGGGTTTTGCGATAATAATTTATGATTACTGTCAGTCAATCGAGTTTTATCTCTGGGGTTTTCAGTTTTTGGGAATTGGCATATACTAATTATAAACGAGTATCATTTTCATAAATAAGATGTTCTTATTCCTGCATACGGTGTTTCAGTACTGTTTGATATATATATATATCTCATCGATTCGTGAGCTAAATAATAAATAGTGATAAGTATAAATAAATAGAATAGAATTCTTATTAAAACGTTCATTATCAGCTGGTTTACATTTCTTTGAACATAATGTTGTCGATCCTTAATCTTAGATTTTTATAAATTAACTATTGCCGCTTTATATAATTATTTCATAAGCTTAACAACCCTTTCTTTTTTATATTTTAAACTAAATTTAGAGTCCTAATTTATGCAGTTCCATAAAATTGCTAATTGTTTTTAAATCTACTAATAAGTAATACAGTTCTTAGTCTTATAGTTAGTTAGTCTTTATACCTTTTCGGAGTCTTAAACACTCTTCCGGATGTTGTCATTCTGGGCATATTTCCCTCTATGTTACTTTGCTGCATTCCTTATCTTCAGATTCTTCCATTAACGATGACTCTTTTTCTTGTCTTACGTTCTGTGTTGTGTCTTCATTAGATTCCTCTCTTAAGTTGTTACCGTCACCATTGCTAGTTGCTTGCTTCAGCCACTTTCTATTTTAATTTGTTCTTTTCCAGAAATAAATTGGTGAAACCTTTAGACAAATTCTAAGCTTATTAGGTGTTTTAACTAGTACTAAATTGCTTATCCAATCAGTAAGGGTGAGTTACTTTGGCTATAATTTTGTTTTTGCATAATTCATCAAGTTTCTATTTCAGTTCTGGTTTCAAGGATATGGGAATTTTTTTTTGAGCTTGTTTTATATTTTGCACATCAGACTTTGTTTCCAGGTGGTAATCTCCTTTAATATACCTTGTTCCTACAAATACTTTCTTTTATTTCTTCAGTATTGCATCATCTTTTAATAGTGAAGAAGAAATTTTCATTACATCAGCCCTTGATCTGAATTAAGTTAAGTTTCTGACAAGTTTTTGCACTTAGTAAGGGATTACCATTTGTAAACAAAAATTTGAGAAATGTCAATAAAAATTTACTTTAAAAAATTATTAATAAAATAAAAAATGGCAATTTAACCACGAATGTGGGCGTGGATTCGAACCCCACTTCTGACGCAAGTTTTGATATATATATATATATATATATATATATATATATATATATATTATTGATTTGTAAGATGTCACAAGTATAAATAAATATAATAGAATTCTTATTCAAACTTTTATTGTCAGTTGTTTACAATTTTTTGAACATAATGTTGCCAATCCTTCATCTTAGAATTTTTAAAATTAACTGTTGCCACTTTATGCAATTATTTCATAAACCTAACAAGTACCAAGTGTAGAAACTTCCGAAAGGCTTTTTTATCCTGAAAAACGATTCAAAGTTTATTTATTTGGGATTCACACTCATGAAGCAAAACAAAATTGGAAGCGCCATATTCATGCGCTAATGTTCTCATTTTAGTGCACAAAACCTGATAACGCAGCACGTTAGTGAACAATGATGTAGTATTGATACAAAATGGTATATTTGCGGAATGCGTAGAAGTGCAACGAATGCCTGACGTTTTCGGTACATTGAATCACGAAAATTCTTGAAGAATCCTGAAGGATTTTATTTTCCGCGGTAGCTACAAAGGTACTAACTACAAAGGCACATTTTAGGCCAAGAAGATCACAAGCATTGTGCACGAATTTGTCATATACCAAATCTTTCAAGTGACTCCAATATATTGTTATGAAAATTGTCCTGCGTGTGTACGGTGAAGACAGTCCAACAAGCAGGATAATGGAGAATGAAGGTTTATTCACAATTATTCAGGAGAACACGAAGCACAGGCAACAGGAACAATAGCTCTTATACAGATTAACAACGCAAACAGACAACAGCTCAGTAATAATAAAAGTAACAGCACCTTCGGATTTAGCAACACAAACTGTCAGCAAATCACTAATAATTACAGTATCAGCACTTTCAATAGCGCTCAGTTCACCGGCTTTCCAGCTCGCACTGCAGACGAAACTCCAAACTTGTTCCAGTCGATCAACTCGCTACTGTGGTCCATGCAGGTCCTTTTATACTCTCTCCAATAGGCCGTGACGTCACATGGAATCATTTAGTACATTCAAGAGTATCTCCTCTCCTAATAGAGATATCGAGAAAAGGATCGCATTTTTTGGAATCTTCGATTTGTCGCCAAAATGGTCGCCAAGATCAGGGGTCCAGGCGTGACCGCTGTCGGTTATTCCATACTTACCCCTGTGAAACTCTCTCACCAACCATAAGACTAGTGAGGCAGGAAAGCAGCATTACACTTTTGTAACAATATGTTATCAAGGCGGGATAGAATAGATCACAGAAGAAAGAGAACAGATGATCGTGTTTTCGAAGACTATCACATCCGATCCCCTAATGCAGAAATGTAACGTTGAAGTATAGACGATAGTCATGGAAATTGCGGGAGCCCCATTGTGCTGGAATGGCATTTCGCAGAACAGCGACTGTTGGACACTTTTTTTTATCCAAAAGTTCTGCAGAAACACCTCCAAAATATTCTATAATTCGACCACAGCAGATAAATTTCCTTTAAGTGGTCCCTACTAATGTCTTAGAAGGCACGAAAGGATGTGTGCATAATATGGCAAGATAAGCTCTAAAGAATTATATATAGGAAGATTCATTCAAGGCAATCTCTGATGAATGTAAAAAAATGGGGAAGTGAAGTAAATCCCGAAACATTATAAAACTAAAATATAATGAATTCAAACCTATCAAATAAATTGCTAAATTCAGATGAAAATGAACTGTTGAATAAATAATTGATATAATCTACATTTAAAATTAAATATTGTTTAAATTGATCGATTAACTATTAACTGACGATTAAGTTCAGAAAATATTAAAATTGAGTACTCTTTTCGAGTGTACACAAGTGTACAAATTTTCAAAACTATAGCACATCAAGAAGAAAAATCGATTACTAAATTCCATCTTTACAAACATGAAACAAACCAAGTTAAACAAAAGAGTGAAAAAGAATTAAACTAATCTTGAACTGTTTAAAGCGATAATGAATTAAAGTGTTTTTTTTTAAAACAATATAAAATGTTTAAATAAGTGTTAAATTTTACGCAAAATAATGATATTGTCTCCTTTCCTCCCTTACATTTAAATATATGTATTTATCTCCATTTAATTGCATTTTAAGCAATCATGTAATCAATTTTAATGAATAAGTTTTTTATATTGCCTGAGAAATAAAATATGGACTGAATTCTTATCATAAATTCAAGAACGCATTATTGAGACTACAGACAATAGAAACAGAAATTGAGAATGATGCCTTATAAAAAACATATTTTAAAACATTTCGAATGCAAATTATATAAGATAATGACTTCAAACAAGTCTTTGTGTTCTTCCGTCCTGCTGAAATATTTTTGGAAGATTCGAAACAGAAAATAATCAGTTGATCTGTCCAAACTTTTAAAAAGATTGAAGATACCAAATAAAGTACAAGGCAAACAGTCATGTGATGTTTATGAAAATTTTCCCCGTTTATAGAAGTACTGGGCTTTTGTAAAATAAGCCCTTTCCATGTGCCATATGTAAATTCATCAACATACGTTAATTTTCCTTCTGTTATCGTTATAGGAATTGATGTTTTTGAGAAATATTTCTACTTCAGATTGATTTAATGATTATATTTATATATCTACGCTTACAAACTTAATTTTTTTAGGAAAGAAAAATTTAAATTGGATTGTTGATTTTAAAGCATTAGTTTAATCTGACCTTAAAAATTTAACAACTGGATAAATTTTCATGCATGTGGGTGGTTGATGCTTTCTCATTCGATAACGCAGATAATCTATGAGGTGTATCGTACAAAGGTGTTTCAAAAAGTAAAGTAACGTGAGCTCTACCGTGCGAATTAAATTTCCTGTCAAGAAAACAGAGACAATCACAGCATTGAACGCCGCCGATAAATGGAGCTATTTGCGCGGTAACGCTCCGAAATCTCAGTTAGAAGATGGAGGCATTGACGGAAACATGGTCCTGGTGATGCGGTGTTTCGTACAAAGGTGTCTCAAAAAGTGAAGTAACATGAGCTCTACCGTGCGAATTAAATTCCCTGTCAAGAAAACTGAGACAATCACAGCATTGAACGCCGCTGATAAATGGAGCTAAATGCGCGGTAACGTTTCGAAACCTTAGAAGATGGAGGCATTGACGGAAACATGGGCATAGTGAAGTAAGAAGTGTGTTAAAGTTTTTGTATCTAAAGAAAATGTTATCTGCTGGAATTCGACGGTAGCTAGGGGGAGTGTACAAGCGAAAGTAATGTCGCACAAACACTTGAGGTTTTGGTCCACGGAATTGGATAAAGGCAAAACAGATGTGCGAGATGAGCAAAGATCAGGGCTGTTCAGCACACCATCCACAGTGTCATTGGAACATCCTTCTTATAGCCTGGACCTCGCACAGAGTGTTTTTCATATCCTCGGGCCGTTGAAGAAGCACCTGGAAGGTCTGCATTTCAGAACCAATACCGGAATTCAGCAAGCCGTCTTGACGTGACTCCACAGCCATGATGCTGATTTCTTCTATATCGGTTTCGATACGCTAGTGTAGCGATGGAACAAATGTTTTGACAACTATGATGACTATGTGGAGAAGTAACACGTACCGGTGTCTTTCTACGTTGTGCATATCTTTGAATTCGTGAATAAAGGTTTTCTCAAAGAGGGCTTAAGTACTATACTTTTTGAACTGCCCCAGTAATTGTTAAAGCAGATAGAAAGGAAGAGAAGTAGTGTTAAGAGTAAGAAGTAGTGTACCCAGTAATTGTTAAGCAGATAGACTTGAACTAGACCCCCTATACAGTATTTAAACTTCAGACATTAACCTTTCATTTAGGTTTTTTTCCAGAATTCCTTAGTTGGGTCGAAGGGTCAGTTCTGAATATTTGAGATGAAGACTATACTAAGGACTAATAAATTATGTACTAGCACAGTAAAATATTATCAGACCGTACGGTTATCTACAAACAAATGCTCCTATTAACTATTTTAAACAGCGCGGGAAGATTGTTTTTCATCAAATTAACTGAAATATTACTCTAATAACGAACAAGATGGGCGTTCTAAGAATCACGTAAATTATTTTCACATTTTAAGTTCTAACATCTTTGTCGCGAGCAACGCTGTGCGACACTGCTAGTATTTTAAATAAAGCACACTTGATAACATTGGATCGAAGAAAAGGTTTCTCGAACTTTACCTACAGACAAAAATATGGTGATACATCTATGCTTATTCTCGAGAAAATATCTTCTTATCCAGTCATAAGTGGGCATTCTTTTAAGTTCAAGTTAATTTGATCTTTAGAAATACGATATTTTATGCTTAATGATATTTTTATTACCATTATGAACGAGATTAATATTTAGATAAGTTTTTCAAACAACTCTTTTATTTCATAATATCCTAACAAGTCAAAAAATTTAAATTACTTCAATCTACGATTGACTCCACGACCTTTTATATTTTTAAAAAGGTTGACATAGATTTTCTCTATAGAGAATGTTTATTAATGACGTTTAATGAGTTTGCTTCCTTATACCTCCATTCAGAAAGGCATATTAATAAAGTTTTATCAAGAAAAACCCTAAATATCATTCTCATTCCATTTCTGTGCATTTACACAATGAAAGTGGGAAATACTACACACCTTTCTCCTTTCTTAAGTTAGCTCACAAACATCTTTATTCCCTTGAAAAAAGGAAAGGCCTGTGATATTTGAAGAAGAAATGGGAAAATTTTCAATATCGAAGAAATAACGAAAGGCCTCCGTACTAGAGGGCAATAATCTCTTTTGGGGTCAGGTAGTTTCGATAGCTTCAAAATTATTTCATCTCTGATTGCATGAAGTTTAAAGGTCAAGTGTTGAATAGAACTCAGGAGTAATTAATTGGGAAGACTTTGGCACTTCCTTGAAAACGAAGAGACGTCACATTTCTTTTCTAGAAACTTGTCATTAAACTGCCAATATATTTTTGAAAGAAAAGGAATCGAATGAAAAGGATTAAGGCCGCTATTATTATTTTTTAGTAGGAAATAAATTTAAAGGGCAGTAGTGATGAACTATATTTAGCTTTTTGAGTAAAAATATGTTGTAAATAAGAATGACTTTGTCATCATGTTGGTCATATAGAGAAACATGAATAAAGTTTACTATTCCATAACCTATGTGTTTCATCCATTACTAACTTCCTTTAAAATAATTATTTGATATTAATTCTGGGATTTATACCAGGTTCCGGAAGTTATTACAATTTATTGCGTTTCTTCAATCAATTTGCAACAAACAATTTGTAACACAATTTTTGGAATTAAATAATGATTTTTATTGTAGGATACCTCTAAATATATTTATTTCGGTGACTACGGAAATTTGTTTGTTCCCATATCTCTTACAAATTTATTAATCAAAATGATTCAATGAATATAGGCACAAAAACTTTGAAAAAATAGGTTCCAGAAAGAATGAATACTAAAAGAAACTAAAGATTTAAATTATTGGTTTGAAACTTTCATCTTTCACAGATGTATGTAGGTTAAGCCACTAATTGTGTAGGTAGAATATTTAAGGAAAGTAATCTGTTTTGAATATCCTAAGGCAATGAAATCAGAAATTGAAACAGAATACATTTCAAAATATTTTACGTGTATTTAAAAACAGTCAAAACGAAAAAGTGTTAATTTTCTTTCCCCTTTAGATGTATTCTGCATATAATTTTGGTAAAATGGTAGCAAACTTCAGAAATTCAATAAAACGTGCATGAAATAATGGACACAGAAACAATACCGGAGGAATATTTTGTCAGACTAAATTATTATGAATGTGTAACTTATATTTAATTAATTATGATAGGCCTTTAGGATTCAATGCTCAGGATTGTTGAACTTGAAAGGAATTGATTAATAGATCATTAAAGTAGTCCATTATGAAGAAATATACTATACAAAGAATAAATATTTGCTAGTTGTTTGGAGAGCGACAATTTTGATGTTCAGAAAAACAAAATAAATATGTTATTCCCAATATTTTGTTTTTGCTACTAGTTTACTTACTAGTTATTGTAAAAGAAGAATATATTGAAAAGGAAGTAATAGATTCGTTTAGTTAAGTGTACAAACTTTATATATAATTTTAGTAATTTTGTATTGAATGTACGTTCTAATTTTCTTTGGTAAGAGATTCAAGGTCACAGGGAGAACGTTGTTTGACGGGAGTGTCGCCCTGCGAGTCCAGAAGAACCTGTCTTCTCAGATCATGATTCGAATATTGATTACATACTTTCATTCATAAAAACTATCTACTCATCTTTTACGAGCGCAATAGCCCTGTCTGGGCAATTTATCACAAAGAAGTTCTGCCTGTTGTAATTTGTCGGCAAGCGACATTAGAAATAGGAAATCCAGGTCAGTGACATCATAAGTGCTTGTAAACGCTTCTGATGAGAATATTTTAATTGTTCTTGTGCATTTTTATTTCTTACAGATGCAAAAAATAAAAAATAAATGTTTTCTCCTCAGATTTAAATCGGAAGGTTTTTTCTTCTTGATCCTAATTTCAATTAAAATTTGTTCACGAAAAGGCTAAGCTAATGTCAAAACGGGAGTTTGTTGACATTTCCTTTGAAGTTAAATTAATGCATCCATCAAAATCCATTAAATAAATTTCAGGAACCTGAATTTCAATTTAACCACAATATTCGCTGAAGTACTGTTCATCTAAGATCCTGCTATGAGCATTAAATGGATTTATTTGTTTAAAGCAGAGGTTCCAACCAGTGGTACGCGTACCCCTGGGGTACATGAAATAACAGTTGGGGTACGCGAACTCAAAGTCGGTAATGGCGGACACAAAAAATCGTAAGTGATTAACATAAAGGTGAACTAATGCTATCGTAAAAATGGAATAAAATGTAAAATCAAAAATAATTCCTGCAAATGTTATTAATTCGAGTCATTTGACTTTTAAGCTTCCCAAGCCCTTAAAATAACTGATAGAAGCTTCTTTGCATAGAAGAATAGTTGAAGAGAGGAGATATGACAATAGGGGGGTACGCGAAAATAAAAATACTAATCAAGGGGTACGGGAGAAAAAAGATTAGGAACCCTAGGTTTAAAGGGAAGAATCTGTTAACAGTTTGACGCTTCACATTTTTTTATACACTCTTAAGTAATTTGACTTGTTTCGTGTTTGTAAAGATGGGATTTTGCATTCAATCTTTCTTTCACTTCATGGTGTACTAGACATCTGAAAGTTAGTACGGTTGTGTATTCTCTATAAGAATACACCATTTTTATATTTTGAGAACTGAATGATCAGTAAATTGATAAATTTAATTATATTTTGATTCTCTACGAGTGCCTCCATCTGTTAGGGAATTTGAGAAAAGATTCTTTTCAAGAAATCGTAAATATTTTTAATAATGAATTATAAATTAGAGATTAAAATGTAGAAAATTATTACAATCAAAAAAAAGTTTTACTCTTTCGTTCACTAATAAAAGTGTATTTTTAAAAAAGAGTTTTTATTAAAGTTATTATATTCTGTATTAAAGCGTAACTCAATACTAGATAATTACGATCATATTTGAAATGAAAATACAAATAACTATAATTCCAAACAGGGTAAAACCGAAATTTCATTCCTTTTTATGAAAATGTCCATAAATAAACTGGAATAGTTTATAACAATTTATGATACGTTTATACTTAAACCATGACAATATTTTAGCAACCTGAATTGTCTAAGATTATAAATTATCTAGTAAAATCATTTCAGTTGTCATTCTTATTAAAAGAAACAGAGATGCTATTGCGTTAAAGTTGCCTGAAATTAATTTTTGTATTGCCGCTAGATGCATTTGTTAAATTAGCTTTCTACTTTTGACGCTATTGGTTACTCGATTCTATTGGCGTTGTATCTTGTAAGAATATTTTATTATGACGTCAACATCTAAGATGTTTATATTTAATGCAAAAATTTCATTAAAAACAGGATGGAAACTTTGGAAAAAAATCATTTGATTGCGCCTTAAGAAAAGGTTTGGCACTTCTTAGCCCGATTTAGTTGTTGTGCATTTAAATTCTAAATATACAAATAAAACACACAAAAATCTCGCTAACTTTCATAATTTTCAGTTTTAATATCTGTTTTCAAATCTCAGAAAGGTAGGTTTATAAATTAATTAATTGCAGTTTTATTAAGAATCTAATAATGGAACTTAAAGCGAAAAATTCGAAACGCTTAATGAGATGCAGTTATAAAAGGTACTTAAAACATTTTTTAGATATCATCAGTTCTTTGTGTGATCTCAGGATCTGACCTTGTTAACAGTCTTCTCACGATATTTTTATTAATTGCATATAAAGAATATTTTTATCTTTTGCGAAAGAAAAGGGTAGGAAATATGATTTAGAATTTTTTTTAAATTCAAAAAATGGGTTTTTAAAAATTTTGTCTCGTTTTTACTTTGCTCAAAGGAAAGAAACGATTCGCGAAGTGCTTTCAAACAAAACATTACCTTCTGATATTCAGAAAATTTCTTTTCATCTATAAAAGAACGAAAGTATGCCGCAAGTAGAATAAATTAAATATCCTCATTATCAATTATTATGCAAAAATAGGCGTCTTTGAACGATTTTCAAGCTGAAATTACTATAATTAACCTCAAGAGATGTGCCTTGGATACTGGAAGGCATTCTTCATCATGAGTCAGGAGGCTTCTACAGTTAAATATTGCATTCACATTTTGTAAGCATCGCATCATGATTTTCGAACTGTTGAAAGGTGTTCAGTGCAATGGTCTCGTTGAAGATAGGTTGATGACTGATTTCGGAAGTATACATTATTCTTGGTTTAATTTTCTCGAAAAAGTTATGTAATTGGACATTCAATATGTAAATAGCAGTGAACTTTTGCTGTAAACTGGAGAAGTTTTCCTCACAATTCGCAAGTTTACCATCCGCCAATCCATAACAAAATTTTTTACAAGAAAAGAAGTAGGCGAATAACCTATTTCGACTTGAATTATATATATATGAAATGATTCATTGAGGGTATATTTCTGTTAAGTAAGCTTTTCAGTACATCTAGAGGCGTATTTTTTTTATTTGCCCAACTTTTTCTTCAACGCCTTAGATTAACTTTTGTAAATAATGTGATGGATTGTACTAAAACAAATTATTTTCTTTCCTGTTTCATTGCGCATAGCTTTTATCTAAGTATTAATTGTTTTAAGATAATTGTTAGTTATTTAAAAATTCTTATTTCTTTGATACATAAAATAAGACTTTTTAACTTCTTGTTTTAAGAGGAACATAAGCGATCCGTAACATGATTTTGACAAAAACTAAGTTGTATGCAAAGCACTGTAAGAAGGGAAACACATGATGCAGTCAATAGGAAAGAAAGAGGAAATAACATATAAGTTAGTGTAACTATTTTCAAACAAAATTTACAAAATATAAAGTTTCTGGAGGAGTTGCTATTGTTTTGAAGTTGTGCGCGGTTAAATGCTTTTAAATGAAAAAGCTAATTATAATCGCATTTTCTTTCAATAGAAACGTCGATTAATGAGTAACGTCTTATCATTCAATTTTAATTCAGAAATTTTCATTTGTTTTCAACACGTTTTTATTTAAAGTTTTTCTCTTATTCGGGGATGGGGTTTCGAGTACTTGAAACTGATAAAACGCTTTCAGATAAAGATTTCGTTTTTATCTTTTTTACATAAGATAATGTGTAAATTATATATAATCTCACTTAATTTTACTTTAAATTCTAATATTATATGCTTTAAAATCTTGGTACTATATTAATATATTCCAAAATCGCTTTTCTTAAACTCCAGTTTCGTTTTATTTCCCTTTCTGGAGGTATATTAAATCTCTCGTTTGGCATATTTATTACTAAAAGAATATTTTAATCGCTTCCACGCGCCAACATAAATCTCGAAATCAGCGGCATATTGCCGCCATATTTTTCCCTAAAGCGCTTACGTAATTTATTAAAAATAGCCAATATTCCCTTCACATTGATCACGTGTCTATATGTTATTTCCTTATCTGAGAGAATGCAGGGAGTTTCTGTTCACTTTTACTTGGAGCTTCAACGCATGTCCGCCACTCTCATAAAAATGATTTAAATATTTGGATAATAAAGAAAATTAGAATATAACTCGGCTTTTTATTTATTGACTACAACCACGAAAACCTTTCATATATATATATATATATATAATCTCACTTAATTTTGCTTTAAATTCTATTATTATATATTTTAAAGTCTTAATGTATTCCAAAATCACTTTTCTTAATCTCCAGTTTCGTTTTAGTTCCCGCGCTGGAGGTATATTAAATCTCTCGTTTTGGCATATGTATTACTAAAAGAATATTTTAATCGTTTTCACGCTCACACAAATCGCGAAATTAGCGACTCGTTGACGCCATGCATTTTTCCTAACACACGTAATTTACTAAAAATAGCTATTATTCCCTTCACTTTGATCACGTGTCTATTTGTTAAATCCCTACCTGAGAAAAAGCAGGGATTTTCTGTTCTCTTTTGGGCTTGAAAACTTCAACTATATATATATATATAATAAATAACTATTTTTCATTTATTACACTGGACAACAAATTTTTCAAAAATTTCCTACTTCCGCGATGAATATAGTCAGTTCCTAATGAATTCAATGTGCTGAACACGAATATGACAAGGAAACAGCTGGATTGGCTACATTTTTTTTGTAATGCGTACGCATTGTTTAGAAAAGTGTATATATGTACATCTATTATAATGCATGTTAGGAATACCTTAATATGCTTCGGACTTTTGATTACTTTTGGCGGTCGCTTGTAATGGACGTAGGGAGCATCTCTGAGGAGCGTCCAACAGTAGTCAGCCAACATTGCCGTGGACCAATTTCCCTTTTTACCGTTTTTCCATGTTGGCAATGTCCTGATGAAAACGTTCGCCGTGTTCATCACTGACCTGCCCGCAGTTATCAGGGAAGAAATTTAAGTGGGAGTCCAGAATGTGGATCTTTAAGGACATATTGCAGCCGGAATCCTGAAATAAAGCCAACACATCCTCAACCAGTTCCTTGTAGTTTTTGGCCTTGTCATTCCCTAGGAAGTTTGTTGACACTTGATAGAACGCATTCGAAACCTGTTTTTCTTTACTTCGAAGAAGTTTCTCAAACTTGGGGTCTTTGAAAAGCTGTTTAATCTGAATTCTTTAATTTTTGCTGCACTGAGTTGAGGGAATTTTTCATGCAGGTTCTTGAATGCTGGTCCATTCTTATCCATGGCTTTTACCAAGTTTTAAACAAGGCCAAGCTTGATGTGCAAAGGAGGAATGATGATTTTATGCTATTTTGCCAGAGCTGGGTGCTCTACATTCATTTCTCCAGGCTTAAAAGATGCTCTCTGAGGCCAATCTCTCTTGATGTAGTGCAAAGCGATTGTTCTGCTGTCCCATAGACAAAGAAAACAGCAGTACTTTGTATATACTAGCTGCAAACCCATCAACAGAGACACTACCTTCAGGTGAGCACAGATCTCCAGCCATACTTACTGTAGTTAATCATGTCCAAAAGCTGTTTTAGATTGTGGTAAATCTCCTTCATGTAGACAGCATGAGCGACAGGTATGGACGGAAGCTCGTTCCTGTTATTCAGCAAAACATCCTCGAGACTCAGTTTTGAAGCATCTATAAACAGCCGCCATTCATTGGGCTCATGTGCAATGCGGAGTTGTTTTAGTAGGTCATCAATGTCGCAGCAGAACACAAAACTTTCTTCTCTTTTAAAGAAAGATTTTAAGAGCAGATGACGTGTGCGAAAAGAAGTCACAGGGACATTTTCTTCGAGCAGATTACAGTGTTGAAGTCTTGAGGCCAATATCTCCGCTTTGCTTTCCGACAGATCCGAATCGCGAACAAGATCATTCAGTTCAACCGAGGTAAATAATTAAATATAATAAAATATACAATGTATTATAATGCATTATATTAGAGCACCTTTATAACACAAAAACGTAAATATCTCTGCAACGAGAGCAATCAGGTTTTTCCAATGAGATATTCGCGTTCAGCACGTTAAATTCATTCAGGATTGGGTACTTTCACCTAAGAGGCAATTTCATTGTTGCCCAGTGTTAGCAATATATAGGAGAGTGGCGGATATACATACATATTGTATGAAAGCTTCAAGTGAAAAGGGAACGAAAATCCCTGCGTCTTTCAGATAGGGGATTAACATATAGACACGTGATCAAAGTGAAGGGAATATTAGCTATTTTTAGCAAATTACGTGGGTGTTTTAGGGGAAAAGTCTGGCACCAACAAGTCGCCGAGTCTGGTATCCTGTGGGCGTGTGGAAGCGATGAAAGTATTCTTTTAACAATAAATATACCAAAATGCGTGATTTAATATACCTCTAGCGCGGGAAATAAAACAAAACTGGAGTTTTAGAAAAGTGATTTTGGAATACATTAATTAGTATTGTACTAAGATTTTAATATATATATATATATAAAAGAAGCAAAACTTAATAGAAAAACAAAAGCAAAGATTTAATTTTTTTCGTACAAACCAAGTGAGGATTCTGAGGATATCTCATAACATTTATATTTCTTTCAAAATTATTTTCTGAAACTTTCATTTCATTCTAGGCAAATAAAAATTTGATCTGTAAGAAATAAAACTTTTTTAAAAAATACGACTCATGAAGTGCGGATGTTACTAATAAAATAAAATTCGCTAACCTTTCTCTCGCTTAACTACCTTACCTATAAAAGTAATCAAAATAAAACAATTAAGTGAAAATAAATTCTGAGAAGGCTGTTGTCCTAATTTTGAGAGAAACTGAAATGTAAATTGCATCGAATTTATTTCTCCGTTATTCCAGAAACATAGTAGTTTATGGTTAGAATTTCCGTGATTAATTGTATTTCACTGTCAGATAATCCAATCGTGTTGTTTAAATCTCAAAATAAGTATTTCTGAACAATATTAAATTCAAAGAAAAGCCTTTTCTGTGTTTGTAATTGTTAGATGTCCGTGATTGTAAAAAAATTATCCAATCATTGGAAGTTTCTCTAAAACCTATTGAAGAGAGTTTATAGACTAAATAAATTTAACTTTAAATTTAATTAATAAAATACCTGTTAGATCTAATGCATTTTCCATTCACTAAGTATTTGAATAAGAAAATATGGTATCTAACTAGACTGTAATGACAACATATTGAAACCCATAATTCCACGGTAATAAATAAGTATTTTGATTTGTATTTCGTATTCTGACTTCTATATTATTAGTGAACTTACTTATTTTTGTCCTAATTTTATAAATACGTTTTGTTAGATAACTGTATTCTGTAATATTCTGTTCTACATAGCACCAAAATTAATGGACGGGTAATAGGTGTCATAGGGTAGGTGTATAGTTGGTGTTAAAGGTAATTTATGTATTTATCTATCTTGGCTTATAAACCTTTACTCAGTTTATAAACTAATTGCTTCACTTTATATTAAAAATCTGCTTTTCCTTAACTTTGACCAAATCTTTTCAAGAATATTTAGTGAATTCCTGAGTTCTACGAACTCTAATTTTCTACTTTCTCTAAATTTGGGTCTAGTCACATTTCTTCATTCAATATTGTATAACAGAGAATACATTTATTTTGTGCATCAATAATTAGTTGGTGAATCCAGGATATGGGTCGGGGGCCGGGAGTGGGGAGGCTGAGGTATAAAAAATTTTGTATCGTAGTGGTGAATGTCAAACCTTATGGCTTATGTAAACCAAAACACTTTAACTTTACAGACTTTACTCACTTGACAATAAGAATCAAAAGAACACTACAATACTTTCGATAATTTAATAAAAAAGCACAATGAAATAACTAGCATGTGTTCTTGACGCATGCATGTGACAAAATATGTTCTTGACCACGTGAACGCTACAAATACGAGTGGAATGACTAGAAAAGTAGGAAAATTTTCTAGCTTGTCAAAAGCCAGGAATAAATGTTTTCACTTTTTTAAAGGGATATTAAGAAAAAACAGCTATAGTGGTTTTAAATAAAATAAAGAATTCTGGTCTAGCTCTGGGGGGGGGGCTGCATCTCCATAGCCAGCCTGGACTCGCCACTTTAAACACAGAGACAACATAAAATGATAGACTAGATAGAATGGAATTGAATGAAATAAACTGTATATCAAATAAACTGCATCTCTTCTACAATGTAAATGAAACTCATTTTTATCCATATTTTGTAAATAAGCAGTACAGATTTTCTAGCATTTCTGATGGTTTTAATTTTACTCTTAAATTTCAATCAATTCATAGAAAATTGAGTTCATTTTCAGATTTACATGATTGCATTAAATGAAGGAAAATAATTTTCAATGAAACATTTGCTCTTTTATTATACAGCACGGAATATTTTGGCTTGCTATTTTTTCCTTTAGTTGTATTTTTTAATAATAGTAATTTTTTATATTTTTTTCATGAAACGTTAAAAACTGCCTCTATTAATAAATTGCTATGCACTATACAGGCAAGTTAAAATATTTTAACTTGCATGTAGTGCATAGTAAGATGCGTTTTGTATGTCGCTAAAACCTGAAATAAAAATGCTACATAAATTAATTTTCAAGTCATTTTTAGCAATCAGTTATATTTTTCCTCAATAATTTGATTATAGAGGATTTTCTTCTGCTTTTTAATCTAATTTCTAAATCATTTGCTATAATTATTTTTCTTTCAGTCAGTTTCATGAAACTTGCTTTCGTATAGAGTTATGTGTAGAAAAATATTTATTAAATTTATCCAGAGAAAAATGTTTTTTCATTAAAATATCAAAAATTAACATCCAATTTAATTAATTTAACGAAACGGTTTAATTATAAATTTAACCAAAATTATAGCAAGCATGAAAGAGAAATTAAAAGAGGCATTTGCTCAGTTTGCAAAATACAGTAATTTCCTTATAATAACGCTAACTTTGTTTTCTGAACGAAAAAAAGTCTGCAGATAGGAATTTTAAGAAAAAATAAAGCAATCTTTTAACTGTTAAGATTTTGTACAAATTATAGAAACTATTAACGAACCATACGTAGTGCTTGCTAAGAATTTTCAAAAGAATTCTGTGTATCATGAGAGTGACATTTCAGCAGTGAGGAAAAAATATTAATCGGATTAACGGCTGCATTATAAGAGCAGAACCTTAATCTTGTGGCCCTTTCTCCAAAGCGGGTCAAGTGAAGGGTTTGGCCTGAACAGGAGCCATTGTTTAATTCCTGTCCATTGTTTTCTCCCTCTCCTAACGTCAGATCACTCGCAACAGTTTCATGATGTACACTATTTGTTCAAGGTACGTATGATCAGATAAAAGGTTCTGGCTTATTACTTCCGGGGTAAGGTTTTGAAATAAGAGATAGACAATCATCCGTGAAAAAGGACTATTCACTTACACAAGTGCAAATTCGATGAGCTTGCTGGAGGTTGCAGTTTAAGAAATGACTCTAGTTAAACAAATGAATTAAACTTTCTTTTTAACGGAGGACAACGCTCCTCCCTTTGGTGTCTCAGGAAGGAATTTGATTGACACGCCAAAACGCCACACAAAACGTTGTATGGGAGATCCTCTATATCTCGGTAACTACAACTAATGTCTATTTTAGATATGAAGGGTAACAAGAGTTACAAAAAAAAAATTGAAAATCGGAAAAGAGTCACGCGAGTAAAGTAGTCCTACGCTTTTAACATCAGCGGCTGTTTGAAAAAGACAGCCACCCGCCATTTTTTTATAAACAGACGTAATATCACTGTGTGATAAAATTAATCATAGATTAGTAGTGTAACATTCTTTATTCCAAATGCAGGTTCATTAGTGTTTAGAAAGCTCCTTACCTAGAATGTTCAAACATAGATGCAACAAATAAAAAGTTTAAAGATGATATAATTCTTAGTTTTGTATGCAACGCTGACACGTGTTTAATTGTGAATGGTGAAGCTTTAATTTCATATCAATGGAATTAGTCTTTTTTAAATCATAAATTCAAAGTATTATAAGTTTTTCTGAGTACAACTGTGAAGATTTATCACCCTGTTTGACTTTACAGTTACCTGTTTTACTTTTTGTTACTTTATGTCACTGTCCTGTAATAAAAAAACAAGAAAAATATGGAAAATATTTTACTGATTGCTTTAGAATAAAGTAATTTTTAGAGATGAGTGGTATGTGTTGAATTGATCTTATTGTTTTAAAAATTTCTAATTGAATGAAAAAAATACGACATATCAAGTGGTTTGAAAAATTCTAATGAATTTTAACAAAACTATGAAAGTTAAGTATTTTGGCTCATTTTATAAAGTCAGTTCAGTTATTCTAACTTTCATTTCATTATAAGTCATACAAGGGAACAAAAATAAAAGTCCCTTTTAAATGCAACTTACCCTTTTCTAGAAGTATAAAAATTGAGTTCAAATTATACATTCCTTCATCGCATGTTATATTAAATTTAATATTTTTTTTTGTTTTCTCAATAAGATGCTTTCAAAATTTCATACCAATGAAAAAGAAACAATATATATTAGTTTTTTCGAATTTTGTTATGAACAACAATTGTTTGCCTTTCCGACCAAGGTAAAGAAAAAAAAACCTCTTAAAAACATCCTTTCGCGGATGAATGATTTCCGTTCCTATTAGCGGATGTTTCGATTCCAATCTTTTTTTTACATATATAAACCGTCCATCGTTAGCGAGGAAAAAACGTAGTCTCCTATGAGGTGATTGAACTTGCGACATTTTCGAGTGAAATAGCAGATGCTTTCACCCTTTCCATAAATCAATAATTATGCAGAAAACTCGAAAAAATGAAAAAATAAACCAGCGGTAGTGGTCTCCCCTAAACTTTCTCGTCTACTTTCTAAGTGGAGATTCGTTAAAATCTCGAGTTCGAATTTTTTGTCGACTACAATACTTTCTCTTTGTATACTTCGTATAGGAGAAAGGAAAAGAACAAACAAACCTGAAACCAAATATCTGTTGCCACGTTTTCTTAAAAAAAAGTTGCGATAAAATAGGCAATGCAATGAATACTAAAATGAAAATTCTGCTTTGGAGTTAAATTCTCAAGAAAACAATTTATACTCTCACAACCGTAACAATTGCGTGATTAAAAGATTTGCTGAAATAATGAGAACGGTTTGGATTTTATTTACAATAATAAAAAAATTGTTACATTTCATATTTGAAAACATTAGTAATATCGTGCGCCGATACACAATATGGCGCGTAGTATGAAATTGTACAGACCGACAGACAGCCAACCCTTCGACGGATTTGGTTCAACATTTAATACGGACCTACATAAATAGATAATACAACTTTGTGCTAAATTTCATCCCCCTGGCTTTAATAGTTTTTGAGTAATGGACAGACAGACATAATTCCAAAAGTGTGGTTTTTGGACTCGGGGATGTCTAAAATGTGGAGATTCGTCAAAATCTCGAGTTCGAATTTTTTTTGACGATTACAATACTTTCTGTTTGTATACTTCGTATACGAGAAAGTAAAAATGAAGAGGGCCAGACCCACACATAAGCAAACTCTACTGCCATCATGAAAGGAACGATCATATTTTTGGTTATCATACACTCTATCGGCGGGAACCACGGTAGCTATAGTTCCAAACCTCATTAGGGCCGAAGCCGGAAAAATAATGTATTTTTTTAAAGATCTGCGTTTGTAGGTTCCATAAAGGGGTTTTATGTACCTTTTCCAATAGCACCGGCTTAATGGTTTTGCTGGGAGCGATTGTGTCTACCGTCCTGCGTGTCAGATATGGGACCCGTGGCGCCTCCTCGACGGTACAGGCGTTGTGCTGGGCCTTGCATGCGAGCAGTGGGCGTATGCTGGGCTGCGAGTTTTATGGGACTCGTTCCACCGTTCGTAATAATAGAGTTTCGAATGATGGCAATCGATGTCCACCCACCGGAGCGAAAAGTTGGAAACGTTTACAATGGAGAAAAGTAAAATGATCCTTTTTTATGTGCAATTTTTCCCATCTCTTTCCCTTACTCTGGTTTGTCAACACCTACATCAGATCTTTGAGATCTGTATTTCATTCGGCTGACTGTGGAAAAAAGCTTAAAAACCGGAAATTACTCTTAAAAGCAAAATTTGAGACATCGTCTGTGGCGGGTTTTTGTTGATTTCCTTGAAGCGCAGGGGCATTGTTCTGTAGCATTGCATCTTTTATGCACGTGCTCCAAGATTCTGATGCGCTTTGATTGAAGCAGATCAATTGCAGTTTCGCAATGAATTTCGAATAACGATGTTTGAAATCAGTGCAATATAGCTCGAGATGTTTGTAATTTTTTTTGTCTTAATTAAATTATGTAATATTTCTACGGAATGCTGAAAAATAAACTATGTTCACCATATGGAGAATTCAGAAATGAAATGCAATAAGTCCATGTGAGATTCATTTCTGAGAAAATAGATGGAAATAGAAAGTTGATTAGCTACATTTAAAATAACAGTGGACTTCTAATTGTTTTTGCTATCCTGTGTACACAAATTGAACTATGGACCTGAATCGCAATTACACTGAAAATATAACATTTTTGCACTACCATGGCAGTGTTAGTGAAAATGGGAAAAGCATGGACTTGGTTCACTCTATGCCGAGTTTCTTTTTATAAAAGGTTGCGTTCGTTAAAACATTGAATGAAAAAATTATATGTAATACAGATTTAATGCTATTTTTTTGGTAAATCTAATGCTTCTGATATCAAAGTTCTTTAATGTATATGATATTAAGCTCTTGCCCTACGATGATTTTATTTAACACGTTCGCTACCATGTCCCACGCCATCGCGTGATAGAGAGATTTGGACATTTTATCTAATTAGATGACTCCTCCTGTACTATCTGTTAACTAAAACAGAGAAGCCATCTAATTAGATAGTAAGTGTGAATCACAGACCTGAGGCAAACGGCATCAGCGGCAGTCAACGTATTTATCCGTTAAGCGGCATGTCAGTCACCGATGACTGACACTGATCTATGTATCTATGCTACTATAGTTAAGATATAGCACAGAAGGGATTATCTTATTAGATAGATAGTTCCAATCTCAGAAGCGAGTCGTGGCGCTTAAAGTGTTAACCTCCTAATTAGATGACACCACCCATTTAGGTTATTTTTTATTATTTCAATCTATTTAAGATGGTAAAGGATACTTGAGACATTTAAGCGTGTCCTAGGGATTTTTGTATTTAAAATTAATTATGTTAAATAGCAAAAATTCCGTCATGTGTTGTAAGTTAAGAGATTATGGAGGGAAAAATCATTGTCAGTGAGTCGAAGGTGAAAGTTGATTCCTCTTGTCCGGAGAAATTGTTAAAACCAATTAAATATTGCTTGCTTTTCGGTATCATTCTTGCGCACGCACACACCCAATGACCGCATGAAAGGAACGATCACTTCCGCCCTGCCCCACACACAAATATAAAATTTCGAATGATGGATGGTTTCAGTTTCCATGATCAGCGAAGATCTGCAGAAATTTTCCCAAAGTTGTGTTATGAAAACTATTGCGATAGGTGGTATTCCTATAAGGAATCCACCTAAAAAGGTTTAGTTTAGTTAGTTATTATCCCTTTTTGAACCTACACAAGGTTGTTTTTCTGTAACGGACCTCGTAATTTGAAACCATGGCCCAGGATAATACTTGAGCTGACACCTCCTTCTCCAAAATTGCACACAACAGCAGAGGAAGGGAGTTTTACCCACGGCAGATCTAACTTGCATCGGGCTTTCTTGTTTGGTGGATGTTGGGTAGAACTGAATCTTGGATTCGTATCCCTCCAGACTTGAAACAGAAATTCTTCTACTAGTCCATCGCTCCAAAATATAGGAAATTAAGATAAAAGTTTTAAGAATCTGTTCTTTATTGAAGCAAATATTTTGCTACAGTATCGGAACGTATTTTATAGATGAGTCAACTCTTTGAAACGTTACTAATGAAACGTAGCAAAAGTTATTTTTACTTTAACCATGCGACTTACGTTTAGTATCATTGAATGGTTACCAATTTTAAAAAAAACTAGGAATAATTAAAATACCTTTTAAGGGGACATAAGACTTTTAAACCTCGAAAAAATGGTGGAAAACTGATTCGATACATTATATCTCAGAAACAACTCAATTCACAAGCTCACTTTTTTTCTAGAAAAAGATCTGTTCTTTCTCTTATAGTACACACATTTTTAAACCTTCATATTCGTATGTATTTATTTGAGAGAGTAATAAATATGGGTATAATTTTTGGAGAAAAATGAGATAGTCACCTTGAGCGCATAATTACGGATAAAATATTGGTCTAAACACAATATTTTGGGTATCTAAGCAATCCAAATAGTCTGTTTGAGAAACTGAACCTCAATTTATTAACATTTAAATTTAATTTATTTTTTATAAAACAAGTTAAAATAAAAATGCTAAAAATAGTTAAAATTTCCATTTTTCTAACCCTTCCCAAAAAACTTCTCTTTTAGAAATATGTACAAAAATGTGGTTCAATTTGTAGAACATAGCAATATACATATTCTGTAAAAGTTGTATGTAAAAATATTCATTAGTTCTTGAGATATCGTGCGCGCAACACAACAAAAAAAAACATTTTGAGATATAGCGCTTTAAAGATATGGCCATATTCGATGTTTACGTTGAAGATCTGATACAGTTTCCTTCATAACTTGCATAATTACGGGATTTTTCTAACGCGGATTGTTTTAAACTGTTCAGAAAATGACAGGGAAATATGTTTTTTTTCATAAAATCAGAAATTTTCGAGGTTTAACAATCGTATGCCCCCTTAAACATTTCAACAAAGCATTCAGAGTAACTGTGCTCACATTCTTCGTAATTTGAGATTTTATGCCGTTGCATGGTTTATGGTAAAATATAGAATTAAACCAGTTAGAAAAAACTTTTGAAATCAGATCACCAAATATCAAGAAAAATTTATTATGTCTTTAAACGCATATTTATTTTGTTACAAGATTTATTCTTATTAGATTAATTTGTACTGATCTCCATTCGAAATACGTTACCTTTTTGCTTTATCTTTTTTCATTTTTATTTATTGATTTAACATTGAATCAAATGCATAATATATTTGTTTACTCCTGAAGACACATTTTTGTGGTATTTGTAGAAATGCTGCGGCCTACCTAACAAACATAGTTTACATAATTTCTTACACTGCGAACTGGAATGAGGTTGGATTCTATCCACTTCGTTCAATGTAATCTACGTTTGGTGAGATCCATTTGTTTATTTAGATTTCACGAATGACTTGAAGTGTACATCAGTGAATGAAAAACAATCAATCCAATAGAAAAACAACCGAAAATTCAGAACATTTTAACTTATTGGAATAACAAATGCGAGGATGATATTCTTTTCCTCTGCTATATCTTCGAATGTTGTCCTGTTTCACCTAGATTTTTTAAAAAACTGAGAATCCCCCCGACAATCAAACAGAAAATCCCAGTTTTAGAGAAGTTTCAGTTCGAACTCATTTTGAGAAAACATATCACAGAATTTATGTTTAATTTAGTAAATTAATTTATATGTCGAAACGTTTACGCCAATGAGTGTACTTAAATAAACATTAAAGGTTGTGCTTTGTATTATTTAAAGGTTATAGTTTATTAGAGAAAAATACGAAAAGTGTTTTAATTTGTTAAAATGCTTTTGGCGAAAACGGATGAAAATGTTGTCAGCATCTGCATCTGCTCTAGTTCTCGATCCACAATGCTAAAGTTTTCTTTTAATCCATTTTAAGCTTCTCCTGAAGTAGCTTTAAAGTTCAAGTTTACGCTTCTTATAAAATACTCTTTCATTTATACATATATTCGCGTGGCCGTGAATAGATGTTAAATACATTACTTTGTGTATACAGGGTGATTCTAAAATCATGAAGCAAACTTTGAGTGTAGGTCAGGCATATAGAAACCAGTCTTTTTTTCAACAGAAAAAGCAGTAGCGAACACAATAGCGTCCTTTACAGCGAGTTTTTTGACAGCGAATTATGTAAAAAAATATGGTACTCTAGAAAAAGTGTAGAACTCGGGTTTCATGGAATACAAATTTGCAATAGCATTACAACTCAAATGCACGACTAGCAAGATGCGAAGCGTGTATAGATTCGGACTGCAGGTTCTTTGAACACTTTAAGTATTTCAAAGGTTTGTTGTTGAAGTCATGCTGAGTATGATTTTTAATGGAGTTATTTTTGTAGCTGTGTTATGTTTTTGAAAAATTTTATATCAAACCTTTGTTATACGCTTATTTGTTATATCTGCTTCCTTTATTTAATTTACTGGCAAAGATCCCCTTGTAGCGGTACCCTTTGGGCTTGCGACCCCATTATTTATAAAAAAACTTATTTGTTTCTGTATGCCTGACCAACCATTAAAGTTTTCTCCATGATTTTTGAATCACCTTGTATATGTCTACCGGTGTTGTCTTTTTGAGAAATTTGCTTTAATCTGCAACTGAATCTGTTTCTTCTTAAATTTACTATCAGTTCGTTGTCTTATTTATCTCATTGTAAAAAAGTCTAAAATACGCATGGAAAATATTTCGTAAATAAGTATTTCTAAGAGGTTTTGAGAAAAAATTTAAATATTCGTTAGTATCATTTCTAAATACTTTCATTATATTTATTACGTTATTTGCTCTTTATTGTTTTCTGCTTTTATTAAATTGTAAATATATTGTTACTTCCTCGGCCGGTAGTCACGTTTTTAAATATAATCTCATTTGAGACAGTATTGAGCTAAAATTTAATGCAAAAGTGAAATTTTGCTTGAATAGGCGACAAAAAAATACAAGGGGTTGACTCCAAGTTTTAGTATATCGAAACATAATAAGGTGCGCCAATTTTTTCTTCAAACATCAAGGTTTTCTAGGGACACAAGATTAAAAAGCGACTGCGGAATGTTTGGACTCAGTTTTGTGCTCAATCTCTAAGCTGTTAATTTAAAGTTGGAAGTGATTTCATGTCTCTCATAATTATAATAGTTGAAATGATCTCATTGTGCCTGTGTACGTTTGAAATTTTTGCTTATTTTTAATGATCTGAGATGTGCGAATTTTTGCAAAACTTAAACCTTCCGTTCGTTTGAATATGCGAATAAATTACCTCCGTTTTTTGAACCTGTCTGAAATTTTGTCACTGTACACCTGAAAAGTTTAAGAGAAGATTTACGAAGCATAAATCATTTATGTGGAAATGGTTGAAGAAAAATTTTTGATTACAAATTTTTATATTACAAAATCAATAGTAATTAAGTTATTCGAATCAGGTTTCAGCATTATTTTGAATTTGCATCATTAAACAAACATGAGTAAAACTTTCAGATGTGTGTTTATTCAAACTCCTGCGAGTCCTTTATAAATGTTTGAACATGTTCTACAATATTTTCTTCTTTTGAATTCATCTCGCCTAAATCCATTTCGAGAAACTAGCTTGCTTTTCAAATTTTCTTCCGTATTTTTTCAGTGTATAATAAGCCACTTCTGTACTTGTTTATCTTCTTAGACATTATCATATACCATGATTTCTTTAACAGTGTTTGTTAAATTTTAAACTATTTCTCGAAAAAGTAAACATCTTTGTTTAACTATGCAGAAAATAATAAACATTTTTCTATTTTTTCCTGAATACCGCAAATTCAACATTTCATTATCAGAAATAAATAGAGTTGTGGTATTGAACAGTTATCTTGTAATACCGCGGTAATGGGGTTTATACTTCGTATCGTGACTTCTCAATCACAAGACGTTAGTAACTAAACATGGTATTTAACATTTAACTGCAAGTTGTTATTCTCTGGCGGCGCGTTCTTTTTTCACCATGTCAAATGTACAATGGATTCCATTGTTGTTGGAATTGTTTGAGAAAGAAAATGTCAAACGCTTTAAAACAAATGTAAAAGAATCTATCTCATGGCGAAGGAAAAATATGTATTTCATAACTATAATACTTGTTGATTATACGAAAGTCGATAATTAATAGCGATTAAAGTTTAGCAGTGTAGGTTTTTCAATGGAAACAAACAAAAGAGATAGCATTTATTGTGTTAGTAGTGAGCATAGAAACGAAATAAATGTACATTTTGTATGAATTTACTATCAGACAATAGTCATCTTTAAAAAAATATTACCAAGATTCATCAGAAATACATAACGCAGACTCATATTTAAAGATCAGTAAAACTCGATACGCTGTGCATATTTGTTCAACAGTACTGAAGAAATGATCTCAGTATGGGATAAGAAAACAAAATTAAATATTTTTCTTTATGCAAACTTTAACCGAACTGGTAGTTCTCACCAGATGGATCTTTCCGCGGTAATTTGCTTGCCGATTGGAGATAAGCTTTGCGGTATCTCTTTCCCGATGTGGTGCTAAGTTACATTAAGCGGTATAAGGTTCTCAGTGCTTGAAAAAGCGATTTACTTTTTATTGGCTGAAACTGAAATAAGTCACCCGAGGTATTTTATTTTTGTCGTTTCGTGTAACAGAACGAGTTTTTTCCCCTTCTCTCTGCTACTTGTAACGCACTATTGACTGTTATGCTTCATTATGAGTTTGGGATAAAAATAATTTAGAAGGGAAGGTTTCTGAAGAAAAGAGGAAGAACATGACTTTAATCGAAAGGGTATTTTTTCTGGCCTTTTCAAAGGAAATGCACTCCGGTAATAGACGCTGAAATTTTTGGTCACGAAAAAAATTCGAAAGAATAATTGTGATTTCATTTTATATAGATATTTTTTTTTCATTTTTGAAATTGTGCATATAATATGAAATGCTGCATATTATATTCCTCGGTATTTCTAGATTATTTACTTAAATCAGATGCTGCTTACCTAAAATTTGCAGGATTTATGAATTACTAATTTCAAAATGGCTCAGTATATTAAATGAATAAATTTCGTTTTTTAACTTCCTTATATAGTATCATTTATATGTAGTTATATGGTTATATTTATCATTTATACCTACCTACCTAAAACTTAAAAAAAAGCCCATAAAAGTTAAGAAAATCTTCTCGGGACAATTTTATCTCGCATTCTATAGATTTATATTTTAGTATTCTTTAAGATTTGATTCTTAAGCACAAAAAAAAATAATTTGTTTAATTTTAAAATAAAAACATGATTATTTAAAAATAATGAATCTGAAAGCTAAAGTAACAAATTGGTGCTTTGTATTAGCTTAATCTCTGATGTTACTAATGAACATAAAAATTGTTTCTAAGATTGTAATATTGATGTACATTTATTTTTTCTGTTGCGAGCTTAGATTGAGAAAAGTAAATATCACATTATTTAAGCTATAATAAATGCAAGTCAGTAAGTTCATATGAATCATGTGTATCATGTTACGGTTTTATTGAAATAAAAATACCCCACAAAATATCTCCCTATATTTTTCCCATCGGTGTATTCCTGGGCTGTCTAATACCCAGACAAAACATAATATTTGAACCTTTTACGTTTTTCTTCTCTTAATGATTTTCCTTTCATGCAATGTTGGTGGCTCAGATTTACAATTATCAAAGACGAAAGGTCATTTGAATTGGTTAGATGTTGCACTTAAATGTATCGCGTATTAACAATATCCTATTAGACATACTTTATTTGTACTTTCAAGTTTATTATTTCCAGTGGTATAAATAATATTAAAAAATTCTTGAATTGTTCGAAATTTCTGTTTGAACTCTGGATATAAAAATAGTGCAGAAATGGTCGTTTCTGAGATTTTGGTTGATATCATTAGTTTGTTTTGTTAAAGCCCTAATACCCGATTTTGCTGGAATTCAGGGCGCCATAATTTCTGCCTGAAGGAAAAGAATTAAAATAGTGTGGGGAAATTGCTCTAACGTACACACACTTTTGGACACAGAACTTTGAAGTACTTTGGCTCTCAGCGTTCTGTAGAGAGGTGTATCAAAAATTTCTTCTGCTAGATCTGTAGCACGCAAGCAAATTGGAGCATACTGTTGTGCAGACAGCGATTTTAACATAAAAAGTAAATAAGGCAAAGGGCCAAGTAACGTTTTTGCATAACGCTTTCAATCATTATACCATTCCATAAATGATATTTTATGTCAAAATTTCAAACTGAGCAATTGCTTTGTTGCAAATTCCGGAAGTACACACTTCATATGTTGAAAGAATCTCTCTCTATATATATGAAAGAAGAAAGTATGTGTGTCTTTGTTTGTTTTTTGGTTCTTTATGCACATCCACACCGTTGGACTTACGACAACCTAATTTGGCACAGTGATGGATTAGCACAAGAGAGAGCTAACGCCGTAAAAATTATTTTAAAACTCGAATTAGATTTTTAGTCATTTAATTAAATATCACAAATTACGTTTTTCGTCAATAACTTCTGAAATACTTATGTTACGGAAATTATTTTTACATCACCTTAAAGAGCAAAATATTTTCTTTTCAAAGATACAAATTTAATTGTTGTACAATATTTTCACCAATTTTAATAAACATTTCAGAAGTACTATTAAGCTTATTTTGTAACAATGCTCTCTATTGTTATAAAATCAAATTCAAACCAATGTATTGGTGCCTTAAATCCTTTATTCACGTGTTTTTACCACTGTTCAAGTTATGATGAGGTAGATTTCTAGTAGACTTCTTACTTCCGCTCTTATTTCGTAGCATGCACTTAACTTCCGTTTTTAGTTCCTAACTTTTAATATGCACTCAAATATCCAATGACGTTAGTTTAGTTACTACCCGATGTTTCTTTTAAATTTCACAAATTTTTGAATGATCCTAATCAGTGTGCGGCGGAGTATTTGAGTGTCTATTTACTTTTATATTTTCTATATCTTGAAAGTTTGTTTCTGGCATGGCAACGTTGTTTAAAAAGAGTAGAAAAATGCCTTTTCATATTTAAGTTTTAGTTTGACTTTATTTATAGTATTGATAGAAAGTATTTATAATTAGTTTTTATTTTAGAGAAGTATTTATATTTAGTTTTTATTTTAGAAGAGTATTTAGTTTTTGTTTTAGAAGAGTATTTAGTTTTTGTTTTAGAAGAGTATTTAGTTTTTGTTTTAGAAGAGTATTTAGTTTTTATTTTAGAAGAGTATTTAGTTTTTATTTTAGAAGAGTATTTAGTTTTTATTTTAGAAGAGCATTTACTTTTATTTTAGAAGAGCATTTATTTATATTTAGTTTTTATTTTAGAAGAGTATTTAGTTTTTATTTTAGAATAGTATTTATATTTAGTTTTCATTTTAGAAGAGTATTTAGTTTTTATTTTAGAAGAGTATTTATATTTAGTTTTTATTTTAGAAGAGTATTTATTTTTTTATTTTAAAATAGTATTTATATTTAGTTTTTATTTTAGAAGAGTATTTATATTTAGTTTTTATTTTAGAAGAGTATTTATATTTAGTTTTTATTTTAGAAGAGTATTTATATTTAGTTTATAGAGTAGCAAACACATCCTTAGAGTGGGTGTACACGTAATAATTTACAGAGAATTTCAAACAACCGGATAGGTTTTGAAAAATTGGGAAAATTGAATTAAAATCATGTCACCAAAGAAACGCGTTTCCTTTGGTAAATCTTCAGTTTGGAAAAAAGGACCATTCATTCAAACCATACTGTTATAAGGTGTTAAAAAGGATATATTTGAAAATTTTAATTCAACAACAAAGGATTCAAGGAAGATTTACGTTTGTTGAGGAAAGTTGGTGACAATATTTTTAGGGGGAAAAACAGTAGGCCGGTGTATGAAACCAGCGGGAGTGGTCTCCCCTAAACTTTCTCGTATACACTCTGACAACAGGTGGAGAAAAATTAAGCCAAACAGCAGAAAACGCGCCAAGTGGTAGTGACATTCTTTTGTGATATAGTATGGCAAAGAAAACCAAATATGCCATTTGAACGCCTTTTTTCTACCGATTAAAACGGGAATTGGACACAGGGAATTCTACAATTAAGATTAGAAGACCACATACCAAATTTCAATTATCTAATGTAAGTTACTAAAAGATTTGCACACATCTAAGCAGCCTTTTAGCTAAAGTAAGCAACATAAATCATTACTCAATTCGGTATTCATATTTATTACATTCATATAATCATTTTGGTAACAAACTTAGAAAAAGGTTTCACAATATATGAATTCTGAATTAATAATGATCTGAATAGATATAAAATATATGAACAAATATGTTAAGTAAATTGGAGATGAAACATTTTTTTCCTTAAAAATCGATTAGACAACTCTGTTATCTATTTCTATTTGCCCTTTCATAAAATTTATTTTTAATTTAATAATAAAGAATACGCAAATTGTAACTTTCTTTTAATATGAATGAAAGTACTCCAACTATTATTACTAGCTGTGAAAGTATGTATGGGAATAGTCGCTCTAGTCTATTCCCATAACTAATAGTTTCCAGACCAAGACTTCTAAAAATGTGAATCGCGAAATTTCTCACGGGATCTTTTTCATTTCAGAAGTTTCAACATCGGCGTGAAAAAAATAGTTTTGAGTACTCTTTACTTCAAAAAGTTTGATTTAAAATTTTTAAGTAGTTATTTTAAAATAAATTCCCTTTCAGTTATAATTATATAATTATATATATAATTACTGCTTTTTTTTTACTTATTTTCCAACTCTGGAATCGTGAAAGTTATTTCCTTCGTGGGAGGAGTATTGCATGCTAAAAACTGAAGACGCACTATTAGAGGAGTTTTCCTTCGAAACATTTTTAATTAAAAAACAAATCAGTGCTTTAATTTCGAATACTGTCTACGTTTCTTTCGAAAGTTTCAAACTTTTTGTGAGGAATTTCCTCAATGCAGAATTATATATCTGACAACTGCTTAAATAAGTTCGTTTCTATGCATTAGATAGAACGAGAGATAAACTGTTCAGACATTCGTTATACAGAATTATCATTATACTATAATATTCTATTAAAACATTTTTTATAATATTAATTAATTGTATGTATGTTGTATACTCATTAAATTATCTAATAATATTTTACCTATGTATTTAATCATCTTTTTACTTTAAGAATAATTGGAACTAAATATTTGGAGACAATAACCTAAAGAAAGCCTGCCATCCTTTACACAAACCTTTAACGCATTTCTTTCTTGATTAGTTTGTCCAATAGGAAACTTTATGCCATTAGGTTAAATGTCAAAATAAGGAAAATATGCTGTCGTCCCTCCCTTTCAACTGGGAGATATTTTGTTCCAGTCCCCCCCCCTCTCCAAAGAAACATCAGCGAATGGTTTGGTAATAACTAGTTCTCGGTAAATTTTCATTATTCTTCTAGTCTGGATGAAATTCATCGTCGTGATGCATGAATAGTCGGTATGTGTCTTCGGAAAAAAAAGATGCACTATATATATTTTTTTCTTTTTAATTTCTTTGATGTTCATTTTGTTCAGAAAAGAACGCGTGCTGGTCACGTGGCGCCACTTTTACCCCCATCAAATGGATTTTTTACAATAGGTGGAGGCAAAAAGAGAAGACTGAGTCACGCGTTTCCGTGATTTTTTTCCGTCTTGAAGAATGACGCCCTGCGTTTTACCTTAAGTTTTGTCTAAAGCAGACTGTTGAGGAAAATGGAAGTTGTTCCTAATATGAAGATCATTCATTTCGTCTTCTTATTTTTACTTTAGAAAGATCCATATGACTGAAATGATGTGAGCTAAACATGTGTCATTATGTAAAAAAAGGAAGCAAGTTTAATTAGCTTAGATCTAGATATCTAGGTATATGTTAAAATGAGCAGGATCTTTTGTTGTGGATAAAACATTTCCCGAATTAGTAATGTTTCCCCTCTATTTTTACATCCACTTTATAGAAAGTAATTTCTGCTCGCAAGTTCTGTATTTCTCAGTTAAATTGATAGTCGAGAAATATCGTGTAAAGTATGATGCCATGTAATTCGAAAAGTTCAACAGGAATTTTGAAACATTACAGGTGAGAAATCCAGTCCAATTCGTCAAAAGTTAGTGCGAATGTCATGCCATTAATAGGTGTCCAAAATTGCACAGATTTCATATGATACTAAGAATAAAACGAGGCATTATATTTAGCTACAATTAGCATTGTACTTATTTCATAGTTACTTGATTTCTTTTAAAATAAAAAAGTATTCCTTTGTAAAGATTTCAATTGCTGAGTTGTCCAAGTATTTATTTTTTAGCTTTTTCGTCTGAACTAAGAGTAGGCAAAATTTTTATGAGCTCAACCCGTGCCCTGAAAGAAAATGGCCAATGTAATTTATTATAAAATTGAAAAACAGCTTTAAAAATATTATTTTGAATATTCTTCAAAACTAATACGATGAATGAAGCTATCACTGCATTTCTAAAAGCTGTATTTTGCTATAAATATAGCTTTTTGCTGTAGATATGGCACTTCTGATTGCTATAAAATTTCTGTGTTATTTTAAAATCTATGGCAGGTCTGAGAGAACCTCTAAGCGAGACGCATCTGGCCTGACGACTGTAGATTGGTCATCATTGGCCTATGTTTCAATTTTTGTTTGAGGGAAAGTTTAATACAGCACGAAGAAATGAAACTTGACCTTTGTCTCATTAAACTTCAATCGATCAATTGATCAGTGTCATGAAAATTATTAGCTGCTTATTAAGATATTTCCATTTAAGATGCCCTGCTAATTATATCGTTTTAACTACTTTGGTGGAGGTTTTAACAATATTCTCATACATCTTTTATTGTGTTGCGAAATAAATTTTTCATGAAGTAATTCGAGTAAGATGTGTAAAAAATCATTTCTCGTATATTATGAATTGACATATCATTACTTGTCTTGTTGAATGATGTATAACTGATAAATCAATATTTATACTACACTTTCAAGTACATCTGTAACATGAGATTTCCCCAAAAGTGCTTAAAGTCTCTACAGAAAAAATTCTTATTTCATAGTTTACATTCGGTATCAGGTCTTATAAGAAGAAAGTTAGAAATCAGATTCCGTATTTTTAATGGTTTTGTAACAAAACGCATTTAACCAAAAAACTGTTCTCTCATTTTCTTCGTGTGCTTTAGATTAAAAAAATTCAAGAATAGCAAAAAATTCATGTATTATTATTCTTTAATCTACTTAATAAACGTCTTCGTTGTTTTGAATGCATAAATGAGAAACAGAAGTCAATGCTTAGGGTACGAAAGCACTGGGTTAGATTGCTTTTTTACTTGGTTATTTTAAGCAGAAAAATACGAGTCAAAAATGCTGTTTTTTGTTAGCTTTTCCTTTAATTCTGCGCTAGAAATTTAAATATGCCTTCTATTGATTTTTTCGTTAGTTTTCTAAATAGGGCAGGTGTATTCAAGGATTTTTCAATTAAAATTAATTACATCTGCCGAAGATTGAAATCGTGACTTGTCAGACGCAAAAACACTTAATTATTCACCAATAATTACACAGAAGTTTTTGAGGGAGATTATCACCTTTCTCTCTCAGGCTGGCTTGCTCAGTATTATCCATCTTTATTGAAAGCAGTTCCTGCTCACTGAACTTTTGGAACTATATCCTATAAGTTGCCTTTGTGCCTTTCACACGCCTTATATCAACTGCTTTTCTTTTAGTTTTTAGAAGTAGGCGACGCTATGCACGAAGTTCAGCCTTAATTTTAGCTTGTTTTTGATTCGGTAGCTGAAATAAATAAGATCATGTCACGAGTAGCATTTTCCGGCACTTAAGTCACGTTTATAATATTTTTTTCTGGTAAGTGCTACGGAAAGGAGGAACTTTTAACTCCTTCTCTTTGTTTGAGCGGAGTATTTATAAATTACTGAAGAGATTTCTTACAGAGATGATTTTGGAAACAGAGTTAAAATGTTCCGAAGCAAATTTGTGTTAGAGAAAGAGACAGTGTCTTAAAGATTGTGTTTATTTCTAGTTTAGGAGGTTGCTTTTTTCAGCTCTTAAAACATTTAACGACTGCAGATGCTTAAAAAAAAAGCTGCTAAAAATAATTGAGATTGCTCATAGAAATTTCTATAATTGTAATTTTTCCTTTCTTTTATAATGATGAGTTAGTTTTTCTTCCTTTTTTCAACTTCTTGTTAATTGAATTTTTACTCTTATGTCTGTAGAACAATTAAACATGTAATGGACAACGTACTTTAAAAAAGGATTCGAAAAAATTTACAATACAAGGGTAGTTTAGGGACGACTACTTAAGGAATAACTCACTGTTACCATTATACTGACCTAAACTTTTCTAAAATGATTTAAAATCTTCACTTCGAAATGTTTTTGATATCATTGCCTATGAATGAAATATTTTGGGACAGTAATACTTTTTATATAATTATTTCTTTCTTCAGAAAATAACATTAGTTATAAAGAAACTATGTACATCAGTTTAATATTTGTATTCTCTCAGTGACATGTATAAAACTTCTCTTTATGACAGTAAAAAACTCTTTTCAACTTAGTTGCGGCATAGAGCAACCAGTAAGACTAGTAGCAGGGAATTTTAGTTTAAACACATAGTAGTTTATTCCGCTGTACCGTTATTACCTGCGTGTGGAAAAATATCAACACAATAACATTTGTTATCATTTCTTGGATCTTAAAGGGTATCCAAGGACGCGAAACCCTTAATACTTCAAACAAACCCAACGAATATTTTTTGTAGTGTGTAATGATAGTCATTCTCCGAACCAAGCACCTTTGGGAGATTAGAATTCATGCGATGTAGATATTCTGTTTGTCCTTGGTGTACATCATAACCTAGCCATTAGCTGCCTTCACTTTACCTTTGTCATTACCGCTTTCTAAAGCAATGACGCATGGTCCAAGACATGGTTTCGGATGAGAAAGCCAAATTGTACTTCGTTCGCTACAAGGTTGAGTCAGGGGGATAGAAAAGACAGTTGATATATCCGCTTTACGATGAGAATTTACATCCGTTAAGTCTGGAACAGAAACACAAAACAAAAATTAAATAACAAGATAGAGTGTAAGCAATCAGCTTTATTTTTATAACACTGCCTCGCATTCTGATATACTATTTATGATAAAATTTAAATATTTAGCCTATGACAAAAGTTTTATTTTAAATAGAATAAAACTTTAAATTACTCTTCAGTTATATTTTCCGTTTGGTTAAGGAATGAAAAAGGAAATGTTTAGGAAAAACTATTTTCAAATACATAGATTGTAATTTAAACAAATCTTGCGTTACAAAAACAGAAATCTTAAGCAACAGAACCGATGTTAGCATAGAACTGAAATACTTTTTGTGCATGATATGTTGATTAGCTTGATATTTGCTTGAAATGAGCTGTTTTGAAAACGAGCAAATTTCGATTTCAATTATTTTCATGCTGTTAAAAATATTTCTCAACTGGCTACCGTCATTTTCATTTTCTTATGTATGCTTAAAATTTTTTTTTATCGCTTTACTCAATACGAATAATACAAAGAACGAATTAATCGATCGGAAGTGGTTGCTATTTTTTTAAAATTCTTTTCATTACAAAAAAGTTTTGTAGGGTTTTCTTTTTTAAAATGGTGTAGATCACATTAACACTCCAATAAAAAAAAATTCCGTGAATATATATCAGAATTTACCGAACATAATATCTTTCAATTTTTCTTTTGTAAGAAAATATTATTTAAGTTTAGAAAAGTGTTAAATGTTTTTATAAAAACGTTATTGAAAGTTATTTCAAGGACAACACTAAATAATTTACTTAAATCTAAATTCTGACTTAACATTTAAAATATGCTGATGTCATACTCGATTGTTAAAAATTAAGTATAATTTAAAGAAACGCTTCTTTTTCAAACCAGGCGTGCATGTAATTTTGTGAAAACAACTTTGTATGAAGGTGTGGTTTGAAAATAATGTTGTACTATCGAAGTCAGTATTTTTCTATTCTTTCGTTAAATCATAAAACAGTTTTGTTGTTGTCTTTCAGAAGGAAAAATAATTTAAAAGTTATAATAATATTCACAACGTTTTCAACGTAGGAATACGTTCCTCCCATTGGGGTCTCAGGAAGGAATTTGGTTCACACCCCAAAACGCCACAAAAACGTTGTATGGGAGATCCTCTATATATCGGTAACTACAGATGTTAAAAACATAACTAATGTATTATTTTAGAGATAAAGGGTAACAACAGAAGTTGCAAAAAAATAATTGAAAATCTGAATTTTAGTTCAGCGACTACTGAGTCGCACAGTTGGGCAAAATAAGCATGAATTGGTGACGCGATCCTCTATATCTCGGTAACTAAATATGTTAGAAACATAACTAATGTCTTATTTTAGAGATAAAGGATAACAACAGAAGTTACAAACAAAATTTTAAAATCGGAAAAGAGTCACACGAGTAAAACAGTCCTACGCCTTTAACATCAGCGGCTGTTTGAGAAAGACAGCTTCCCGTCATTTTTATCTAGGCATTTACATTTCAGTGATAAAATAAATATGCTTAGTCTCATTTCTTCAGGCAAAATCTGTTATTTATATCAGAGAGCCGTTTTATTTTTGATCTAAAAAAAGGCTTCATTTAAAGACGACGATTTTTAGTTGCATTCCTAATGTAAAATTTTACTATTTAGTTCCGAAAATATTTGAACTTGCCTATTTTTTGCACTGACCTGAATGTGGAGCACTGACATATAAGTGCTCGCTTCCCTCTGTATCTTTAATAAGAAAACACACACCTTTAAACAATCTTCAAATAACAGCTGACAAGAAAACTTGCCGTAATTCCATTTGTGTGTGCATTACAAACACTTACTAATGGAGTTTACTGGATCAGTCGTTCTTATTACCTATTGTTTTATTTTTCATTCCAGCCGCTTTTATATTTGAAAGGGTCGTGAGCGATAAGTTAACCCCGTGTTTGTAGGTATCATTATAGAGACAGGAATAGATCTGGATATCCGGAGATTATTCCAAAACGAATTCAAAAGCTGGTTGTCATGATTTTTCCATTTAGCAGAGAAAACGTTTCATGAAACGCTGAGGTATATTGTTGATCTTCCACATTAGGCGATGAATAAGTTAGAACTACTGGTCAAACAGCCCTTATAAAGCATTCCAATAAACTTAATATTATGAGATGAATAAGAGATGTTATGAATAATGCTAAAAGTAGTCATCAGTTTTAATAAATCGTCGCTTAACAAGCATCACCACTTATCTCAATTGTTTGAAATTTCAAATAGGAAGATTGAAATGAATTTTTCGCAACCAACAACGAATATTTCTGAATCTTTTAATGATCTACTACGAACATGAGACCAAATGTTCTAACCAGACGTGAGCAAAATTTAGAAATATTCATTATTGGTTGTGAAAAATTCATTTGAATCTTCTTCCTCTTTGAAATTTCAAACAATTGAGATAGGCGGTGTTGCTTGTTAAGCTACGAAATGTTCAATTTTATGGTACACGGTACTTGAATTGCCTTCAATTTCAGCCGTAGAAGGCTTTTCCGTGACTTTTCAATAATTTTTTCTCAATTATCTATGTTATAAGCATAAATGCAATAATATAACTAAGGAGAAAACAATTTACATGCATGTTTGAAAAAAATTATTTGATATATTGCACAATTATGATTAGAAAAATTAGATATGTTTAAAGATTATATAATCGCTACCAGCTTAAGGAAATTCCTGTCCAGCTTTGGATTAGTCTGTTATATTAATGCTCTAAAAATTAGCAGTCGAAATATATAGGACTTGATTTTTATTTATTTCTCATTTTTAAAAGTGTGAGTAATATTCGTAAGCCCCTCCCTTTACAAAGAATATATTTACTTTCTGTTTACGATTAATACAGAAGCTTTGCAGCAGAATTTTTTTTATCTGCTTACGAATTGGTATAGTTGTTGGACCAATGTCAGAAGAAATTCATTGCCCTCTTTTATCTAATCTGTGTCGTCTCGAATTACTCTGCAGAGAGTTTTACTAATCTCACTACATGTGTGTGATGAGCTGATTTATTACTAATTTAACGAATACAAGATATTTTAACCCCACGGGCTCTTGAAAGAGAGAGAAATAATATTTTCGAATGAGTTGAATGGGTGTTGGGGGTGGGGAGCACTTTGTTCTTCTTTCGTCAGATCTTCATTTTAAAAAGACATCTGATATTTCCTCTGTACTGTAATATTCAGGCTAATAGTCAGATGTACTGGCAATATATTACTAGGCTATTTATTCATTCGTTGTGAAGAAATGGATTTCTTCTAGTTCATTACAATTTTTTTCATACACAGAGGATTGCATTCGTTTCAGCCTTTAGATGCTACATAAAAGAATGTCACTTGTAAGTGACTGCTCAATAGGCGACAATTGCTCTTCTAACACATAGGGTGACATTATGTTTTTCTCAACCACTTTCCGAGAAAACTGACCTTCAATCAAGCTAAAAGCAGCCGAAAAAAACCCAGCCAATTCGAGAACGTAGCAGCAATGTTCACTTAATTACGCATTTAGCCTACCGATATATATATTTCATCTGTCACTAGATTTCTTTCAATAGCACTTCTTAAAAAGTTAAGGAGATCCTACTTACCTTTCACAACTTACCTTTTTGAGTTGTTTAAAGCTCTTTTTCTTCAATAAACCAAACTCTTCCCTTGGTGCTTCCTTGTAAATTATTGCTTTTTGTTTCATTCTGGTCAATAGTTTAAGCGACACACAAAAAAAACCTTTTCAGAATTTATGAATTCACTTAAATAATTTGCAAACATATCTTAACTATTCTAAGTACCGGGTTTGTCATAAATTCGTGTAAACTTCAAAGATTCATAATAAAAGAAGTAATCCTCTTAAAAAATTTCGGTTTGCGCGAATACGATCAGGAGGACATTGGGTTTTTTTTTTATTAAAAAATGATTCCAAAAGTAACCTAAATCGGGCGCTCACACGTCATGATGAGACGTTTTATTCAAATCAGGCTAGCAATAAAACACCTGGCTGGGAATGGATTCGTCATTCGATCTTGACAGCATGCTATAGGTTACCAGATCGAGCGTTGGTGGTTAAAATTTTCTATAAGAATGGTAAATCCACAACTATTGCATTGCGAAAGTTACGCACGGAGGAAGGACTGAAGGCGCAAAAAAGCCCTATTTCATTCAATGGGATATTGTATATTTTTTTATACATAGAAAAAAAATCCAATGTTCCTCTGATCATATTCGCGCAAACCGAAATTTTTCCCGAGCATTACTTCTTTTATTATGAATTTTTGAAGTTCGCACGAATTTATGACACATCTGGTACATTAAATATGGATACAACCAGGTCATGGAAAGACGAATTAATGAAAAAAATGTATCACCGAGTAAGAGACGTAAATATAGGACTAACACAAATGGTCAATCGGATTTCAAAACGTTTTTTATTTAGAAGTGTAAGAGCAATAAAGATGGCTGATACATGATGAGATGCACACTCTTTACTAGTTCAGGTACATACTACAGATGTTCAATGTGGTCGCCCCTGGTCACACGGCAGGCGTCCAAATCTGAATCCATTTCGTTCCATATGTCCAATAGTATGTTCTCGACAATATTCGTCACAGCAGCAGTGATGCGTTCCTTCATTTCTTACGGTGTAACGCCATCTAAACATGGTGTGTGTATGCATGTTTTCATGTATCATTCATCTTTGTAGTTACAGCCCTGTAGAATGGCGGTGCATAAAACATATCGCCTGACATGACCTGTGTAGAATGATCATTTTTATACTTATCTGTTGCTAGTAAGGTTCTTCGGAAAACACCGTCCTTCTGCATTTATAATAATAAGTGCAAACTCAGAAAATATTTATTATTTAGAAATATTTATGTTTTTAATTTGTAAAACGTTTTACATACAATTACAAGAGGTCTTTCTTGATGCTTTTTGCATTGTTCTTGGGCACCTCCTTGCGTGTGGAGAACTTCTTGAAAAAAAAGCTTTGTATTTATCTGTGAATGAAGTTTTGTGTGAGTGTGATGTGTCTTGTTTATTCGTTTCGATTTTTTGACAAACCAAGCGGAACGAGGTCACGTTTAAGTCTCTTCCAATAAGTAATTAGACTAGTTGCAAAATCGCCTACTGCAGTGTTCACTGGAAGTATCCAATTAGTGAAAGTGTCTTCCACATTTCAGGATGACGCCATCGCCAGCATAACTATATGTTTGTGCTAAACAGAACAGATTTTAGCATAATAGTAGAACAGAGTCTTATTTATTAGAATATGGTTGGATTTTAACAATTTCATGCTTTTTAACAGTTGCATTTCCAGTAAGTTTTGATGTAAATTCAAAAAGATCGTAATTTAAAACAATTACTTCTCATTTAAAATGAATTACTTGATGAAAAATTTGGGAACAAGTGAGGTCTTATCAGGTTAAAATACTGGAAAAAAGATTGAAATTTTAGACTTTAATTTTTGTGATACATTGTGGTCGCGTGTTGTAGTGCAATATTTTTTAATCCGTTAGCATCCATAATGCACGCAGATGGTTTTTATAAGTCAGTTTAAAATAAATTAAGCTTTAATGGATTAAACTTTGTTGCGATCCCAAAGAGAGGTGATTCCAAAAATATATGCTTGGTATTTGTTAGTTTTTTTAGCATTTTTTTATAAATTAGTTTGCATCAGTAGAGTTACCAAATGATTTTGTTGTACCTTAATGAGCCCAGTTTTCTTTTTTTGCTTTTGTTTACTAATTTATGGTTTTTTAAAACCCTGAATATAAACATTTTTTATCAATAAAAGGGAAATACAATTCTAAATTCAATATTAGAAATAAATTAAAAATATTTTCAAGATATTTCTTCAAATCTCTTGTGATAATAAATTACAAACACTTCATTCAACGATTCTTTTTGCATTAGAATAGTCGTTTGTATCTAATGCATCAATCCATCAGTCTCATTGAACCAATTAGTGCTTTATTTTAGAGATGAGATTTGCGACTGATGCAAAAATATCTTCATTCAAACAAATTTAAAATTCATTTGCTCAAGAAATTTATCTTTTATTTCACAAGCATGGTTTTCATGAACTGACAACTTTTCATCTACATTTTTTTTTCAAATGAGTACAATTTTAAGCAGTTTTCTCACATTGAAATCTGTATAAAATAATTATGGAAAATGTACTAATTTTGATTCCATTATTACTATATCTGTAAAAGGCCAGACTTTTTCTAAATTTGAAATACAGGTGGCTCAATAAAAACTCCGAAGTGCTGCTATAGAGATCTAAATGGGAACAATATAACTAAACATATGTTAACACTACAGGATCGATAGAAAATTTTGTCGACAATAGTGTTTTGCGCTCCAGATATTTTAAGTCTGTCGTCTGAATTCAGCATTACATATTTTTTTACATTTATTTATTGTAAATTACATTGTCTTTATAGAAAAACTCAAGTTACAAAATAAGATAATTAGAAAAAAGTTCTGTAGTGTTAATACAAATCTGTGTAAGAAAATATGCAATTTGTTTAGAAAATTCATTATTTCTTCCCTTACTGAAAGCAGAGTAAATTAAAGCCATCCTATATTCTCCATCATCAATATCAAACTCTTGATATTGTCTTAAACTTTTATTTTATACTAGGTGGCTCCACCCGCTGCTCGCTTTCGCTCTCCAACCCCTGAAACTGCTTACGCAGTTTCAATCGGATCGCTTCGCTCACTCATCGAATACTAAAGTACTTTAGTCTAGGTATGATTATTGGTGTCACAGAAAGAATTATAACTCTGGCTTAATAATATACCAACAATATACATAACACCACAGCATACCCCCGAACTCGGAGCCAGGACGGCTCCCTGTCGGTTGGTTGGGTATGCGTGAAACTAATGAAAAAGCCAGAGCAAAAAAAAAATACAACTTCTATTATAAAGATACAAAAAACAGGACATTTAGAACAAAAGAATATAATATTTTTTTTAATTTCAGTCTTTCAGGTCGTTGTGCTGTTGAATTTGAGAGGGTCGTGCCCTATGTATGGAAGAGAGAATATGCGTACATAGGATTAATTGGGTCTGTGGCTAGTTGTTGTCGCCATCTTTTGCAAATAAGAGTGTTTCGTTTTCCGCGATGAAGTGGATGAGTTTTCCGCTCTGCCACTGTTTTATACAGCCTTCTCCTGGGGTCTTACCAACAATATACAATATAAACAACCTAGAAAACCTTTTATTTACATGCATTTAAAGGGGGAATCATTTTTGGGGTTATATTACCCTATTAGCCATTTGTTGCTCGCTGCGTGCTCTGTCTCGCCTAAGCCTGTTGGCGGTATTTCTGGCCGATTTTCGCTGAAATCTTTCATCCAGGAATTCCCTTGCACGCTGCTCTCTTCTACGCAAATTGGATTCAACAGTTCGCAAAAAAACTCATTTTAAATCAATAAATTAAAAAAGTAAAGAATTTTCCTATATCGCGTAACCGGTTATCGAAATGCTCGGCATCAGGGTTGAGATTGGTAAACAAACTGACCGTTGCCAAAGGGGAGAAAGAAATAATGGTCCTTTTTGCACCACGCATAAGCGTTTTATATAATATAGATTGCCAGATAAAAAAAAGCTTAAAAACACCAATAAAGAGTGTTATCCCCTCGCCTTTTTGTATACTTGCACAATATGATTCGCTTTGAGCTTAGTTTCATCATGTAGTCAAAAGTGTACCGAGCATGAATTTTGGGTCTCTTCCTATTGATCGATTGCATTCAAAATTTTACAGAGATCTACAGTTTTGATGTTAAGGTCACATACTGGCACTTATCCTTCTAACTTATTGCGTTCACATATACTCAAACAGGTTCAAACTTTGATGCAGATGTACAATTCCGGGGACAAAACCATATGCCTAATTTATACATCTAGCTTGTTGCCTTATTATGTTATATTGTTCAAAAACAGACCGACAGAGGGACAGAAAATTCCAACAATGTTTTCCCCCGACTCTTGAAGTTCTAAAACGTGGAAATTAATCAAAATTTGAACATAAAATTTTTCTGACAATTACAATACTTATCTTTTTTCAATTCCTACTATTAGTTCACACTCTCCCTATATATATTTATTTATATATCTTGTTCAATTTTCAATCGTTAATAAAATACTTTTTATTCATCCACTCAAGTTCAAATACAATTCTTTTAAACTTGTAGTGGGTGACACTTGATGTTAATACAGTTTTTTCAAATATTAATTCATTAATTAAATTTAAGTAATTAATTTTAGTTTAATATGGGAGAAAAAAATTTCTAAAATAAAATATTTCTTTGTTGACCTAAGTAGGAATTGACTTAAATTTTTTTTATATTACTTGTTATGCTTCGTTTACGAAAAAAATAAAAATATGATCAGTGTTTTACTTTCCAGAATCACAAGATTTTTCTGATTTGATTGATCTGATTCCAGAAACACAAGATTCTTTCCAGATACCTGATTTAAGTCTAAGTCTAATTAGGATAGTAAAAACGTATTTTTAAAAAAATCAGATCGGGATTTGTAATGTTTTATATTTTTCCCTCCATATTCTTGAATTGTTACACCTCATTCTTGCTAGATTAGTGGGTGTAGTTAATGAATGTCTTTTATTAAGCTTATGAATATTAACGACTAGACATTTCTGTTTCAGATTTTGTCCTTTTGTTATTTAACTATTTACACTCTTCCTGAAATTTAAACTTATTAGCTTGTAGTTTTTTTCACCAGTGATGTAAGTCGACGTTGTTTAGAATGCAGGGTAAATGACCTAGTTTCCGTGCATTTTCTGTTTCGATAGTTTCAATTGTTCAGCTTTCTGGAATAAACCCACCTTAATTTTGTAATTCGACTATATTTACGAGTATAGATACCTGATTTAAGTCTAGGCACATTGCAATAAGTAGTGGCTGGTAAGTAGGGTTCTGTCTCTGTTTCTTAAAATGTAAAATGTATTTTATTTCGTTACTATGACAACTAGGTTCAATAAAACTTCCTACAATATACATAGGGAATGATTTTGCACTAACCATTATTCCAGAAATGTCATCATATTTTTTTTCAGTTCTGTTACTTAGTCATTACTGGGAGGTTATTGAACTGAAATAAGTGTTTGTTTTGTAAGGAATGTGTATACGTTCCAAAGAAGAAAAATATCGCCTACTCTGTGTGTTCAGACGCTTTGTATTTTGCGAGGTCAAATAATGTCTAGCTTTTGAAAGTTGTTCAGTTTCACTGTTTACATTTGCGTTTAATGAATATCTTTTGTTTCTATTGTTTTGCTTTGTTCAGCTCTTAAAATAAACTACTGCGTTAAAATGTTTGAAACAATTCAAATTTCATTCAAAACCGAATAACCTCAAAATTTTATTGCTTTGTATTAATTCGGTACTCAATTTTGATCCATTTTTCTATTTGACATTTTCGTATTGAACTGATTAGAAGTAATTTTAGGAGATATATATGGAAGTGAAGTTTAAAATGAAAAAGGGTGTTAAAACCATACTTAGAAATTTATCATGAAATATGGTTCAGTCCTTTTGAATTTAATATTACAATATTAGCTTCAGTCTTTTTACTTCAAAATTTAGAATGCATCCTCGGAGTTTTTATTTCTCAACTTGTTAGATCAACTAAAAGATATGTTATTATATGTCATTTCTAATTTCAAGTTGGTTTCACATTTGCATAAATATCGTCTTCATTATATACTCTTTAATAAACTTATAAATTCATCTGAAAATATTACTTTATCACCCTTACCATCTTAAAAATAAAATTCATAAAAGTTTTCTATGGGAAAATATCTAATATAATTGTAAAAATATATTTTAGGTAGATTCCTTATAGGAACTCTACCTATTGCAATGGTTCTCATGACACGACTTTCGGAAAATTTCTGCAGATCTTCACCGATCATGACCCCTAGAACCCAAAACCACCTTCGTTAATTAAAAGTTTTTATATATATATATATATATATATATATATATATATATATATATATATATATAATATAATGCGCTTTTTTTCCTATGTTATCTTGTGAACACGATAACTGAGTATTTTGATGTAATTTTAACCAGCGGGAATATGTTGTAAGGATAGTGAAAATCTCGGTCGAGTTCGTAGATTGGACTATTCAGCTCAAAGGGGTGGAAATTTTCATTTTCCCATAATTCCTTTACAAATGAAAATAGAAAGAAAATTCAAATTAGGCGAATTATTGCCTTATCATAACGAACAAAATTTGAATTTAAACTTTTTCGATAGCTACAATTGCTTAGAAGTTATGCGCTGAAAAGGGATTTTCCCACCCTTCCCCTCCTCTCCCCCTAACTTAAAGTACGTTTTAACCTAAGCATGTTACCCCTTATTGGAAAGCTCTCGTCATTTGCAGTTTCTTCTATCCTCTTTCATTCTTGTAGCTCCAATACTTATGAGAATAGAGGGTAAAATGTTCTTTTCCTTATTATTATTAGTAGAGAAGTATATGCATAACGCTTTGGCCCGTGTTATTTTGTAAACACGATAACTAGAGTAATTTTGATTAGATTTTATCTGGCGACGGATATGTTGTAAGGACGGTGAAAATCTCGGGCGAGTTCACAGATGGGCTAACCAGCTCAAAGGGGGTGGAAATGGTGAAGGACTGAAAATTTCATATTCCCATAATTCCCTTACGATTCAAGATAGAAAGAAAATTCAAATTAGGCGAATTATTGCCTTATCACAGCAAACAACTTTTGCATTGCAACTTTTTTGATAGCCACAATTTCTTAGAAGTTATGAGCTAAAAAGCCATTTTCAATCCCCTCCCCAGCTTATCACTTCCCCATAGCTCTGTTACGACTAAAGATAGAAAAAAAATTCAATTAAGCGAATTATCACCTTATGATAACGAACAACTTTTAGTATAAAAGTTTTTTGTCTGCTAGAATTGCTTATAGGTTATGAGCTGAAAAGCGATATTCAATACCCCCCCCCATTTATCTTTTCCCCATAGCTTCGTTATGATTGAAGATAAAAACAAAATTTCAATTAGGGGAATTATCACCTTATCATAACAAACTACTTTTATACTGAAAGTTTTTTGACAGCAAGAATTACTTAGAAGTTATGAGTTCCCATCAATCGCATTCACTTTCACTTTTTGTACGGTATAATATATAATTAATTTATGACTAATTAATTTATAGTTAATATCTTTGTTAAATTTTGTTAATTATAACTGTTGATTGATATACCTAGCTTTGCTCCGGATTAAAATGTTTTCATGTTTAATATTTTCAATGTAAAAATTACTATTGTATAAATATTATAATACACAAATTCCTCTTCTGATCTAAAACGCTTTCAATTAAAATGAGAATATCAATTGAAACAGACGATTTTTAAAAACATCCGTTTTCTTCATACGTTATTATTTGTTATATAGGTACTTCAAATTTTGTTAACAATTACTGAAGTCAATGAAAGGTTTTAATGAATATTTTGAAACAATTAAATTAACTATTTAATTATTCATTAATTTAAAGCGTGAAAATAAATCAATAGCTGGTCCCGATATAAATTGTTAAATTGTCTACTTTTAAAATTTTCTTTTAGCATTCTTCCTTCTGGAAACATTTCTTCGTATTATTTTTGATCAACAAGAATATTGTTACGAATTCAGTTTAAAATTAATTTTGAAAAAAATATTAAAATGAGAGAAACAAATTTATGGAAATGAAAGACATCGCGGGATTTTCATTGAGATTTTCTGCCAGAGTATTTGGTTTTAACCGTCGATGGAGATTTAAGTTTACTGTTCAAATTGGCTGCATTCATATCCTATGCTTTAAAAACACGTATTAAATTTGCCACACACAATGTTTTATAATTTTATTCTCTTATATGTTAAGAATTTAGTGACTATTATCTCTGTAACCAGGGAGTTCTCTAAATGAGCCCATTTTAGTAGTATTTAAGTGTTTCCATGTCATGTGATTTTACCATATGACAAAGTAATGTTCGTACAATTATATTGTAACCTAGATTAAATAAATTAATTTTTAAATCTAGAGTCTTTCTTCATTCATGTCAAGAGTCAATTTCTTGTTTCTGTCTCAGATAGGCTGGCTTAATGTTATCTAGGAGATATTTGCACTGCTGAGATATTTATTTCTTTATGACTCCTACCTGTTGAATAATTATGTGTTGAGATATTAAAAAAATGACCAATGTACTGACCGATAAATCTATCATAACTTTTTGGAATGAAAAATGGAATGATAAAACCTTGATATAGCAAAAAATTAAATGACATGAAAACAGAATCACAGCGTAAATATTGCAATGTGTAGAAACAATAAAGTCATTGGTTATGTCTGTATTGATCAATATGTAATATTTCATGACTTTTGTAACATTAACGTAAAGGAATCTACCTTTGCCTTCAAGCTTGCCGAAAAGGGATTTTTTTATTATCACATATGAATAATACACAATATTATGCCTTTAGAAGCCAAACTTGAATTATTTTACTATATTATATTTTTAAAAAGCCATCTGATATTTCGTTAGAATTTTAGTTCTATGAATTGAAATGAAATAATTCAATAGTTTTTTTCTTCATAATTTGCAATTTATGAAGAAAAAAAACTATAATTTCTTTCTTCTCTTCTCTTTTTAACCATTGCTATTTTCTTCAATTTTTTCCTTCTCTCTTTTTTCCCCCTGAAAAGGTGTCAACCTCTTCGCTGGTCTGTCCGAAGTATTTTTATGAGAATCTATCGAACAAACATATTCTAAAGTGACAAAGGAAAGGGGATGTCCCCATTCCTAAGATTGAGATATTTTCATATTGTCAATCCTCCCCACATTTCACTCACAATTGTGTGGCAATGTATTCTCAAGAATACTGTGCGCAACAATGCGTAAGTTTATCCCCCAACTAGCTTAAGAGTTGCGAATCAATTTGTGCTTGCCTAAGAGCTTAGGTAAAAAATATATAAATAAAAAAGCGAAATCGACTTTCTGATTCCTTCCACTTGGGCTTAGGTGACTTGCAGGGTTTCGGGGTTGCTGAACCTCGCGCGAGTGGGTGTGAAATGAATAATATATCTGGGAGGTGATCTTAACCTCTAGACCCCTCTAGTGATTTATCGATACCTCCCTTCTTATAAGGCCCCTGCTTGGTGACAGCCCCTCCTTTGCTCTTTCCTAAACTACTAAAAAGAACTTGATTGCAAATCAGGAGTACGATACTTGTTCAAAATTTTTAGGTCACTCTTGCTATTTAGAAGAGTCAAGGAATATATTTTTTTGCATGTCGTGTGACACAATCTGAATATTTGAACTTTGTACATATGTAGTGACAAAAAGTGTCTCATTGGAGATATTAAGGGACTACTGACTTTAAAGATTTGCTAAATTTGGAATTGATATTAAATTCGTATAAAACATGTAAAAATAAGTAGTTTTCTGTTTTTTTAAAAACAATGCATGTCAAATATACCACAGAGTAACTACTAAGGTCATCAAACAACGAGAGTTGTAATGATTATAATTGTATTTTAAATGGTTCGATAAAATTTTTCATTTAATCGTTAAAATAAAATATTCGTTTCATGCTTAATTTCCATCTTATGTGAGAATTTAATGATATTTATTATTAATAAAAATTTTAAAAAAACTTTCTGGGGATGAATAGCTTTTGTTGAACTTAAATTGTTTCTCCTTTCATTTTGACGACACTTACCTTTGTTTGGCAAAGATGAAAAAATATTCCACATGTGTATCCTTAATTATTGCATTGTTTCAAATTAATTACAAATGAAAAACAATACTTATAATTCATTTTATTGACGATTTCTATTCATTGTTGTAGCATTGTGTTTTCTTCTAATATATCATTCTAACTTGAATTGTTTTTTATAGTATTAGAATAAATTTACATAAGATTTTTTTAATTAAGAAAGTCATGAAGATCGATATGAAATTGAATTTAAATTGGAATAATTATTAACAAGTTGAAAACTATTTAACAAACTGAAAAACCATTTTCGTGATATTTTTTAAGGGATTGAATCAGCAATGCATAAACCCATTTCCTACATATGGCAGTTAACTTCTTAATTTCTTGGAAACTCTAATAGCTAGATCTTAACCTATATCTTTGAAAATGAAACTATTTCTTTCTCGCTGTTTAATGTCATTGTATTCAGAAATTTAGAAAAAAAAAATGTAATCATATTTGAGCAGCTAAGTACTGAAATTGAGAAAATGGATTTCTTGTATGAAGAAATGTTAATAATTTTTTGAAACTGAAGATTTTTTTTATCATTTAAAGGTGCAATCATGGAGTTAAATAAATGTTAATATTTTTGAACTATAATTTTTAATTCCAACCTCATAAATCCAATGATTAGATTTTATTTGAAATTTTTTTTGTCCTTAAGTTGTATTATGACTTTTAAAAATTAGTCTTTAAATTTTAAAGTCATAAACCCATCGAAACGCGTGCTGCATTTGTGACTTTAAAATCGGGTCTTTTATTTGTGTAAGATGCACTCTATTAAATCTCATTTTACGCATGCTAAGCATTATACGCAGAAAAGATCAACTTCTGGAACAAAACAAGTAGCACAAGTTACACCTCTTGCCATAAAATTACAGGCTAGAATAAAATACAACATAAAAAGAACATTTTTAAACGTTATCAGTCTCCTGTCCAATAAAACAAAAAAAGTGAAAAAAAATTATAAACCAATGATGCTGAAACGTATTTTACTGTAAGATTAAGAAACCCATCTAACCCATTTTCCGATAAAAAAAGGATCTGAGGAGATGAATTTCCGGTAAGATAGGCTACCAATCACTGGATGTGTGAACAAGCAGTTTGATTAAGTGATTAGTATAAGAAAGAACTCCACCTACTTATCAGGGATTCTGGGTCAGAATGGGATACAAGCAGTTTAAAGCACAACAATTTTCTATTTCCAAATGCACCGATTCCAGTTCTTTGCCCAGTGGACATTTTCATGGCATTCCTTTAAAGAAGCGTTTCCTTCTCTAAAATAGGTTTGGTGATTTTTCTTTCAGCTAAATGACCTCTTGAGGTCAGTATGGCAATAATAAGTGGTATGGGGTTTCTTTAAATAAAGAGCTTTGGGATTTTCCTCTACATTTACGTTTGAACACAGTTTTCAAAGAAACAAATATTTCACATGCATAAATAAAGAACATGTCAACAAAGGGCTGTAAACATCGAAAATACTCAAAACATTTCAATTCTATTTGTCAGTGTTAGTAAATGTAAAAGCAATAAATGCGAATTAATATAACATTTCCATTTTTGAGAGGAATTAACAAGGGCATATTTTTAAAACCTACTTTTGTTATTTAAAACATTGTGTAAATAGAAGCAGTTATTCAATAGGAAATGCTCTCCAACATGCATATTTCAAGACGTAGCTGTTTTTGAAAGTCATTACAGGAAAATTCTTTATGTTACAATTTGTCAAAATTCAATAATACTTTAAAAATAATCTTATGAGTCGGATTACAATTGTTCAATTTTTGCGTGTGAAAATCTATAACATATTTACAGTTCTCAATAGCAAACCCGAATGTCCTAAATTAGTAGTTGGTGATTAATTGCAATATATTTGCTAATTTCCAGCCTGAATCCGAATTTAGAGCTGAACAATTAATCTAAAATTGTTTTCATTTTACATTTACTGTTATTTATCAGATAATTCATCTGATTCCAAAACCTGAATTCTTTTTTCTCGTTATTTATAACTTTCTAGTCTGATTATTAAACATTCTAGAAGACATAGCGATGTGATATTGTGGTAAATAAATGTCCCTGTTTTAAACGACACGGGAGAGAATTAGGGTGGATGTTATAATTTTGATCAATGGTCAGAAATTCGAGAACATCTGTACTACCATTCGACACCCATTCGTATTACCTTAGAAAGAGGAATTTTTCATCTTTTATATAGTTTGATTCCATCAACTCTTTGAAGACAGGTAGGTTCGTGCTTTCGATCTTCCAACATCAGAACTCTTCTACAAGTTCACTGCTGCCATCATTATTCATTATAATTAATATTCTTTAGCGTGATTAGGGATGCTTGTAAAACTAAATAGGATTTCATGTGTGGATGTGGTATCAAGAAAGTTTCCATTTTAACCATTTACCGGTTTTGTTCCCTTGTCGAGGCCGCGGTGGCCTAGTGGTGAGGTCTCGACCTCAGGAGCGAAGGGTCGCAGGTTCGAAACCCGATTCCAGTGAAGATCCGACGTGTATGGGACCTGTTGCACGCTAAATCATACGTAGTTGCCAAATGTCCTCCCGTTGGTGTGGCGCGGAAGTTTGGAGAGGGGGTGCCAACTCAGGTGTTCTCGTCATCTGACCGCGGTTCAAAATTTCGAGATTCGTCTCTAAATAGCCTTCATGTTGCTTCAAAACAGAACGTTAATATAATCTAACCTAAGCTTGTTCCCCTGTCATATTTGAGAAGACCTCCTATTTTGGGAATGTGCTGTTGTATTAATTCAATAAACAGTTCGTAGAACTCTTGATATGTTTGTGGATTCGACATAATTTCTGTATCGGATCGTTACATCTATGAATAACTTAATTTTATCTTATAATTTTAAAAATAAGTTAATTAGATGAACGTACAGGTGTGACAATTAAGTGGTTAAGGGTCACATTACTTCTATCCTATTCTTTTTTGTAAAAATAAGTAATTAATAACCTATTTTATCATATTTAAATCAGTCACTAATTTTCGGTGATCTGATAATTCGCTCAGTTTGCTGTTAACATTTATTACATACAGCAATGACCCTTTCATTTTTATAGTATGCCAAGAAGCAATAGTTGTTTTCCCCTTAAGAATAAGAAATTCACGTGCACTCATATAGAAGTTTAAATTTTATCCGATACTGGTATTTGTCGCAATACAAAATGCAGAATACGCATTGCATTTGGCTCTTGATAAAGCAAAATATTTAGATTTTTCTTTACTATTAATATTTTTTATTTCTTATTTACAAAAACTTTAAATACATTTTTAGAGTAATATAAAATTTTAAATAAGTTTCTTAATCAAAATTTCCAGTTGCCACAAGCATTTTTCTAGAATACGTACCGTTCTATATTTCATAAGGAAAGCAGTGCTTCATTTTAGAAAAAAGAATTATATCACGTTTTGTTTCTTCACTCATTGTTTATTTGTCACTTTCATATATGAATGTAAACAATTGAATTGATGTGATATGAATCCTAAAATAAATGTCAGATTAATTTTAAAGATAACATCTTTACAAAGCATCTTTATAAGGAAAACATTTGACATTTGTGTGTAATTCTTACAACCGCAACTTTTAATTAGTAAATTAGGCACGCTACACACATTTCACGCAATAAATAGCTTGTAATCCTTTGCAATAAAAATACACCGTCCTATTATAAGGAATAATTATGAAAGGAAAATTACTCTGATGAAGATTAATGTTGAAAAGGAAAAGTTTTTAATGAACAATTTATCTGACAAAGATAATTTTAAACAAAACTGGTAACAAATAACAGGCTCTTTAACACTTTGTAAAATTGAACTGAATGCGAAGTTATTTATCCATTTTATATGTATAAATATCGTTATCTTCCTGAAGTGTGTTGAAGTTGCCTGCCTGAAGTCGATCAAACCTGCGCTTTATTTGAAGTTCCGATTAAGATTAGACACTTAGGGGCGCATGAATTATTCTGCTATTCGCACATTGGTTTAAGGTATCCGACTGTGTTCGGAGACATTTTTTTGAAAAATAACTTATATATATTTTTTAACGTTATTTTTCAACTTCATATGTTTTAAAACTATGAAAATATTGTAAAATTAAGCTTTCAAAATAATATTTTTTTAAAAAACTGAGAAATGTGAAGAAAAATGACTAAAATATTTGCCTGACGCTAACAGCCATAGACAAAATCATATTCGAAATATACATAAATCCTTGTAGGAGTACATTTTTATGACACTTATCTGTGTTATTCTCTAAAATATTTCTTGTACTTCAAATTAGTTTTGAGATATAGCTGAACATAGTTACTAAACTGGTAATTTTTCATAAAAAATGCTTTTCGTTTATATTTAAACACTTAAAAATATTACTTGATTTTAAAAGTGGCCTTAGTTTTCAGAGGAAAGCATCAAGCATATTACTGAAAACAATCTCAGCAAATTTCATATCAATACTTGAATAACGTTTTGAGAAATCATTGTTACGGTCAACCGTTTGCCTCAAAAATATCATTTCTCAGAAAACGCATTTAAAATTTTCATGGAACTTAAAATAATGCTTACAGTTCGGTAATAAAACAGCTGTAACTCCATTTGTAATTCACGTAGAGTAAAAAGTGAGACAGTTTTAGGAAGCTTATTGAACAGGCTGCAAAATTAAGTCATAAAAAGTTTTTGATAATTTCATCAAAAATGACGATTTGAAACCAGTCGGATACCTTAAATTCAGATTATTAATCTACTGTTCAAAAATTTTGTTGCATCTAAACTCAGTTTTGAAATCGCTTAATATTCTTTCATTTGTGAGGGCAGTTGTAAAATAAAACAACTTGCTTAAAAAATGCTTACTGGATATAACAGAGAAAAATAAATGCTGTCATAAACTTTTATGAATTTAATCCGAAAAATAAAACAGGCATTTAAGTTCATTTTGCAGATATTTTCATAACATGATCTTATGATAAGTTATTTAGCTTAACTTGACTTCATATTCATAAGCACCAAGTTCAATCTAATCATCATACCAATCTTAAAAAAAAAGTTTCTTTTGATTACGGGTTTCATAAAACGTGGTCTAATCCGGATCTAGAAATTGTTTTGAGTCTGCCTCTTATTGCTAATTCTTTGCGTGGTCGTTTTAATAGTCTGTGATATGAAACTCTTAGAAAGAGGGGTAAATTACTGCTTTTGATCTTCGAAAAGCCAGAGTGATAAAAACTAATGCCATTGACTAAATCAAAACAGTATAACCTCATGCGTCTAATAGAATCTGATAATTATTCTGATTAAGGAAGTCTTTGAAACAGGGGATCTTTTCTAAACTTCAGATATGGGCTTTCATGTATTGTATAGATGGCCCAGTTCAAAAGGACAACAACAAAAAATTATCTTTTGAGTTAAACGCATTTTAAGAATGACAGGGAACTCATTTACTTAGTTCAACACACTAAAAACTTTATACTAGCTTTATGCATCTGTTTATAGTTTATTTGAAATTAGAATGATCTGAAGTGGTCTTTTCAGTGCAACTATAGACTCTCTAATGGCAATATTTTTAAAGTTTTAAAATATTGGCATTTAAAATGAGATTTTTATGCCAATATCTCAAAACATAACAGATTTAGAGTTCTGTTTTTCAACTGAGCCGTTGATGTCTCATTAATTGCTTAAGATCTGAAATTTTACGTCTAAATTCCAAATGTTTTTCATAATCTGTCGTAGTAAAACAATATATGCACCTTTTTGTTCTTCAATTCACATTTACTGGAGCTATTGCCTAAATTTGTTACACACAAGTTTTGGTTGGTGTTTCTGGGATTTAAAACTGTTTTTTCCCAAGATATAATTGTTCAAGGATTTTCATATTAAATTTCAAGATTTCAGGATTTTTCGTTCGCTTTTATTCAATAACTTCTGAAATATATAACTCTAAAAGTAGCTTTCACTCTCTATCCAGAAGTTTATGTTTTTGAAGATATCTTCAAAATTAGGTAGCATAAAACCGAAAATCATGCAAGGTGTATGACAACTCGCCATTGATGATTGAGAGTATAGATGAAATGTAAAACCCAGTAATCATTCATTTGTTATTTAGGGGAGAGTCGCAAAATTTGAAACGGCGCGTCTAGATTGGACCGGTATCGTTACTTCAATTCCATTAAATATTTGTTCCGTAAAATATTCAAATATGTTGTAACCATGTAAACGGGATGTATGAAAACATTTTTAAGAGAAACCGTGACGTAGTTACAAAAGAAGTGTTAAGATTTATGTATCAACCATTAATTATTTTAACAAAAGATAAAAAGCCTTTGCGCTGTTCTAAGTTAAGTAGGAAAATTTGTTCTTCATTGTCCTCAGATAGGGAAATTCTTTGGCTACAATTTACTGTAATCATTCTATTAAAATAATTAAAAAAAAAATCCCCTCATCGGCAAGCCGGAAAGCAAAGGTAGATTCCTTTAGTCTGGAGATACAAGGAAAAGAACATTTATACCTCTGTTTTCATGAGGATTACAGCTGCAAGAATGAAAGAGGGTAGAAGAGACTGCAAATGCCGAGAGATTTCCAATAAGGGGTAGCATGCATAGGTTGAAAGGCACTTTAAGTTGGGGGATGGGAGGGGGAGGAAGGGAAAATAACTTTTCAGCTCATAACTTCAAAGCAATTGCAGCTATCGAAAAAGTTGAAATGCAAAAATTGTTCTATATGATAAGGCTATACTTCGACTAATTTGAAGTTTCTTTCTATTTTCAATTGTAAAGGAGTTATGGGGAAATGAAAAAGTCCAGCCCCCTACCATTTCCACCCCCTTTGAGCTGGATAGCCCATCTACAAACTCGACAGATTTTCACTATCCTTACAACATATACCACGCTGGTTAAAATTAAATCAAAATTACTTCAGTTATCGTGTTCAGAAGATAACATGGGAAAAAGCGTTTTATATATATATATAATGTAACTTTTTAACGAAGGGTGGTTTTGGGTTCTAGAGGTACTGATCTAAAGAAATTTTCCGGAAGTCGTGTCATGAGAACCATTGCAATAGGTAGACTTCCTATAAGGAATCTACCTAATATGGTTAGGGAAATTTTTTTTGTTGTTGTCCAAAGGTTGCTTATATTGGATCACAAACAGTTTCCTAAATTGGACCTTCTAAATCAATGGAATTATTATCTTAAACTACAGTAATAGCTCAGAAAGCAGTTTATCACCACTGATAGTCCTTATAAATTGGAATTGGATCAAGTCAAAGAAAAAAACAATAAAAGGATTCTAAAGTCATCAAATGTTGGATCAAAAAATATAAAAGGGTGCTTGTAATTTTTGAGGAAACAAAGGGAGCAGAGGAATTTATACAGTGCATAAAATGCCATATTTTGGTTCATGCTTTGTGTTCTGTTGTGAATTTGAGAATCAAAAAGTATTTTTGTTTTAATTGGTCTGGAAGAAATCGGTGGTAAATTGTAGGCACCCAGTGATCTAATCTAGGTCACAGGTTTCCTTCATTGAACCGATGACACATTTTTTAAGCTGCTATTTTCCTGATTTAAAGTATATTTCATAAAAAATTAATTACACTATTCTGATTGTAAATAAGCTGCAAAAAATTCTACTACTTGTTTTTAAATTGAAATTCCTTCTCCATTACTGTACATTAAAAAATATCCAAGTAGTCCAAATGCGGCGGCTCTCTTCTATGTCCTATAAATACAAATGAATTTTGTATATGGCACAATTCTTGATAGTAGGAGTTCGATGAATGGAAGTTGTCTTTAATTTATTCAAATGGCTTCAGATTTAGCAGCGAAAACGTAACTTATTGCTACAAAAGACATATTTTAAAGTATATTATTAATTTTGTTACAAAATACATTGCATTTATCATTTTATTTCGAAATTTCTTAGAACATGGGTTTAAGTTATCCGAACACATTGAAAAGTCAATTTTCGGCCAACATTCCCATTTTTTAATTTTTGATGATTTGGATAGTTCATTCATTTACCTTTCTAAAACATATTTACTTTTGTCAGTACGTTAATTAGAAGATGAGATATTAATTGTTTTATAACAAAAAGAAAACCGGAAGTGGACGTTTAATTAACCGGAATTTGTCATTTAAAGGGACAGAAACCTGTCAAAAATTCTTTTAAACTGCATTTTTTCAAGTTAATATGATGTTGGTATATTTTTAGGATTTTTTTAAAGTTTAGATACTTAATTTAAGCGCGTGGCAAAACTAAAATTTGATTTTTCTCAAAACTAGATGTTTTGCATAATTTTCACACTTCAAATATGATAACTCAAGATATTATCATTCGATTGTTCTGAAATTTTGTGAACACTTTCTTCAAATGTGTCTCTAGTGAATATACTAGGATAATGTTTATTGTAACAATATTTTTTAATTATGGTCTTTTATCTGAAAAATGGCATGAAAAATTTGCTAAAAATCTTATAATGATTGTTCGATTAGCTGTAAAATTTTTATTTATACAAAGAATGTTAAGATTCTAGTACAAGCACTGCTCCATAGTATGTAGTTTATTTTAGTATTAATTTTATTTGAATTATTACATAAGTTTGACCTCTAGCATGTTTGAAGTTTTTGGGAATTTCCTCTAAAAACAGCAGAAATTCAAAAATCATACTCTATTATTAATCTTTATTAAATTCGAATCTAAAAAACATATTTTGGTGTTTCTATTTCACAATTTAAAAAAAAAGTGCTCTGAACGTGTTCGGATAAAATGTTTATTTTTTGATAAGTTACACTATTCCTGTCTAGAAGTCCAAAATTCCGTAACTGCGATTATCTGTTTTTGACTATAACGCTGGCTCTCAGCTGATCATGCAATGCATCTTGCATTAAAGACCTATAAATAAAAACTTGATTATATAACGATTTCCCTTGCTCTACAGGGTGTGTATAGCATAAGAGAAAATTCCGGACAGTGGAATCAAAATCGTGCGAAACTTCCTTCCCTCTTTTCGCTGTTTATTGCCTCCGGGTGAACCAGTTGTATTCTGTTCATTCAAAACATGAAGAGTTCGCTTTAAAAAAAATAAGAATCGCCCATCTTCTGCGATGCCCACTTTTTGGGTGTAATTTGTTTAGATAACGGGTGACAAGGATGTGGAGAGAGTTCGTGAACCTGAGTGGGATCAACGTTAAAGTGCGAGTCATTTATTAACAATGTATGTCTGAGAGAGACCTAAATACGTGCTCTTTTAAGATATGCTGCAACTTTCTATCTAGATTAAGGTGTGAACTGTCAGCATTTGAATATTCTGTGATATTCTAAAGACATGAAAACATAAATAAAATCATCTTCTAAGAATAGGAAAAGTAGAATTTTCAGTACGTGTGAATAAAATTTCTAAATGCTCTAATGCGATTAGAAATTGTTTGTGTACAAGAATGATGCAGTTTTCGGAATTAGGTTGATGCTCCCAGTATTGACAAAAAATGTAACTAGTTTCCAACTTTTTATTGTTGGAAATTTTTCTTATTTCATATTATATTTTAATTTATATCAATGGTGCGCAAACCGTGGGTCGCCGTGGGTCAAAATTTTTATGTGTTGCTAAACTAAAAGAAATTTATTTGAAAATAAAAAATATAAGGCCTTTCATCAAAAAACGTGGTCTCAACTCTCAAAGGGATCTCGAAAAACTTTTACACAAAGTGGCGGGGTAGGAAAATAGTTAGCGCACCACTGATTTACATTACCAATATATTAAGATATAAGAATAATTGGAGTATTTTTACAAGTTCGAATATTACATGAACTTGAAAATCTCTCGCCATGGTATGACGGGTGCAAATTGCTTCTTCATTCGAGATATTTCCCGCGAAATGTGACGTGTTTAAATGGATATATATGCGAGAGAAATGTTTAACATTGATTGAAAACAAATAAAATAAACATATGTTTTATGAACAGGAAATATTTTTTAAAAAGTTAACATATTTCACAGAAGCTCGCTCAAAAAGAAATACCAACTTCCGTTAAATAAATTTAAAAAATGCAACACGGGATGTGAAAACTAATAATAGGGGGGGGGGGGGAGAATCCGCCGTGAATGAATTCACCATGCTGCTAATATTCATTCCATGTGAATTCATTCATTTTGATGTTTTTAATTAATATCTTTTTAACTAATTACAATTTCGGAATTTAAATAGTCGAAATGGATTCCTTGGATTATTTTCGATCTTTTGGTACTTACGGCTAGTTTCAGGATTCAGTGGTTCGTGAGAAGATAGAAGGACATAGATATATATGTTTGTTTACCTTCGAATTTGAATAGGATAGATTATGAATCGAATTAGGTTCATTGAATGTTTTTTCAATATTCTTTTGATCAAAGAAATAAGTTCGAAGTTTTTCAATAGAGTCCATTCCGTCTTTAAAGAAAGGTGGAATAACTTCTTCATTGTCATTTAAATTATTACCATACAAGTTCTCTTCTATTAATTCATCAATTGTGAATAATTTCGAAATCATGATATCTTTATCACAGTTCAGATACTAGAATGGAGGAGATTTTTACATTTTAGAACGTGGTAAAACGACGTATAACTGAAGTGTTTTATCATTAACAAATCCTTTCCACTTAACGAAATATTCTTTGTTTTCACATTTCCCTCTGAAGTACTTTATCGTTACAATGAATGCGAATGAATCGGGATTGTGATGAAACGACGTATAAATGAGAAACGTACAAACGATTCTTAACTGTATTTGATATCATTCCTTTTAAACATTGGTATTTAGACAAACGAATGCCAATAACTTTAGTATTAATTTCTTGAAAAGTGATAAATTTTTAATATCATAAATAATTAAAAGCTTGATTCCTTAAGGAAATTAAGATAAATTTCTATGTTAATAAAATTTTGATCCACAATTTATCAATGAAAAACCTTCAATATGTCGTTTCTATAAGACTCAAAGGTATAATTTTTTACCAATTTTCACAAAAATCGAGATTAACGCTCTTTATAGGATTAAATAAAGCTACATATAATTAATTCATTAGTTATATATTAATTAATATAATTAATTATATATAATTAATAGATGACAACATGGGACCATCCAAAGCTTTCGACAGCGGTATTTAAGGGCTTTGAATGGAAAGCAACTTCTTTTGGAAATACAGCACAAATGCCCATTAATATGGACATTTGTGGTTTAGAATATGTTTAATGATCTCGAGAGGATAAAGAGAGATTCACTATTTTGTATAGTTGAATCTTCTAAAGATCAATAATAAAACCAGTAAAGAATGTTGAAAATTATCTTCAAAGTGTGCGAGAAAAACTATGGATTAGCATCGTGTTTGATTCTTTCATTTATACAATAACGTGTGGATTTATGGTTCTTAACTTAACTAGGCGATTTTCTATAGAATGTGTAAATCTATTATGATGCATGAGTTATTTTTCACTTATTTCTTTCCAAATTATAGACTCAAAATAACATGTGTAATTTAAGACATTTTACTCATATTTTTCAAAAATAATAGAAATAAATTTGAAAATATTCTTAGGTTCCTTTTTCTTTAATTCATATCGGTTACAATAATAACAGTAAATACAAACAATGGTATACGAATATAACAGTAAAAATATAATATAGGATTTTGCAAATCTGAAATAGTGTCGAGTAGAATTCACATTTTCCCCTTAAATATTTAAAATCGATTTTAATATAAACTGAACATTAGATAAGATTTCGAAATGGTGCAAGGCATTGTTTAGGAACTTTCATGTATGTAATTAAATGTTTAAAATGTTATTAATTCTCTCACCAATAATGAATTTACCTCAATCGTCATCTGTTTACCATAAACGCAATAATATTACGAGACGGAAAGCTTGTAATATTATATCTTTTATTCATTAAAAGTGTTAAGAATTGAAATCTTGATAATTTGAAATTGGCTTATTTTGTGACTGAATTCAGTCTTTAAATTCTCAATTTCTTCAGAATTTTTTTACAGGAATATGACTGATAAGATTACTTCTTAACAAACAACAACAGTTACCGAAAAATTTTCTATCTTATTTAAGTATGTCTCTTAAATTCTTTCGCCTTACAAACTGTGAATTATCGGTTGTGTTGTTTTTTTTGGCACAAGAGACCATATGTTGACCATACTGCGCCAGAATAAATCGTAAAACCATGTCAAGATAAAAGTATAATTTTGCATAAGCGTGAAAAAATGACGTAGAAAAGTTTTTAGTTAAAAACTGCACAATGCTTAAATAAGAGAATAAAATGCTATTGACTTCAAAAATGTAAAAAGGCGAACATGTGGAGTGTCTCCAAGTAATGTAGGTAATAAAATTGTAGTAATATTTTTAAAAAACGCAAACGTTGAGAGTTAAAATCTGAGCATTCTGACAAGATATGGTGAACAGACATAAAGCAGTTGCATTGCGAGCACATTGGCCCTTGTTCTCTGAGAAATAAGTGACGTTGAGTAAATCTTAATCTTGAAGTTATTGGAAAATAAGGTGAAATTCATTCGACCAGTTATCTCCAATGTTTTAAAACTCTCTGACTCTGGCATTTCTATATGAAAATACCTCTCTTTCTTGTTGACGATACAGGAAAATTTTGCTTCTTTCACAGTTTAAGATGTTCTATTTTCTTCAAAGCTTTCGTCATTTTGATTTTTAGTTCTTTTTTAAATTGCAGAACTTCGTGAACTTTATACAAGCTTCCCGATTCTGAAAAGTGCACCAAAAAGAAGTGTAACCTTACATCACGATAGGTCTTCTCAGTTTTTCATTGTTTGCGACTTCTTGACCCGGGTCGTTAATCAACCTCTAAATTCGATAACTTTCTCAGATTACGGTCTTTCAAAAAATTTCCAGGCTAGCCTACTTGTGATAGCTTGCAATTCTGTATATTCATGCTAGATACGTCAGAAATGATCTGATTTTAAAACAATGCTCTAAAAGTACTGTTTCATCGCTTGGAGTGTTATTTTTATTCCATTTTAAACCTTAGAAGCTCCCACATGTGTTTTCAATAAATATGCAGGATCTAGCTACGAACAAAATTTTATTTATATACCATTAATAATCTCAGTCAGAGCTTTCTGCTTCCAAAGAACAGCCACAAACTATACATTTTTGATCGAGCATAAACTTATTGTTATAAGGTTATAAATCTCATTTTTTCCATCCTCTGATATGAAACATTATGTGCATGAAATTTGTGACCCATATAAACTGGATGATGATCATTAGGTAAATTGATTTCGAAACTTTAATTATATGAAATTAAAAATGATATTTACATTTAATCGAATTTATAAATTAAAATATATCTTCTGACTTTTGTAACTCATAACTGCAAATTGTCATTAAAATGTTCATTGAAGTTATATTCTATATATGGGGAGGAATATGAACTCTTTTAAGACGAATTTATTCATAAGTTTTTTTTATTAGTATGAGAAAGTGGGGTAAAACCAAGAAGCTAAGGTTCGAATGTCTATTGGAGCTAAGATATTCGACATAGAGCTTATCAAATTTGATTAAAATATTCATTCTTTATCGTATATCTTTCCAGAAAAGTCATAGTTTCTTTAATTTTTTATCAATGACTTTTAATTTAAAAAAGACAAACTACCCGGTTTTACACCACTAGTGGGGAAAAAACCGAGTACACATATTAAAGTTAAGGAAAATTAGGAAAACTCGATTTTCAGTTGAAAAGCTGCAATAATTTTTATTTTATATGACAATTTAAGAGTATTATATAGTTACAAAATTCACATGTAAAGCAGTTGTCTTCTTCCTCTGCGCCACTAAAGTAGGTTCTGTTAATGATAATAATTTTATATGTTATATATTAAGCTGATAGCCAGTTTTCTTCTCCAAGAGGAATGAAAAGAGAACATTGTTTCTTTTCTTATTACCACCTAACAATTCTAGGTAATTCAAAGAATCTGACTTCTGCAACTGTGTTAGTTTAGTTTAAATAAAAATTACCGGTCTTGCAAATTAGGTTAATATACAGATATGTTTTGGAGATTCTAACCTAGAATTTGTATATTTCAATGCTCAACTTCGCTTAATTCACTTACATCACGCTTAAAAATAAAAACGCTTTCATGCAACGTTAATTCATCTTAACATCTGTTGCTTTTAATTTTTTTGCTTTCCGTATCGAGAGACCCTGCCATTGTTAATACGAAAAGGAAGTTTCTCCAGTTTAACAAGATGATTAAATTTTCACGTTTAGTTCCGGTTGTAGAACTGACCCATCTTCGTGTTTCCTTTAGCAAGTAACCGAACGGTTCGTATTCAAAAAGTTTTATCTTTTAACCTTCTTTTGCCTCTTTTTCAATAAACCTCACAAGTATGGGGTTATGGTCACCACTATGATGCAAAAGGGTAAAAATTTTCCTTAACCCCAGCGTGGTTCAAAGGCTTCATTTAAAATTCAAATGAGGCGAGTGATGGCTATCTTACAGCTGAATAAAGCCATTAAATAATTATGCGTAGGATGCGGATAACAGCTGACTGCCTCTGTTATCTGTGCTTTCGCGTGCAATTGATCAGGCAGGTGCTATATTTATGTTTATAACGTATGAGTGTGTTGTTTTCAATTGCGGTTGTTTGAGAAATAAAGAGCATTACCAGTGTAGCTGAATACTAAAGCTTCGATATGAAAACTATGTTAAAATGTACGTGTGTGCTATTTTATTTCAAATTTCCTATCTTAAAATCTATCATTTTTCTGTGTCTGTAAAAGAACTCAATTCTACAAAAGAAAAAAAAGAATGGATTAATAATAAAACAATATCGTGGTGTTTATTTGATGCTTTAATGAAAAGATTATTAATTGATTATAAGTAATTCATTTTTTAAAAAAAATATTTTATCAAATTTTGCTCATAACTCTAAATCTCAACGATTTTTTGGACATTTTTGATGTTAGTAGTCACAAAATACTTTCATCTTTCTTTCCTATTGGAGTCAATTTTTCAATGATATAACATTTTATTTACATTTCTGTAAAGTAATTTTTATCTGAATCTTGTAAAAAAATGAAATATTTAAATATTATTACGTGTGTAGAATTTTGAAGCAACTTTTGCAAATTTAAATGTTTAGTATTTGTATTCTATCGTCTTATATTTCAAAGCTTTTTTCCCTCACAAAAAGATGTTTAGAGGGAAAAAATACTGAGAAAGAGTTCTTTCTAATATTTTCGATTATCTTTTCTGTCGTGCAATTTTTGTAACCCAGCATCTAAAAATACCAATTCTTAACCCATACTAATTGTATATTTTGTTCTAAAAACCTTAATAACAACCGTGATGTTTTACTGATGTATCTCTGTAATTATAGAGGGCGCCATTAATTTTGTTAGCAGAGAACACAAATGATTCTCTGAGGGCAGGTTTGTTACAATCGTGATAAATTTTTTCTTTCTCTTCCTTGCTATTCCACGTTTCGATAAACTTCTCCCTATTTACTAATTTTAGTTCATTTGTACATATAGCTTTGTTGCTATAGCCAATACCGCTGAAACTGTAAAACACAATTCAGTGAGTAATTAGTATTGTTAGTTTTAAAAGAAGGCAAAAAACTAATTGTTCTGTGAATTTCAATTTTCTGAAAGAATATTAACATCTTCTGGGGTGCTGATGCTCTTGCTTTTTTTCTCGTAAAATTGTTAAAATTAACTTTGTCCCCTTTTTTTATTCTGTGCGTAACTTCTATTTTTATTAATTTTTCTTATTTCGCAAAGATATACTATAACATTTGAATCTACTCACTGAGTTTACGAAAATGGCACAACAATGCTATGTTTAATTTTCTAGAATTGAAATCTTGCGTTTTAGCTACTTTTGGCCATTTCTTCACTTTTAGTAGTTGAAGCATTATTTTTTTTAAATTTTGTACTTTTGTATTGTCCTTTTATTTTTTTAACCACATGTAATCACTAAACATTCATTATAACTTATTTCTCAAATGCTATGAATCATTCTTCTTTTTTCCTGCATAAAATAATTAAAATATGATTTCAATTATTTAAAAAACTTGTCATTCTTAAAAATTAGTTACCGTTTGATGAAACTATTTCATATCCTGCCAATCGATATCATTGAAAATAATTTGCTTCATTGTGTGAATCTCGCGGAGAAGAAATTTCTGATGTTTTAATGACATTTAATTTTCTTTGGGATTTCTATGAAGGGGGCGAGCATAAAATCTTAAATATTCCAATTGGTCAGCGCTTTTGTAATAAAAAAATAAAGTAGATTTCTTCTTTGTTTAAAGTGAAAGCTGTTTTGTAGGAACCCTTTAAAATTGATTTTAACAACCGTCATTAACTTAAATAAACTTTGATACGTTATTTGCTGAAATGACAACTTTATTCATATTTTTCGAATAATTAACTCCAAAAATTTTTTTCAGATGTTTTTTACCATCAAAGTGTATAAAATCTTCTAAGAAATATTAGGCAATCAATTCGACTATATCTGAAGCGAATTTAAAATTTTCAAATTGTTTTAAAAATTAGAGGTTAATCGGTTTATTCGTAATTTGCACAAATAGAAAGACAAATCTTAAATTTAAATGCTTAATTTCTATTGCCATTTTTTGAAATTTCTTAAGCTTATATTAAATGCAAACAAACTTATTGATTGTAAGAGCCATCATTATTTGCTTTAACAGAACGTGTTACATATACCCAAAAAGAAGACAGAAATTGTTAGACTTTGAAAGAGATCTGCTGTTATGCAATTAGCATATTGCCACTCGAAATTTCTTACGAGAAATCAAAATAATCTGAACAACCAAAAATAAACGGCCAAAATACCGGAAGAACAAGTAAATCAGTGTTTGCAACTTCAGTCTCGACACATATCGTGTATTGAAATGCACGAATGTCCTGTATTTAAAAACACAAAATAGTTTTTCAATTCGATGCTCAAAAGCATTAAATTAGTTTTGAGAGTTATAAAATAGTGTGCGTAAAACAGAAAGCTTATGTGCACTTGAAGTTTTCACAAGGAGTGATGACCTGGAAAGTTCGTGGTCATCAACTGATGTTCTTAGAAACAAAATCAACTTAGATGGTTCATATGGTCGCCGGTTTAGCTAACGTAATCCTCTTAACGAAAAAGAGAAGTTCTCTAGTGATCGATGATTCGATCCAACGATATCATAATATTTTTGTTGTTAGGACTGGAATAGAATGACGATGGGAAAATGATTCGCCTTTCATAACAAATCAACGGATTGTAAAAATTTATTAACAAAAACTAAAGCAATACTTTTCCCCTTTTTCTGGGAATATGAAATCGTCTGTTTTCCCATGTTCATTTCAGAAAATACTTCTGTGCATCCCGCGTATTCTTTTCTCGCTAATGGTTATTATTGACTGTCCACATTGCATTGTTTAAATGAATGTTATAACGAACATGTTAAACACACTCGTTAGAAAAGTGCTTGCAAATGGAATATAATAAGATTACGCCACTGTTTTTTAGGGAGGAAACGTTAACATAGAAAGAAATCATTAGAAAAATAAAAATACATGCGAAAAATGCCTAAACTTTGTTGAGGAAGATTAAGAATGTTTTTTATCGGAAAGAACACAAAGTTTTCCTTAAGAAATTTTGGAACCTTTATTGCAATGGAGCTATCCTTTCAAAATTATGCAGCATTTATGATATTCATATCGTGCATATTCTCCTTTGACGATTAATCTAGAATTCTGTTGCTTCCAAATAACATTTTTATTTTATTTTCTTCACATTCAAGAAGAATATCTTCAGCTTTCTTAATGCCAGGTAATTCGAATGAGAGTACTTTCAAAAGATAGCATCTTTAAGCAGCAATGTGAAACACAGAAATAATTCCTAATTTACGAAAATTCCATCTGAAAGAATGATTTTGGAAAAAATTGATTAATTATAAGGATGATATCATGTATTCTTTCCAAGTTTATGATACATTACGCTTTATTTTATCTGATATTGTGAATAATGTGATACAAATTAGGTATGTTGTTACATAGTTTCAGAGCATTAACTGCGCTCCGCTGCAGTATGCGATCAGATACAGAGAACAGAGTTGCAATAAAAAGACTATCATGATACCTTAATTTTTAGTGGTAAGCTGCAGAGTGAATCGCGACGATCAGTCACGCAACGAAGCAGGAAAGTTATCATCATTGAAAACAAACAAACATTGCATTTCTAGATCACTTCATGCTATCCTTCCATAATGCTCAAGCTTAAAGATCTTTTGTTGATATAAGGCATCTATTTAGATATTTTTTTCTCGCACCCGTGTGCCAGATTATTTTTTCTCACCTTAATGTTCGTTACGGTGTCTGATTTTTCAGTCTCGTGAAAGAAATTGGATAGCTGTCCTTGAGAACTTTTCTTTGTCTCACGGTGCTTTTCCCTTCCTTTCTTTAATGCTCGTTAGGCATAATAGTGAAATGTAGAACAGAAAGTTTAGCTTTTATTTAGATTCGCCATAAAAGATGTTACATAATGGGAAATAGATGTTTGTTGAATGTTTTCTTTATCCCTCTGGTATTAAAATAGCTACAAAGATTAACTTTTTGAGAAGGGATTCGCTTTATTTTGGGCTCATCTCTTATGCATCTTTTAATTGATTATTCTATTGGTTACAAAAAATGCAATGTGCTAGAAATCATAAGCAGGGGTTGTGGACCAGTGTACTTTTCCGTACAATTATTTCTGAAATTATTAACATAATAGACCAGATCTCTCGGTAACGCTCTGACGTCACCAACAATGAAACTCGAGCCATAGGACTGGGAGATGTTAAACAGCATTATTTCATTGTTAGAGAACCTAAACTTCAGTAATTTAAAATTTTAAAGAGTAATTGTCGTTCTAATTTCAAATTTAATAGCTCTAAAATAGCGAAATAAAATTTGCTATCGATTGATATAAAATGTATATCGCTATGATCAACAGTTCTCGAGAAATCTTAAATTATATTAATCATATATTTCAAATTAATTTCCGTTTTTCAATAGAAGGTAGTAAATTACCTCAGTGGTATATCATGCGCGTGATATAGTTTGGACGCCACGGTGCATCTGATTATTTATTGCAATCGTGTTGATATAATTTGATAATATTTTTTGGCAACGTTTGACAAGTAGAGAAGTGCTTTTGTTTTGAAACTAGATTTTCTATCTATTTAGATTATATCTACTAGATTTTTTTTAGACCAAGAGGTTTTTTCGAATAAAGAAATATGTAAATAAAAAAGATATATTTCCTGTCATAAAACATATGTTTATTTTATTTGTTTTCAATCAATGTTAAACATTTTTCTCGCATATATATCTATTTAAACACGTCAAATTTGACGGAAAATCTCTCGAATGAAGAGTCAATTTGCGCCCGTCATACCATGATGGGTTATTTTTCTAGTTTTAGTAATAAGCATGATGACGATTTTAGATGAATATGAAATAATTCTTGAATATTTTTTCTGTATCTACTAACTTGCTCACATCAAGCGGAGTTAATTATGTGCTGTGAATATCCCCAACATGCGAATGAATTAATGGGATCTTTCTCTCTTTGTTTGTTACAAGAAAATATTGCACGTTCAAATGCATATAAAATCACAGTACATTTAGGTACGATTATTTAATTTCTTTACATTACTTTTTAATGAAAACCATGTTCTTCATTGCTAGCTAAGAAATTTTCATCATGTCAGTTCAGTATAATTCTTGTTTATCGATCCGTCGTTATTTCGACATTTGAACATTTCAACACATTGTTGAAAAAAAAAACATTTTTTTTTAAAAAATTTCTCTCTCAAAACTGTTTAGTTTGAATATTATTCCGTTCTTTCAAACTGATCTTGGAATTGTGATGAATGATATTTGTGCGTCTCTTGATTTTAGATATAGGTGATTCTTCAAGTTCAAAAACTACTTTCAAGAAAGGAACGATCATTCAATTCCTTGTATCGTTTTCAATATTGGACAATTGTTTCACTGAAGGTTCTAACTTGAATAACGCATTCGTTCAGAATGGGACCGTTCTTTTTTAGTTTGGTACATGAACATTAATGTTATGGATAATAATAGTTAATGAAAGTTTAGTTAGAAAATTTAAAAAATATTTTTCTTTTAATTATTGTATAATTGGCTTCTTTCTGTGTTGTTTCTGTGAATACCCTGCATTCATATTGGAAAAATGTTTAAAAATCAATGAGAACTTCAATCTAGTATCTCAAGATTTTTCTTTCAAAGAAATGTATTTTGTGATCTGTAGATATAAAATATTTTCAAGAATTTTAACTTAATGTTTCCTTTAATACACCTTATCTCTTCTGTACGCACCAAAGCAATTTATTTTAAAATGAAACAATTATTTATGCTTGGTTTGAATCTGAGTTGGATACTTTTGATAATTTTATAATATTCCTTTCAATTCACATTATGGATGTTAATGATAATGTATTTTCCTCATTATTTTCTTTTCAAAAAATGAATAATAGAACGAATTGCATTTTGTCTCAAATAACTATAGTCTTTTTAATGACTTATTAGAAAAAAGATTTTTCTCTCTCAATAATTTCCCATGTTATGATGTTTAATAAATTTAAACTTTATCTATGCAGAAAGTTGGCCGTTGAAATCAATCTGTTATCGAACGTTAAAGCTTATTGACTAACAATCGGAAGGAAGTAGGCGTTCGCAACAAGGAAGCAATTGGGTGACTTTGGGTAATGGAAGTCGACATTTTCTTTTATCTAGCTTGTTAAACCAAAGAACAATGCTTGTTAATAGATTTTTTCTCCTGCAGTTTGAGAAAATCTTATAGTATGTGTGTGTGATATACATGCTTTAGAAAAAGAAATGATTTTTGATTTCGGACTATTGATTTAAATTACGTTGAAAGAATGCACCAAGCTCTAAATAAAAATTCAAAACATGTATTGATAATATTTATGAAAATATTCTTCTAACAGTAGGCAAATGTATCCGTTTCTTGCTGTGTATTCCCAGTCAGTTCTCGTAATTTTGTGTATCTGATTGCTGTACATGTTATTGCTGAAACTAGGCCACAAATCAAAATTTAAAAGTCAATGGATTAAGAATGGTTGTATTGTCCTACCTTCAAAGTGTGTGCTCTTCATTTTTCATGCAGTGTATTTTCAATATGGCTTTTACATCTGTATGCAGTTTAGAGAACGTGCTCGTTTTTCTTCCCTATTAAAAAAAATCTTTAAAACAGGCTGACGCAATTCGAACGCTGGTTTTAAAACGAGATCGCGTTCTAGAAAACTAGCATTTTGAGGAAAATGCATAAAACAGAGATTCTTTGTATTTATTTTGATTTACGGGCTGTTGTCGCAATAGATTCGCGGATAACAAAGCTGTCATTGAAAAGATGCACTCGCCTGTTGAATATAAACGCACTTGAAGGAGCACGAAATCGTTCTACGCTTCGCAAGCTGGGATGGGTAATCGAAATAAAATGTTTTATATCAACAGTCTTCGAAAGCTGATGTTTTCCTAAAAGTACCTACCTGAAACTGCTATCAACTATAAATAAACTTCTCTTTTCTTGTCTGTATATTCCTACGTGTCTGCTGGAGCGAAATTCTGAAATACAGCTTTGTTTTGGTATTCCCGAAAAAATAATGCTAGTAAGGTTAAAGGGCTAGAATTACCTTAATAATTATAGGCTTAAAATAGTTTTATATATCTGATTGATTCTAAATCTTAAAATTCAAAAGCGTCCTTATTCATGCACCATAGTTTAAAAATGAAAACCATGAAATTATACTTGTAGAAATTATTGATAATATATAATCCTGAATTTTATGCTTTTGAAATTTATTTATTCGTCATCATAAAAATCATGTCCAAAAGTGGTATTCATAAATTATACATTCTGTGTTAAAATGATGTGAATAAATGATTTTTTCATGTTTAATGTAGCTTTTAAAAATAGAAGATTTGAACGAAAATTTGTTGCATATCTATAATTTTGCAAAACCTTCAGACAGTCCCCCAGCCCCAACCACTGGACCGATTTCGGCAATTTTTATTTCCTATGAAAGCTTATGACCCCTAGATATGTCATCAAGGGTCGCCTACCACCCACCAATTTTGAGATATGTCGCAAAGTAAAACTTTGGCAGAGTCCCTCAGCCTCAACAACCGCCAATTTATTTCGCAAAGTTACAAGCATAACTACAGGCTGTTAATATTACGGGTGAGCAGATGGTCGCCGAAGGCGGCTATTTTTTTTATTTAAATTGAGTCTTTATCTGTGTCAATCGCGATAAGCAGCTATGAAAATTTGCACTGAAAAAGTAAAAAGCAATGCTATTATTTTTAAATAGATAAATGTGTATAATATTGAATATGTGAGCTAGAACTTCTCAGCAAAGTTGCAACTAAGAAATCCATTCGCTTTTGAAAACATTAAATTGAATTTTAAATTACATTTTTCTTTGAATAATAACCTATAACGTGAACAATAATTCAATCAAGAATACCATTTCAATTTAATGTTTTGGTGAAGATTAATTTCCAGCAACTCCTACAAAATCGTCCTTTTATGTTCAAAGCAATTTAATCTTTTTAAAGGCTATTTCGGTAATGAAAGTCACATGTAATTAATTACCTTAGTATAATGCATTTAAAGAGTGTTTAGAAATTTCTGAGCCATTTACGAATCGAAAAGATTTCTTTGTAATAAAATTTGTTTTGGGTGTTGTCTCTGTATTCAGCCTTGAGTGAACTAGAAACCACATTACAGCTTACCGTAGTTATTTCCCCTCCCTTATTTCGTAATGAAATATTCCTTGATATCAGTTCGCTGTATCAATTTATATTCTTTCACACTCCTGCATTCTTGGCACCCTGCTGTCTGATTTATGATAGTATGAAAATATATTAGTTTGAGGGAGAGAACATTTAAGAATGAAGAATGAGCGAACTAGTTCAGTAGTGTGTTTTTGCTTATTTCTCTTGCATTAATATCTTGTTTGGGCATTCCTTTTACAGCATTTGTTCAATTGTGAGTTCTGCTTCTTCAGTTGTTTAAATAAATACATGAGTTTGGTTTCCAATTTTTCAAAAAGCTCCGGAACATATTTTATTTCGGAAGAATAATAACATATTCAACCTATTTATTTGGCGTTTCTTTCAAAGTAACTACCCAGTGCGACTATGTATTTTTCCATGCGGGTTGCAAGCTCTTTTAGCTATAGTACCTTCGTCGCTGCACTTCATCGGAACTCGAGAATCGTTGCCCCTTAAGCAAATTCTTAATTCTAGAAAAATGTCACATGGAGCAAGATCAAGGAATAAGCTGGTTGTGGATGTACTGGAATGTGATGTTTCACAGATAATTTCACACCAGGTGTGATCTGTGGACTCGCTCCTCTTCGAGATGGAGTAACCACGACTTGACCTCCGCGACGGGAATGTTGGCTGCCTGTAATTGCAAGTTACGCGCATGCGCTGTACGTATTTTAACTGGATGAATCTGTTCTGACTAATCAGTCATATGATACTCCTCGCTTATTCTGAGGGAAATGGCATAATTCATTTACACGTGAAAAAATATTTAAAAAGTTCCGGAACATTTTGAATGTAATACTATATTATATTAGAAATTGGAATTTTTCTAAAAAAAAGCTGTTTTGTTCTCATCTAAACGAAAAGTGTATCAAAATCTTTTTAACAAATAATTATATAAATTTTTGTAAGGCATTTCAGAATTAAGGAATTGGAGGAAGAAAAGTGATTCAAGTCTTCATAATTCAACTGCTATTTTAAAAATTAATTTCGGAATTTAGTTTACTTTATTTAAATAAAGAATTAAATAATTTGATTTCTTTTTTGCTTTATTACAGTAAGAAATTATATAAAAAGCATTTTTTTTTACAAATGTTTTCAGCCTTGGATTTTTTTTTCAATAATTGTATATTCGTGGTTTAAATATTGTCTCTGTGTGTGGATTTATTTTGTCTAAGTAATATTAATTATGGGAAATGCCTTTATTTTCATTTTAGTTATAGCTTTAATTCAGAAATAAAACAAATTAATCTCGAAGATGTTCGATGTTCAATAGACTGTGATTCTGTTTATATTCTCGATAAAAATAGTGAATTTTTATTTCGGCTCTTTGATGTCTTTGTAAATGTATTATTATTTAAAATTTAGACAATACTCATTGTTTCATTATTTTCTAAGCATTTGGCATTCACTCTCCCTTATCTCCCTCAAGAAGTCCTCCAGTCATTGACTGCAAATATTATTTTTTAAAAACATTGCATTTCTTAAAACTCTTGAATTGTTCTCGCTTCTTTTCAAAGATATCAATCCCGAATTTCGGTCAAGATAAGTTTCGTCAAATGTTTCTGCGTTGTACAAAATCTTGGAACCGTTTTTGTATTTAATGGTATATATAATTTAATGGAGTTCGTCGTTTTATCTTTCTTCCTGCGAGAGCAAAGTAAAGCATCCGGTAAAGAATTCCCATCTGTCACGTTCTACTTTTTCAACACAAGATCAATTAGCTGAATTTACTTTGTTGAAAGCTGACAATCGCCTGCGATAACCAGACGTTTTAGATTTTGCACGTTGTTGCAAGGTAAAGCCATATTTGCTTAATTTGGTTTCGCCTTAAAAATCAATATAAAAATGGATAAAAATTTTTCAGAAATGATTTAAAAACTAAAAGGTAGCATTAAAATGAACAGTGGTATCCGTTTGTACAGAGATTTAACGTATGACATAGAATTTCTAGTCTGGTTTCAATTTTAAAATATACACATTGAATAATAATCAGTATTAAGCTTCCAGGATTAAAGCAAATTTAAGTGAAAAGAATTGCTTTCTCCTCGTTATATGTTTTCTAATGTTAAATAAGTAGATGTTAAGACGTTTCGGCTTGCTTTCAACAGTTTTGCCGGAAGCACGTAAAAAAATTCCCTGCTTTGGAAAGCCTATTAAGACAATTCAATAGAATTTCAAAATACTTACTATTCAAAAACTGAAATGTGTCTGGGAAAATCCATGTTTCCTTTTTTCAATTTCGCTAATTTTAGCTTATTATTTTAAATAAAGTTAGGCGTGAATAAATTTGTGTGAACGCATATTAACTTGTATAAATAAGGAGAATAAACAATAATGCAAAAAATCAGAGATCAGAAAGTTGATTTTGAATCCAATCCAAATCATCGATTTCATGAAACACGATCAAATAACACTCAGAACGCGTCCATTGAGTATATTGATCTAAGAGATAATAATTATTTGATCTATATGCATTTCTTGGCATAAATGAACCATGCAAGAAAATTGAAACACATTTTTAAAGAAACAGTTCAACGTTGAATCCCTTCTGAAGTCAAGATAAACAATTTCAGCACAAACGTTTTGAATGTTGCCAAAAAACATGATGTATACTTTTGTAGTCCCATAAAAAGTAATAAAATCTAAATAACTTTGGATCGAATTAGTGATATGCACATGTTGTTCTATTTTATTGGAACTCGTTTTGGTCTCGTGACGAATAAAACTTGAAAAATATGGGAATACTTATTCTGAAGGTCACATGGTCGTGACATGTGAAAAAAGACGTTTAATTGCACGACCTTCTCATTTTTCATATGTATTGATGAAATGTTTCAAATATGAATTGAAACAAGTTAAATTACGATTTCATTTATATCCCGTTCTTAAATTTCTGTCGAACCGTAGTTTTCAACAGTGGCAGGCATGTAAATAAGCTTATAAACGTTCATCTCTATATGTTATTTCTTCTCCTTTTCGTTAAGATCTTGATTAATTTCCATATTGTTGCTGTTTACTGATGTCAAAAATAAATTCAAGGCTCAAAATTGGAAACTGTTTCGCAATTTTTAAAGAATTTAGTAGCCTGATTGTTATGTTTATTCCACACAAAGAAAGTTTGAAATCCTATAAGGTAACATATATGTTGAAACAAACTAAAAGATTTTAAAATGAAATGTTTAATCACCTTCTGTAGATTTGCCTTCTTATATTCTAAATAAAACAGTTTATTTTCTTTTATGAAATGAAAACAAAAAGATTGAAATCCCAATCTTTTAGGAAAGAACAAAGAAAAAGAATATTAAAATGATTTGTTTTTTAATAATCTAATTCTTTTGTCTCATAGTATAAATCATTTTTCATGAAATGAATGAAATGCAAAGAATAAAAAGTTGGTCATTTGCATTATAATGCATAATGCAGCAGGAATTTCTTTGAAAAAAAATAAAATGATCTCGTTTTAAAGTAAAAAGAATTTTTAAATATTTTATAAATTTTTCATTTCAGAGTCTCACAAATAATCTTCTTTCTTCTGATAAATCCTCCAGAGTCATTGTAATCTAACTGCCAACCTTGACTTTATGAATTCAGTGTTTTGAGATCAAATCTCAATTTTATTGAAAATAATCGTTGATATTGGACTGTTGTTAAAATATCTGTCTTATAATATAGACACTGTGCCTTTCCATTTGATAGAAAGAAAAGTAGGTGCCATTCTAAACATGTTTTTAAGTCAGGAAGCTGTTTTTCCAGTACACTGTTTTGTAACTATGCGACATAAATCCTCTAAATCAGACTTAGCATTATTAACTTCACTTGGTAAATCTTTTTTACATTGAAATATATCCTGTATGCAACAACTGCCTTTGTTTCTTACTCATGTTATGACATTCTGTGAAATTGGGGACATTCACAAAGCCCAAGTATCCTCTTTTTAAATGCCGTTACTAAAAAATATATGAAATATTAGATGTTCCTCCTTCATTTTTTTCCTTTTAAAGAGATATTCACTTTATTAATATGATTGAATTTTTTTTCATTTTTTCTACACTTTTTAAATCAAAATGTCTTTAGTCTTCTTGCTGCTATCCAAGCTCATATTATTAAGTCTGGCATATTGATTCGAGTATAATGTTATTGAAAAATATGATGTTAATTAAAAATTAAACTCGTGGAAATCATTCGAAAATTACTCATGAACTGTATCAAACTAATCTTGTCAAAGTTTTGGTTGAAATCTACAAGTTGGAACACACTCTTATTAAAACGGCGCCAGCGCGCCAAGTCGCCAAAGCAAGATGGATGCTAATGGTGAACAAACGTGCATCGGTCACAGTTAAAAGTTAATCCTTTAAATTTTAATCTTTTTACGAACCCATTGCGTTTATGGTTTGTCGTTGCACTATCTCCCGTTTTAAATGTAGAATTTCAATAGAACTACTAGCTTTCCTATCTCATTTAATGTAAGGAATCTTTTACTTTTTATTATTCTAATGAAGCAGGAGAAATTGGGCTCGCGATGCCTGCGGCATCTGAAGTGGGCACCGGGCAAATATTTTAACTTAAAAAAAACATAAGCGGCTTCGCTTTCAGCAAAGCGGGATCATAGTAGCTTCTCTAACTTAGTGAATGTTTGGAATCAGCTTCTTTTAATTACTCTAATGAAGCAACAGAACAAATAATGGTAAAAAATTGAAAATACCTAATTCTAATTTCTAATACTTGCCCTTGGGAGGAAACGCTCGAACTATATCAAAAAGAAAAATGAACAATGCGGCGCATCAAGGAAAGCATCACGCAGGTGAAGACAGCTTTCCAAATGATGAATTCCAAAATTTGACCAAGCAACTTCAAAAATTCCATGCAAACGATTTTTATTATAAGGCAAAGAAGAAAGAAATCTCTCAATTATGTAATCGGAGAAATATATAATCACTAAATAAATCCAAGTTCTATTTTTCATTTATTTACTATTTGAAATTATCCTAATTAAAAAATATTTTATTATTTAATTAAATATTTAATAAATATTTTAAAATTTTATAATAATCTGCTTAGTATGTAAACAACTCAAAAACGCGAAACGTTTGCCGTGACGTAAGCGATCTAGTCGATGGGTTGCCAATGGAACTAATCCGCTTGATTCCTCAGGTAACCATATTGGCGACGAAATCGCGTATGTTCCAACTTCTAGATACCAACCAAAGTTTTAAATTCATCAACAGTTCGCACTGAACGAGAGTTTGTCGCAGTGCAACAGTTATAGCCTTAATTCTTTTTGCGTCTATAAAACATCCCCTGACCAAATCATAAACAAATGTCCAAACCAAACTTAAATCTTTTATTGACTTTATTTTTGATATTATAAAAAAGTTCAGTAGGTTTCATAATTTATTATTGTCAAAGATTTAAATAGGTTGTGTAATCTCTCATTTCTTCTGTCTTGAATTTAAAAAAAATATATAATGCTTCAATATAAGAAAAAAATCCAAGTAATGTTCCTAAAAGTATTTTTTTTTATTAACATTTCAAAAACAAGATACATCTGCCGCTCCGAAACAATGTTATGTTTCGCGAGCTAGCTCTCAAGTCCCCAGCTGACACCTGATTGTTCTTTTCCAGATCCTGCAGCGCGAGATCGAAGGTCGCGGCAAGGAACTCACTTCCCTCATCCGCCAGTGCGATTCGCTGGAGGGCGCTACAGTCGCCGAATCGAAACGCCTGCGACGGGCCGCCGCACACTTGGAGAGAAGCTGGCACAACATCTGGATCCGCTCATTGGAGAAACAGTGCCTCACGGAACAGCGACTCCTCAGACGTCACAACGAAGAGAGCGTGAGTGTTTATTTACATCTTTTGTTTCGGAATAACGCACGGCGGATTATCCGACAAGCAACAGGTAACGATGACATTTCGAATGTTTCGTTTTCGCCCTGTCTGGAAAATGATGATTTATTACTTCAGAGCAGCCTTTAAAATTTCGAAAACACGTGATTTTATGAAAGGTTGTATAAATGTAGATGTGTTTTTTTTTTATTTATAATTTATGAAGCGTTCCAATTCTTTAAGTTTATACCTTCTTATTTGGAATTTTGGGCCGCAATCAGATGTTTTGGTTCATAAAAATTTTGTTACGTTTTAACGATGATTGGGGCTGGAATGGATGTTGTAAAATTTTTCTAAGAAATACTTATTACATCAAAGCTGCTCTAAAGTAATGTGAATTTATGGAATGGTATAGAAATCAATAGGCTTTTAGCTTAGAGAAGTGTTAAAAATAATTCAAGTTAATTTACTTTTGTGAGTTTCAAACATATGTAGGAATTTTTGGTTCCTCAAAATTCAATATCTGATGTTTCCCGTTTATATGGTTTCCTTGCTTTATAAGAATGGGCAATCTTTACAACATAACATATTTTTTCGAAAAGTGATACTTTATTTTGAATTACTAAGAGGATATAATTTTAAGTTTAGTTGTACAGACGAAAGAAGTAAATGGCACTTATATATTTATCTTAAAGTGAATTTTATAGTTCCTGTAAAATATAAAGAGTTCACTTTTTTCCTTCTAATCAAATTTAGTCTTGTGATAATGCTTAAAATTAGATTTCACATGCTAGCATGATCAAGTAATATCACATCAAAAAAGGAAATATAATTTTTGTTTAGATTTAAACCACATAACAATGCAAATTCATCTGGCATAAAGTAAAACTTGTTTGTTTCTTATTAGCATATATACTAGCCAACTTCTTCTCAGCATAATTAAACTAAATTTACTTATCCATTCACTTTTTTAAAATCTTAGTAAATACTTAAAAATTCTGGCGCTAAATTGTTTGAATATATTACTGAATTTTTAACGTTCTAACTTAACTAATTCCTTTTAAATCTTTTTTCCGTAAGATTTGAATCACCTGATTCTTTAGAAATTTCTGGAATCCAGAAAATTTAATGTTTTTCAATAAAAACAGTTGATTTGCTAATGATTGTAATTTTCCTCTAAGGTATTGCCTTTTTTGAATCATGTAATAAGCTAATGTTTGTTAGGACGTAATGTAATGGTTGTAACGTTTTTATGAGCATTAAATAAAAAAACTGCACTTCTTTTTTCTGTCGCAGTGCATAGAAGCATTAAAGGCTCATATATGAACAAATGTCATTTGTTTTTAACTGAATTAAATTTTTCAGTAACCAGTTATTATTCTTTGCAAAGTTTATTGTTCTGTTCCAAAACTTATTTAAGTGCAGTTTGCTGGATGAAATGGACTGCGTTCGAATCTCTTTAACAATGGAGGTTTTTTTGTTGTTGTTATACCAGATAATCTTTCTTTGGCCACAATATATCTATTTGTTGATTTTTTTCTACAAAGTTTATTAATTTACAAGTTACAGAAGCTTTCTTTTCTGATAAACTAAATTCTTGAGAGATAAGTGTATGCACAAAAAGTTTTTAAAAAATTTAAAGTATTGAAAAATGATTACAAAATTAATTAAATAGACAAAGTTTGTAAAACTGCAAGTTATGCAATGCATTCCGAGTAGAGAATCCTTTTAAGAAAAGACTAGAATAGGGCATAGTTATGCAATTAGGAACCAAATTCAAATTGCACATTTCGAAATTTTCGTATGGCAATAAAAAACCCCCGAAATCCGCATTTTCCTTAATTAATTATTGCATTTTAAATAATCTGTCTTTCATTGGATCGGGGATCATTCAGTTATACATAGTACACATTTAGGCGCAGTTTGCAATAGAAACTCGAAATCCACCATATGATATTTGTTTCCGGATCGCATAAGGGTCATTCTTATGGAAAAGGTACAAATATTAAAAAAAATTTAATTTTACAAAAGTATGTAAAAAATCTTAAAAATTGCATGGATGTTTCCATTTAAGCTTAATAAATAACCTTATATTAGTGGTCAAGTTTTCTGTTTTATTTTTCACTTTTTTTTTTTTTTTTTAAGTTTTAAAATTTTTGAACTTTCTACGAAGAAGACATGATAGTCAACGGAATTTTTACATTTTAAACGAAAGCATAATTGACTAATTATTGGGCAGATTTGGTACAGGTTTAATTCTTATAATTAAACAATAAAATTAGTTATTAAAAGCCAGGGCAAGAAAAAACATTTTAAAATAAATAGCACTTCTTAAATAATGGCACTGACTGTGCATTAGTTAAATAATAGTTACAAACAATTTCAAATAAATGAAAGTCAACATTTTGCAAGAAAGTAATCAATTATATACTAGATTAAGGAATATCGCATATTTATTTGTTAATAAACAATCTAGTAAGTCTCGTATTAAGTTTTTTCTACTCTCTTCTCTTCTGAATTTGAGAATCTGACTGCTTTGTCATTTTTTTTTGTTGTCGTTCCCATTTTTTCTAAAAATAAATTTAGCTTTAAAATATTTGTTATACATTATTGAAGCTTTAATATTATAAATATTCTATATGAATTGTTTACCTTAATTCTTTTCGGGAATATAATTACAATTTTAATTTTTATTAAAATACAAAAGAAAATCACTAAATTTCAAAAAAAATATCTACCAAAGAACTTTTAATTGATATTATTTTAATTTATCTAACTGTATCATGACTTTTGAGATTTTGTCTCTTTCATTGGCAATGCCATCCTCTCTGTGGAGATGGCGTGTCCACGGAAGAGACAAAATTTAAGTTGTGAATTTTTAAGTGGTTTGGTTTTTATGTGGCTAAAGTGGTACAAATTATTTTTATTAAATTCGATACTAAACCTATCAAAATTTTGTATTTTAATTATAAATTAGATTTTTATTAACCTATTTATGATGTCCACGGGATGGACGCTAAGAACTTTACCGAGCTCTAAATGGAACTAATAAATTG
>BGPR01000835.1:125514-234321 GCA_013235015.1 Araneus ventricosus | reverse complement strand
CCTCCTGCGGACAAAGAAATAAATAAAAAAAAAGATATAATAAATGGCAGTTCAAAGTCAAACCATCATGAAGGAGTTTATAAGAGAGGCAGGCAATTTTGTTCTTTAAAGAAAATTTTCGTTCTATTTCGAATTTATTGAATATATTCGTCAAGTTTTCTGTTTTATTTTTCACTGTTTTTTTTTTTTTTTTTTTAGTTTTAAAATTTTTTAATTTTCTACGAAGAAGACATGATAGTCAACGGAATTTTTACATTTTAAACGAAAGCATAATTGACTAATTATTGGGCAGATTTGGTACAGGTTTAATTCTTATAATTAAACAATAAAATTAGTTATTAAAAGCCAGGGCAAGAAAAAACATTTTAAAATAAATAGCACTTCTTAAATAATGGCACTGACTGTGCATTAGTTAAATAATAGTTACAAACAATTTCAAATAAATGAAAGTCAACATTTTGCAGGAAAGTAATCAATTATATACTAGATTAAGGAATATCGCATATTTATTTGTTAATAAACAATCTAGTAAGTCTCGTATTAAGTTTTTTCTACTCTCTTCTCTTCTGAATTTGAGAATCTGACTGCTTTGTCTTTTTTTTTGTTGTCGTTCCCATTTTTTCTAAAAATAAATTTAGCTTTAAAATGTTTGTTATAGATTATTGAAGCTTTAATATTATAAATATTCTATATGAATTGTTTACCTTAATTCTTTTCGGGAATATAATTACAATTTTAATTTTTATTAAAATACAAAAGAAAATCACTAAATTTCAAAAAAAATATCTACCAAAGAACTTTTAATTGATATTATTTTAATTTTTCTAACTGCATCATGACTTTTGAGATTTTGTCTCTTTCATTGGCAATGCCATCCTCTCTGTGGAGATGGCGTGTCCACGGAAGAGACAAAATTTAAGTTGTGAATTTTTAAGTGGTTTGGTTTTTATGTGGTTAAAGAGTGGTACAAATTATTTTTATTAAATTCGATACTAAACCTATCAAAAGTTTGTATTTTAATTATAAATTAGATTTTTATTAACCTATTTATGATGTCCACGGGATGGACGCTAAGAACTTTACCGAGCTCTAAATGGAACTAATAAATTGGAATATATTCAATAAATTCGAAATAGAACGAAAATTTTTCTTTAAAGAACAAATTGCCTGCCTCTCTTATAAACTCCTTCATGATGGTTTGACATGAACTGCCATTTATTATATCTTTTTTTAATTTATTTTCTTTGTCCACGGAGGGAGACATATTTGACTGGGGACAAAATGTAAAAATTAATTACTAAGTAAAAATAATTTTAAAAAAATGTTATGTTAGACATTAACTAGAAACTTTAAACTAGTTAATACTGAAAAAGAATGCAATTTTTAAAAAATGCTTGAGTGTCAGTAAATATATTTTGAATTTCATGTGTAGGGACGTCCACGGAGGGGACTTTTGTCTTATATTCATTGAAAAATGAGAGTTAAATAGTAAGACTATTTTTTTAGAAACGTATTGAGTAGCTTTCTTAAAACTTAAATTATACATATGAACAAAATTATTAGGACATTTGTTGCACTTTCTAATTTTTATCACCCTGGGACTGTAAAAAGCACTTTTTCGTGAGAATGAACCATAACTGCTTGTGGTTATTTGTGCCTCTTCTAACAATGCAAAATTCTATTCAAAACGAGCGAGAAAGTTAACTTTTTCATTATATTTTTGTAGTTTTATGATTTTGAAAATGGACTTAAAATATTAAAATAAATACAATAGGGAGAGGACTTCTGACATATCTTTAAGCTTTAACCTGAAGAAACATGGATTCAAAATGGTAGTAATTTTTCAGAGGCAATCGAAAAAAGATCTTGTGACTCTTTTTACTTTGATTATTTGCTTAGCAATGACTCTTAGCGTGTGAAGTTGAAGAAACCTCTTTAGCTAGGTTTATTTGATTCGTCATCGGAAGATTTGGGTTCGAAGCACGATTTTATCATAAGCAGTGCTGGTACATACTTGTAAAACCTATTGTGGCGGAAATGCTCTTGTTTGATGAGGGGAAACGGTTTATAATTGCACCTCGGATTTCCCACTGACATTCGACAGAGCTTAAAGACTAGAATTTTGAGTTGGGCTTAATAATGCGAAATGGAGTATAAATTAAACAAATGAAATCATGTAGAAATCATTCGAAAATTAATGAACTGTAACCAACCTAATTAATTATTCATCAAACCAAAAATAACAATAAACTTGTCTAAGATTTTGCTTGATATTTTCTGTATGTAACTTGTTATTATTTATTTAGTCAAATTCTAATTGTCAGCCTTACAGTTCTAGATTTATGCAGTTATTTTAAAGGTTAACGGTTTATTAATTGGATTTAAAAGCTATAGAAAGAGATAAAAAGGTGCACAACTTCAAGATTCATAGAACTAAAAGAAATAAAAAGGAACGAAAACGTTATGAAAATTCTTTTTCTTGAGGCTGTTGAATATCCCATTATATTCATGTATAAAATATTATATTACTGTCCATCGAGTTTCTTGGTTTCATAAAATCCATTTCGGATGAGATGATAGCACTTAAATATATATCCCAAAGGTAAAAAATGGAATACATATGTAAAAGAAAAGAGTTCACACCAACGTTCTCGGAAAGAGAAGATTAATGTTTCGAAAATAACATCTGTTTTCTGGAATCCCTCCCAACCGCGGCTCGCTAGTAAACGGTAGCTTCATTTGTACACTAATTTACTTGTGTCCCAATCCGAGGTCAGGGTTACAAGCGTAGTCTAATAGTTTAGATCATCATCCTCTTCTAACTCGGTCAATAATTCTCAATTCGACTCACGCTCTGCAAAAGGGTTTTTATAGAAACAGTAAACAGAGGTATTCTGCCCACTCACATAACGTGTTTTCCATGACCTTATTATTGCCTGTTATAGGATATTATTATGTAACTTATTAAAATACTTCATACTTGTTTAAGAGAATATGACTGCATATCCTTTTCCGGAACTGCTGAATATTAACCTGAGACCTTATCATGCGCTTTCGGTATCCTAAATAAAGGTTAAGGGAAAAAGGCAGAAGAAAAATGCATATCGTCAAGCCCTTCTTAAACGGTTTCAAATATCTCGAGCATATTTATTGAAAATGAATAACAAAACAAAGGAATTGTAAGTATTTAAATTACAGGCAATTTATTGGGCGATAAATTTGTAACTTAAATTTAGTTCGATGAGAAAATTTTTAATCTGAAAAAGATTACTGAAAATCTGATGAAGCATGCTCTAAGATTTGTTTTATTATCGAAAACTGACGCCGGAAAATAAAATTAAAGACATCAAAAGTATTTTTAATTTTCTTTAAACTCCTATGTTTTTTTAATTTCGTACATGCAATTAACTTCATTTACATACGTTAATATATAGATAAATATGACAATTTTGATTGCTTATGAATCCAAAGCAATTATTTACATAAAATAATTATAGGATGTTTTGCTTCATTTCAAAGAGCAACATATAAGTTAATCATTTTTTTTTCTTCTGTGCTCTTTGGAAGCAAAATCATTATAATCTTCGTTTGATTCATGAGATTAAACATGATCTATTTAAATGCGTTTTTAAAACATAATAATTTCTCACCAATATTTCCAGATTTAAAATGCGAAAATTTCAAAAGTTTTTAAAGTATTTTCCTTTAATTACATGTTAGTATGTTGGCTGTGTAGGCTGAAAAGAAGTGATTTATTGAGATTCTGCATTCATTTGACGTGAATTTAGGATTTTTTTTATTTCAGTTTTTCTAATTTTTATCAATATTTCATTTTATGCTGAACCAATTGTAAGTTTTTCAATGTTAAGACGCAATTCTTGGACTGGAACTGCAATTGCGCTAATCCTATTTCTGTATTTACGTACAAATTCAAGAATGGAATTTTGCAAAATGTTTGCAGTTTGTTTTTAAGTTCTGAAATTATTATAAATTTTCCTTTTCATGATTTTTTATCGCAAAATGGTAGAAAAATAAACATATTTAAATAATATTTTGAAACATTGTTCGCAAGAAATGCTTGAACATAAGCAGTTTCCTCAAAAATAAGAAAAGGAAAAATGTTTTAAATGTTTTTTCTCCGTATTTTTAAATAGCAATTAATTAAAAATCAATTTTCAGTATTTGTTTAGTATACTGCATAAAAAAATCTAGTTTCTTTAATGAATACAACAACTACATCGACTGGATAAAGATAATTGCACATTATATAAACACAAGCTGAAATTTTTATATGTTGGAAATATAATAATAGTTTTTCCTCTCAGTACAAAGCATACAATGAAACATAATATTTTCTGTTAGGAAATTTATTTTCTTAGAATCAGTCAGTCGATGTTTACATGTCACTTGACTGTGCAATTTTGACTTTACTTTGAGATGTAATTACACTTGCATGTTTTTCCCTGAACAATTATATAGCTATTATAACTACCTTACACTTTCAATGATGAGTTTCAGCAAAGGCATGTACAGATGTATCTGTGAATAGAACAATGGTTATCTAGATTCTACAATGGGCTTTTCCCTTTCAAGAAATGCTGTTTGAAGATCGGTTCGGATAAAGATCATAAGGAAAAGAAAATGCTAAGCGTATTTTCGCTAACATCCACACCTAAACCTCACTTCGACTAAACTTTTAGCAGAGAAAACTGTAATTTACACTTTACCGTTCTTTATTTTTGTCTTAAATGATAGACGCAATTTAGTGAGACCCTTTATGTTGCCATTAAAATTGTAACTCAAATAAAACTGGAGATAAAATCGTTTTTGAGAAAAGTTCCTTTTTTTAGGTGCTGAGAGGTTTGTCGGTTTATCCCTTTTTGTGATACAGATTTAGAGCATTTTATGTAACTTTTTTTTCCAAACAGAAGAACAATTCTCGCTTTATGGCGTTTGAGGAAAATAATCTCGGTCGGGTCAGATTTTACGATCCGAATGAGCAGTTTTGTAACAGAAAATGCTTTAAAAAAACTGTCATAAATGCTTTTCCGTATTTGCAGCACGGAAAAAAAGGGTGCGTATCCGTGCTATTTTATTTTTATGGAAAAATGAGATGCGTGTGTGTATCTTTTTTTCATGAATAGCTAGTGCATATGAAATATTATTTATTATTCATTTAAAAAAATTTTGACATAAATATTTAGAACTTATAAGAAATTTATCTATTGTCATGCCATGATAGACTTTGAGTAATGACGAATAATGACAGAAATTCTAATACCCTAGATAACTTGGAATATTTCTCTTTTTCCACCAATGTACCCATTTTTATTAACAGAAAAAAAAATACACGATGTTTTTCGGAATAGAGCAGAGGAAACAAGAATGGACATATTTCTGTAGAGTTCTGTCTATCAGTCAGTATTTACACACAACAGTTGCATTTTATTATCTTGATAGAACGGTCATAAAATCACTTTTATTAAAATAATTAGAATTATTAGTCGTTGACCTATGCTGACAAAATGATTTAAGGTTACACTGTGTTCAAATGAATTTGCTATTCAAAATTATTTAGATTATTTTTTAACCCTATGGCCAATGTCTTAGATTCGAGCAGAGATTACTTTTCGTTGAGACTTTAATCTCAGTTCATGACGCAGCTAGTATATTTCTTTGCTTTCAATTTCATTTCATTTCTCTGTCTAAATTACCTACTTCCCGTATGTCTTTATTTATTCTTAGAACATTGCAGTGGTGAAAAGCGCCGTTATTGCGTGTTGGCATTATCTCACGTCAATAAATATAATTTGATGTATATAATGTTACTCATGAGAACTTAAAAATGAAATAATAAAAGCACAATCTATGGCGCATACTACTTGCCAAAGCTGGAAACATTGGACTTGAAGAATGGTTGTTCATATAGACTTAGCGAAACATTACTCGTCACCTAATTGATTATATATAGTTCTAAAATTGTATATAGTTCGTTTACATTTTGAAGACGGTGTATTGTCATGAAAAAGTTATAAAAATAAACGAAGTTGGTCTGACGTCTTTATAAGAATATGTATGATTTATTAGTGTGGAGGATAAGAGGCTATTCACGGCCAGCATTGTTATCAGACCACGGTTCAAAATTCCAAGGAATGTGTCCAGTAGTTCTAGTATAGCTTCAAAAGCGAGACGTTAATTAATCAATTGCCCAATCTTAGTCTTCATTTATGATGTAGAAAACTATTTTAAGTAGATATCTTTACTACTTATTTCAATGGTTCTCATGACACGAATTCGGAAAAATTTTTTGCTTATATTCTCCGATCGTAGTCCTTAGAATCCAAAACCACTTCGCATTCAAAATTTATATATTTTACAGTAAATCATCGTTTATACGTCTTTCAAACGACTGACGTAAAACGAGGTATAAATGAAAAGACGTATAATCGGAATTTTACTAAACAGCTTTGATTATTTCAAATTTAATGCTACTAATGCAAACTCATTTAAAAGTATTCATTTTAAAGATAGTGCTAGTATAATACTACATTGTATAGAAATCAATAATTAAATTTTAAAATTGAAAAATTAACATAAAAGTGAAAGAATGCCTTTATTGCATATCTTGAGTACTAATTGCATAAATCCTGTGCAATTTATGTGCATGAAAGTAGGCGTTTAATTAAGAAAATCTTTAACTGTCGTCTGACGTGCTGGTGGTTTTTGAGTTAATCGGATTGATTAACTTAATTGATTCATTATGAATCTAATTAAGTTCATTGAATGTCTTCCAACAATTCTTGTGACAAAATAGATAAGTTCGATGCTTTTCAACGGAGTCCATTGCGTCTTTAAAGGAAGGTGGAATAACTTCTTTCATCATCGCTGAAATTAGTACCAGACAATTTGTCTTCTTTAATTCATCAATTTGAATAATTTCGAAGTCATTTTATCTTTAGCATAGTTCACATACTAGAAAGGAGGAAATTTTCACATTTTAGTACGGTGTAAACGAAACTATGCATCGTATAAACGAAGTACACTGGCTTCCAAAAGCTTAGGTATAACATGTTTTTCGAAGCTCACCATAAAAAAATGACACAAACAATAAAATTCATAGTTTATATGAATGATAATAACGAACTTTAAAAAAAACTTATGCAAAAACGATAGCTACCACTTTTATTTTATAGAAAAGGACAGGTATATATGAGTGAGAGAAAAATATGCAAATATCAAGTTTTCGTAATTTCGTGTGTAAGTTTTGTGGATTTTCAACTGTTGTTGGCAGTTTCTTTGACAATAGCCAGTAGAGTCTAGCAATGTCTAGGAGAAGTCGTTTGCCCGATTCGTTAAGGTGGCGAGCGGTCGGATGGATGGGAATGGGGTTGTCACAGGCTGATGCTCCTAGACGTCTCAATGTGTCTCGCAGTGTGGTCCAACGATTTTGGGATCAATATCAATCCGAAGATTCTGTGTCCAGAAGACATGTTTCAGGCAGACCACGAGTTACAACACCTGCAGAAGACCGTTTTCTAGCTCTTTCGACCCGAAGGAGAAGAAGCACTACTGTGCCGCAGCTCGTTGCAGACCACTTTGTGGCATCATGGAGAAGAATCCCCGCTACTACGGTGCGAAGATGCCTTCACAATGCATGCCTCTATGCAAGGCGACCAGTTATGTGTGTCCCCCTCAACGAACGACAGAGAAGGGCCTGCTTTTGTTGGGCAAGAGAACACGTTTCCTGGACCAGACAGCAATGGGCTTCTGTACTGTATACAGACGTGTCCAGATTCACACTGGAGAGCGATTCAGGGCGTCTTCTGATCTGGAGGGAACAACGTACAAGATACCAACAATCCAACACTCTTTAAAGACACAGTTATAGAGGTGGTGGAATCATGGTTTGGGCAGGGATCTCACTCGGTGGTCACACTGACCCGCATGTGTTCCATGGAGGAACTCTGACTGGCGTGAGATATCGGGATGAGATCCTTGATCCATATGTCCGCCCATATGCCGGTGCTATTGGTAACGATTTCATTCTAATGGATGATAATGCACGACCTCACGGAGCTGTGGTTGTTGAGGGCTATCTTGAGGGTCACGGTTTGGAGCGAATGGAATGGCCAGCTGAATCTCCAGACCTGAATCCGATAGAACATCCTTGGGACTATCTTGGCAGAGAAGTTGCTGCTTTAGGTCCTCTCCAAGGTCGTTAGAAGAACTGGAACAAGTCTTACTCCTTGACTGGTCTTCGCTTCCCATTTCGGTGTCCGACAACTTAATTGACAGCATGGAAAGTCGATGCCGCCAATACATTCAAGTTAGGGGTGGACACATTCCTTATTAGAACCAATTTTTGTAATGTTTCTATGACATTTTACCACATAAAACTGTGATGTACTTTTTTCTCCAAGAATGCACTTTTCCACCAAGAGTGCTTTTTTGTTGTAAATCATTTTTGCTTTTAACTTGTGTAAATTTCTATGTCGCATTCAATAAATAACTGTTTAGTGCAAATTTCCTCTAAATTTTGTTGTTTCTACATTCATTCATTCGCAAATTAGACGCAAAAAACCGGTTGTACCTTAAATTTTGGAGGCCAGTGTACTTTATCATTACAATGAATACGAGTGAATCGGGAGTGTAATGAAACGAAGTATAAATGAGAAATGTATAAACGGTACTTTACTATATATATATATATATATATATATATATATATATATATATATATATATATTCCTATGTTATCAGAAGAACACTATAATTAGAATAAATTTGATTGGATTTGAAGTGGCAATAGATATGTTATAGGGAGGGTGGAAATCTCTGCTGAGTTCGTAGATGGGCCATTTAGCTCAAAGGAAGAGGAAATGTTCTGGCAGGAGAGGACAACATTTTCATTTTTCCACGCTTCCCATACTCTTAAGGTTGAAAGATGATTCAAATCATACGAATTATCGTCTTATCAAAACGAACAACTTTTGCATTGAAATGTTTTCGATAGCTGCAATTGTTTCAAAATTTGGGGATGAAAGGTTGTATTCATCCCTCTAACTTCGACTGACTTTTTACTCATTCACATGACACCTCGTTGAAAAGCTCTCATAAGTTGCGTTCTCTTCCACCCTCTTTCATTATCATAGCTCCAAGCGTTATGAAATTAGAGCAGGCGAAGGAGGTGAAATTTTCTTTTCCTTATATCTCCGGAGAAACGGAATCTACCTTCGTCCCCCGCATAGCCGACAGGAATTTTTCTTAAGATATAATGATTCCTTCAAAACAAGTTTTTAATGGCATCGTTGTATAAATATTTATTGACTGACGTGAACTTGTTGGAAATGCATTATATATTGAATACTTCATTATATATGTGTAGGAAAATCTAGATAATTTACTTATAGCATTTTTAAATATGTTTTGTATAAATATTTCTGCTAAATTATAATAAATCCTATTAATTTGAAACATTGAATATTAATAGGTATTGGCATCATAAGTTAAAATTTTTTATGGATGGAAAATACGAACAAATTACTAATATAATAGGCCAAATCTCTCGGTAACGCTCTGACGTCACCAACATTTAAACTCTCGCCTTAGCACTGCGAGACGTTAAACAGCATTATTTCATTGTTAGAGAACCTAAATTGCAGTAATTTTAAATTTAAAAGAGTAATTGTCGATCAAATTTCAAATTTAATAACTCTAAAATAGTGAAATAAATTTTTTTATCGATTGATATAAAATTTATCTCGCTATGATCAATAGTTCCCGAGACATTTTAATTTATATTAATCCTATATTTCAAATTAATTTCCGTTTTTTAATAGAAAGTAGTAAATTACGTCAGTGGTATATCATGCGCGTGATACAGTTTGGACGCCATGATGCACGATGGGTTTCACGGAGGGATACCACGATGGATTTTTTGGATGCCATGATGATTTTTTGAATAAAAAAATATGTAAATAAAAAAAATATTTCCTGTCATAAAACAAATGTTTATTTTATTTGTTTTCAATCAATGTTAAACATTTCTCTCGCATATATATCTATTTAAACACGTCAAATTTGACGGGAAATCTCGCGAATGAAGAGGCAATTTGCACCCGTCATACCATGACGGGTGATTTTCTAGTATTCTATATTATTGTATTAGCTCGTTCTGTTACATTATGAAATTTAGGAAAACGCAAACTACTTTTAAATAACTCTTACTATTTCCTTTCTTGGTGATCGTCCAAAACATTTGTATTTAATTAGAATTTGCTTGTAATTATATTGCGACCAATGAGACATAAACGAGCTGTCAGCATTCGAGTGAAAAAAACCCATCTGATATAATATCTACATCCGCCCACAATCATATAATTTTTAAGGAAATCAGTTAAAGAAATGAAACAAAATTTCTTTCATCTTGCAATATTTAGTAAGCCCTGACTTTGGAAAGGTCATCTTTTTTAGAATTATCTTGGTTTTTAGATAAAGTACTTTTTTCAAATTTTAAAATTTATTTCCAACATTTATCTTATCTTGCAGGGACTGTAGCTCTTTGTTATCCGTGAAATATTGATACGGTTTCAAATCTATTTGTAGATTTCCTGTAAAAGTTAGGTAATGTGTCTTCAATAGCTAATTGTAAGAGAAATATAGTATACAAGTTTGTTATTAGATATTCCAATAAAGTGGGTTTGTGGCTACGGTCTTTTCGAACGGATTTTAAATCATTTAGTACGAATAATTTTTGCCTGAAAAATGAATATAATATTACAATTATTACAAAATTAATTCATTTTTCTCTGCTGTTAATTGACAAATGGTTAATGATTCATTTGTGGTAATTTTTATTTATTATTTTCTGTTAATTGTTGGTGTCTTTAAAACTTTTCTTTAACCATGTCAAAATGAATCTTTATAACTTAAATTCTAAATCAATATTTGACTTTGTTTAATGAATCTTACGATAAACTTGTTATATTATACTGGATGTTTCACTTCTAATAATCTGAAATTTGCTATTTCATTTATTTTGCATTTTTTATCTTTACATCGCTGCTAAGTAAAGTTAGAGAATAATATTATGAAACTTTAAATTTTGTTATTTTGTACCTTTTTCCAATTTCACATACATAAAGTTTCTTAATGAAGTATTTTATGAACTTCTCGATATCTTTATAATAATGACAAAATACATGACGATATGAATTTATTTAAGTACTTAGTATCAATGTCATAATATCTTAGCACATTTGGAATATTATCGTGGTAAAACCTATTTTTTCCTACTTCAATGCAACACCATACTAGTGTATTTTTTACTGTCATTTAAAATAATTTTTGCTGAAGAAAGTTGACTCTGACATATCGTACCCAATAAAGCATCGATAAATTCTATTTATATTTTCTGTTTATTATGGCTAGTATTTAATTTCTATGAAAAAAATCGAGCAACGAAATTTTTTCGCAAACAGGTAAATAACTTTTAACTTTTGTTTTAAAAATGAATAAATTGAATTTTAGTTGCCGTTAAAAATATATTCATTTAGCATCATAATGTTATTTTTTATTTCCTAAGCAACGTTCTCATCCTCGAGATGAAGTTGATTATTTTATTCATATTTCATGAATAAAATAATCAATTTTTTTGCGCCGTAAACAAGCCACATAATTTTGTAAATCTCTGACCTATTTATAGTGAGAAGGAATTTGAAAAACTAGTTCAATTAAATTCTTCTGATGCAGCATTTTCTGTAAGATTAAAGGTCAATTGCTTGTAAGGTCCATTTTGTTTTCACACTTTCCAATAATTAGGTCAGAAACTAACTGAAATTTCCTGGAAACAACCATAAGAGGACATTTACTTCTCGCTTAACGTTTGTTGATGGAGTGATAATTTTTCGAATAGTATAACAGTAAGATGAAAACGAAAATTCTATAATTTACATAAAATAAATTAATACTTCAGGAAGTTCTGTGATATAATTTTATTTCTATGATTTTTTCGTATTTTTAATGCAATACATGGGGTAAAATATAAAGCAAAACATGAACTATTTTTAAGTAGAATCTCAATAATGATGTTTCTCGGTGCGAAATCAATACCATTTCATGGAATATATTTTTTCTAACAGAAATTAAATTGCGCATCTGACGGCTTAATGATGTTGCTAAAAATGTCAACTTAAAATATTAACCTTTGTTAGAGAGATTTTCACGGAAAAATTAGTAGGTTCTATAATTTTCACATTTCTTTTGGCATTGTTAGCTTTCATGCATTGATCTTCATCATGCTTCTATGACAACAATGTAATGGTTTACGCATAGGATTCGTTACCTATTGAAACACCTATAAAACTTATTTTATGTTTCACGGTAAAATATCATGCATGAATGCAGAAGAAAATGTGCTTATAAAAAACTTTCTCTCTCTTCACATGTTCGTGTTGAATTATAATTTTACTCGAGTGCATGATATTAGCCAGAAACGTTAGCTCAAAACTTATCTTTCATCTGAAAAATTATGCAAATATGTCTTGCAAATCCTATGCAAAATCAGCAATTCTTAAAAGTATGTGCGTTGGAGCTGAGAGAGTTAGTCGTTGCATTGAACACAGTTACAGAGATGGGATTTGAGTTTCTTGAAAAAAAAACTGTAAAAATAAACCTGCTCTATAATGCTGTCACTGAACTGGAGTAGACATTGCGATCGCACTTGATCGGTGGAGCAAAACTATCTGTGGTGCGAGTGAATATCTTCTCACTGTTAAATTTATCGGTTTTCTATGAGTTGGAAAATGCAAGTAAATCTAATTTATACTGATTTCGTCAATTTCTGTTTATAGTGGCTTCTTGTTTTGAATATGGTGTTAATCATTTATCATTTATAAGTTTGATGTTATTTTTGAAATCTGATGGCTTCTGTTAGTATAGGGAAATACTCACGTTAATTCATAATTCGATGAAAATTTTTTCAAATATCTATTGGACTGAAACATTTTCCATTTAGAAATTTATTCGTCTTAAAAGGCTGTTATCCGAATTCATTTGCATTTGGATATTTTGTCGCTTGATATGCAAAGCCAACTATCTCAATTTTTTGAAATTTCAAAGAGGAAGGAGATACTCAATTTTTCGCAACCAAAAACGAATATTTCTGTCTTTTTTCCATATCTTGTTCGAACATGCGGTCTCATGTTTATATCGGATGTTTAAATAAATTCAGAAATATTCGTTTTTAGTTTCGAACAATTGAGTATTTTCCTTCCACTTTGCAATTTCAAAAAATTAAGCGACGATTGGTTTTTTTGAGTCAAATGTGCTCAGATGCTCTTTTCAAATCGGGAATGCAATTGATGTAATCGAAAGTAGGCTTCATAATGATGTTCAGGTACTGGTGAATAGATGGATGACTAGTAGAAGCTCAACAGTTTTGATGCTTACCATTTATTCAAAGATTTCACAATCAAGTGATTCTAAAATGATTAAATGGGCTCTTGCAAGTTATGGTGAAGAATTTCAAAAACAAAATACGTGATATTTGAAACTCATGCTGATTCTTGCTACTGATCACTTTCCGTAAGCAGTTTGTCCATTAATAATATTTGCGTTCCCAAAAACATTTTTAAAATGACTGTTAAGTAACGATTTATCTTGGATGTGATTCCAACAACCACCTTGAGAATGGAAACAAATTCTAAACAATTTTGAAAATAAAATTGTTCGAAAGCATATACTTTGAAGCATTGTTTGTGATGTATTGCCAGAAAGATGCTAATCAGAAATTCAATCAATTACTAAAATTCTGGAATAAAAATACGGCTTTCGGAATACCAGGTTGAGAAACCTGATCAGTCAATTTACATAAAATTATTGATAGATAATCTATCAGCGAATACAGAAATATCCAAAAATTTACTGTGAGTCACAAACTAGTTTATCTCTATCTCTATCTGGACGATAAGAAAAAAAGTTCGGGAAAATAACTAGTTTTAATCAGTTCCATGCGTTAAATGAGTGATTTTTCATTCGATTGCCAGTCTGCTGAATTTCAGTTGTATAGATTAGTCTAAAAGATTTTTTGGAAAATGTTATCAGATATCTATTACTCAACACGTGTAATAATAATAATTATTATGTTTTTCACAAGTGGTTTTCTTTTCTATGTTATGAAAAGTTTCACTTAACAATTATATCACAAGACATTTATTTTAGGTAGATTCCTTATAGGAATTCTATTGCAATATTTCTCATGACACGACTTCCGGAAAATATCTGTAGATCTTCACCGATCATGACCCCGAGAATCCTAAACCACCCTTCGTTAAAAAGTTTATATATAACGCTTTTTCCCATGTCATCTTGTGAACACGATAACTGGAGTAATTTTGAGATAAATTTAACCAGCGTGGGATATGTTGTAAGGATAGTAAAAATCTCGAATTCAGTATAAAATTAATTTTGAAAAAAATATTAAAGTGACAAAAACAAATTTATGGAAATGAAAGATATCGCGGAAAAACGCTTTGCTTCATTTTTAATTAAGTGAAATTTTAAGCAACTTTTAGGCTTTGAAAAGTTGAAGGCGACCTTCCTCTTTTCTTAAATAAAAAGTATGCAAAGTTTGGTTGAAATCAGTCCAGTGGTTTTGGAGGAGATGTGGAAAATACATACATAGCCACAATGACTTTTATTTAAATTAAGATAATCGTAAGAATAAGATTGCTGGCAAATAGTATGAGCAATGAAAAAGGTTTTAGTGAAGCTTTTGTTACAATTAATCATTTAATTTTAATTAAGTAAATAGTTAATTTTAATTAATCAAATAGTTCATTTGATAATTAGTTAAATTGACAGATTACTTTAATTTTATACTAAACATGGTGGCACCAAGATTTGTTTAATAAATTTAATATAAAACAGCCAAAAAAGATAGATATATATAAGAGTTTCCTTTATCCTTTTTGATATTGAAAAATATCTCATTAACTTTAAAATTGTTTTGGGTTTTCTGCCTGAGTATTTGCTTTTAACTGTCGATGGAGATTTAAATTTACTGTTCAAAATGGCTGCATTCATATCCTATGTTTAAAAACACGTATTCAATTTGCCACTCACAATGTTTAATAATTTTTATTCTCTTATATGTTAAGAATTTAGTGACTATTATCTCTGTAACCAGGGAGTTCTCTAAATGAGTCCATTTTAGTAGTGTTTAAGTGTATCATGTCATGTGATTTTACCATATGACAAAGTAATGTTCGCACAATTATATTGCAACCTAGATTGAATAAATTAATTTTTAAATCTAGAGTCTTTCTTCATTCGTGTCAAGAATCAATTTCTTGTTACTGTTTTAGATAGGCTGTCTTAATGTTATCTAGGAGATATTTGCACTGCTGGGATGTATATTTCTTTATGATTCCTACCTGCTGAATGATTATGTGTTGGGATATAAAAGAAATTTGAGCAATGTACTGACAAATAAATCAAACATAACCTTTTGAGTAGAATGATAAAACCTTGATATAGTTAAAAATTAAATGTCATGAAAACAGAATCAAGACGTAAATATTGCAATGTGTGGAATGTGTATGGCTATGTCTGTATTGATCATTATGTAATATTTCATTACTTTTGTAACACTAACGTAAATGAATCTACCTTTGCCTTCCAGCTTGCCGAAAGGGATTTTTTACGCACTTAATTGATGAATTCGGATAAGATTTTTTTTCTATTTAGAAATACAACTTTTTTAAATTCAATTAACGCTACCTCGAAAGCATACTCTTACTCATAAAAACGAAACGCTTGCAATGTCCATGTTTTTTTATTTATTTACTTCTCATATCTTATTGTTTCACGCATATTTTCTACAGTTGAAAAATGATTTAAGATGTATTTATGCATCAGCTCATGCTTTTCGCTGCATGTGGTCACTACGCCGTGAGAGTGTGAAAAATAATTGGGTCATTATTTATTTCAAGAAATTATTACTTAAATTCTACATTTTTTTGCAACGCATTTGGGTAATGAGGTTTATTCAAGGACAGTATTCCATTTTATGACTGCCTTGTTAACTGAAGACCTGCGGGCATACACAATTTATTAGATAGTGCATGTTGGAAGCAATTACATGATTTTACTTCTTCAGATGCTCTGCCAATAAAAGTGTCGAAATAGTGCCTAAAGGTAATCGCTTTCTCAGTCCCACTTACTCACTTAACTGTGTTCTTCAAGAAAAATCTCTTACTTCTTAACTCTTTTTTTAATTCTTGACTTTAATTTTCAATAATTTTTTGAGAAAATAGGCTTTTTTCCTAGTTTTTGCGACATGCAACCATATCTGGGAGGCACAAAAAAGATTTAACTTTGATTTTTCAACCGAATATTACGTTAAGAATTATTTGCAATTATTTCGTATGGTTTGGAAAGGAGAACAATTGTTGTTTTTCGTTATTTTTAAAAAAGCATTTTCACTTTCGTATTCAAATAGTTTTTTTTTATTTCTAATTTGAAGAACTTTCATGATTTTTTCATTTTTGAGAATTCCCAATGTTATATTCCCACCTGGATATTTTCCAAATAACTAATATAAATTGCATAAAATGGAATTTAGTAAGTTGAAAGACTTATATGTAAAACCTCAATATAAAATAAGAAGTTTTATAATACTTATTAAAAGTAAATTTATGAACAATTGTAAATGCTTGTTATAAGATTGAAAATCGCTTTACTCAGTTCTGTCTATCTGAATAGTATAAATTTTATTTCAATTCGTTTCTGTTTTAGCTCGGAGGCAAAATTTAAAGAAGATGATAATATTCTTGGCAGTTACAAATCCCATTTGATTATTTCTTCATAAAAATTAGGCTGAAAAATGCTGAAATTGCAAACTTTAAAAGTTCTTATAAAATGATTGAATTTTACATCTAAGTTAAGCATTAATGCAGTTTCAAAAGTTGGGTTCATAGTTTGATATCGATGCTCATGATTATTAAAAAATGCTGACTTTTCCTTAAAGAACTTTTATATAAATGACTATTAACTGCTCATCTCTACCAAGATGTGCCTTTGAGTTTTATGCATATTGCACAGTACTTCAGAAACCAAGAGCAATATTTTTCTTTCATCATTGATTATGTAATAAAAAAATTACCTTTTGCATTCATTGAAATAAATTTTACTGATACTATTTTTCAATTAAGTCTTTTTTGGTATCAAATTAGAACTTTTCTCAACAGTTTGCCTTCAATAAATCAATCTTTGATCAATATCTAACTCAAAATTTTGAAAAAAAAGACTTTTTATTTTAATGACTAATTTAGTTCAGATCACTTTCATTTCATTTTAAACGTCTTTTGTACGGTTTTGTATCGGTTCCATTTTTGAATTTAGTTTCAACCTATAATGAGGACTGATGAAATTGTATAACGTTTGATATGAATATGGAATTATGAATTTATGTTGCGAGTTTTATTCAAATAAATATGAAGAAAAATTAAATATACTCAACTATATAAAGAATTCAAATTCAGATTTGAAGCAGCGTTTCTATATCAACTTCAACAAAAAAGAATCATGCGTTTCACATTGACGTTAAAACATTTGTGAATTTTAAACCCTTCACTTTCTTACCATTTACTTTTGTTTAGATCAACCTTCCCCATCAATCAACATGTACATTGAATATGTACTAAAAGAGAAAACCAAATATTTCTGTAATAAGGAAAAACACGCACACACCTGCCTTTTGCTTTGAGTTTTTCGTGTCAAAGAACCGAATGATGGGCATTTGATCGCAATGACTGTACCTTCTCATATTCAGTGCAAAAAAGAACAAAGAAGAAACACATTTCAGCTTGTGGGAAAAAGCTGTGAGAGTACAGTTTTATGTTTAGGGAAGTAAAGTGAGGTTAAGATAAAATAAAAAGAGCAACCTGCGAGTTTCTGAAAAATCCAACGTCTATTTTTCGCGAAAGTCATGAATTATTCAGAATTTCTTACACACATTTTTCGAGTATTTCATGCATGTTATTCACCCGAATGTCCATAGGGAGATGGATATCCTCTATTAATTTAAAATGGTTATGCTAAATATTTTTTTTGGTTTGAAAAGCGGAAATTGTCAATTTTATCAAACGCACTTTTCGAAGAAAATTTTTAATTTTACTTCAAATTTTGTTGCTTAATAATAGCTTAGGGTTTTAGACAAGGAGAAAAGTCGCCCCTTTGTTCACTGGGAGTAAAAGTCAAAGGAAGTTTATACGTTTGCTGATATTGTTTACTTTATTTTAAAATGTAGATTGGAATGGAGTGAATTTTAGTCCGGTCGTTGTCAAGAAATGTTTCCCCCCCTGAAAGTTAAGCATTATCTTTCACCCTTATTAAACTTTTTACGATGGCCGCCCGTTTAACGCTACGAGAAGCTGGCACTCCCGTATGACAGTCATCCTCAAAGGGATAAATACAACATATAAAACAAAAAAATATTTCAATTTTTTTTAGTGTTATGAAAATTTATTTGATTTCATTAAGGGATTACCCAAGAAATGGCCAAAATAACAATTTTCATTTTATTGACTTATTTCGTTGCTCTTATCGTTCTACTAATTGTATCAAAATTTCAAATTTGTACATTTAGTATTTCAGAATTTATTTAGATTTTTATTTGCAATGATTAATGAAAACGTGGGGAAATGACGACTTTAAATGGCTTTTCTCCATGTCGAACTCTTCTCCACATTCTTGTTTTAAAAGCAAGCTAAGGCTTTTTTCCTTTTTAGGATAGAGCTTTCGAATTTTTTGTGCACGTTTATCGTAATGCATATGATTAAACTGTGCATGTAATAGGCATTCAATTGCTTAGTTTTTTTATATGTAAGATATAAAATGAGATACTGCTAAATTTCTTCATTTTTTAGCATATAATTCAGTAAAATATCTATATTTAAGCGAATAATGGATACACCTTAAAATCCATGCACAGTTTTGTGTAACATATTTCATTGAATCCACAAATAAAATTTAAAGCAAAAATATTCATATTTGAAAAGGTTAGTAGGGTTTTTAAGAAATTGGATTTTTCGTTAAAAAAATTAAATTTCAACTAAACAAGCAGATCAAAATGGATTTTTTCTCCTCTAGATGACTTTACATCATTGTTAATTCTCTATCGTATCAAAACCTTTTCAATAATATTCAGTTCGTGAATATTATTGAAAAATTACGAGTATTCGAAATTACGAGGTTACCGTTACGAATTACCGTGGTTCAAAATTACGAGGTCCGTCCAAAATAGCTCTCGTGTTGCTTCAGAAACAGGACGTTAATATAACTAAACTAAACTCAATAATATTTAGATAAAAAAAAGATGTTGAGGAGGTAATGTGTCCCTTAAAAAACAAAATTGTATACTATGTAAAAATTATCTTACTTAGTTTAATAATTCTAAATTTTCGATTCGGTCTCAGTATTGCTCCTTTCAAAAAAAAGTTATGCTTCATTTTTTTCGTGATAATTCTTTAAACTTTTCGAAATTAAGAGCACAAGAAATGCGAAGAAGCACTTTTTCACGCAAATTTCAACAAGCAATCATCAGTTTATGCAATCTTTATGGGTCGGACTCTGTTTAAAATTTCTTTATCTCCTAATCATATTTGTCTCTTCTGTATTTATCCCAATGCTTAGATAGGCCGCGGTGGCCTAGTGGTAAGGTCTCGATAATAATCAGGATCGGAGGGTCTCAGGTTCTAAACCCGATTCCACTGAAGATCCGCCGTGTATGGCGCCTGTTGCACGCTAAATCATACGTAGTGGCCAAACGCCTTCCCGTTGGTGTGGAGCGGAAGCTAGGAGAGGGGTGCCAGCTCAGGTGTCGTCCTCGTCATCTGACCGCGGTTCAGTCCCTAAATAGCCCTCGTGTTGTTTCAAAACGGGACGTTAATATAACCTAACCCAATGCTTAGATTATTAAAAGTTAGAATAAAAATTCCACAAGTTTATTATTTATAAATGTTGCATGAACATTACGAAATAATCATATATTAGAAAATTTGTGGGTTGCTAATAAGGTTTCGTAAGTAATAATAATCAGCCTTAAACGCTTTTATATTATTGTTTTCGCAAATAATAATAATCAACCTTAAACGCTTTTGTATTATTGTTTTCGCAAATAATAATAATCAACCTTAAATGCTTATCCATAATTTTGAACATATAAGTTAATCTGTAATAATATCCTTATAAAGGCGAAACATCTTTTACAAATCATACCTTTAACGGCCTTTTATTTCTGCTTCCGAATAACCAGTCGTTGATTATACAACTCATGTTATAGAATAAATAATCCTTCAGGTGTTCATTCTCTGATGAATCATGGTAATCTGCGTCATTGCATATTTATCGATTTGACTTACACTTGCAAATGCAGTGTTTTGGAATCAATTATTTGTAATGAAATCCTTTTACGTTGTTTTTGTTTGTGAGTACTGAATAATATCAATTATCTAGTTCCTGCTTTTCAAACTTTTGGAAATTGCTAGCAATTATGTAGTGGTTTTAAAATTTCATCCTTCCTAAAAGCGTTTGTATGTCGTTTAGCATAATTAAATATCAGTCTAATGGAATGTTTTAAATAAAATTATATTTATAACATTTCGGTACATTGCTTAAATAAGTTTATAAGTTTTAGAACCAGAATTTAAGAAATTTCTTTTGTTTAGTTTTTTCCATAGTTTAGTCGATTCCTAAGGTTTCCGTATTTCGATGTTCCACGAAGTTTTTGTTCACGACTTTTATTGTTTTGGTTTAATTGTTATCAAATTCACTTATTCTACTTATATGGAGTAGCTATGATTTTTTTTCCTTTTCTTTATTTGCTGTAATCAGGTATTTAAAAACTTACTCGAAAAATTATTGAGTCTTTTATATTTAAACTTCCGTTTGGAAGTTTGAAATCAGTCGTAGTTTTATTTCTGTAATTTCTAAAACTAAAATTTAAAAAATAAATTTTAATTTAATTAGAAACAACCATCTTAAATCATTTTAATTTATAAATAACAACAAATATTTTATATTTATTTCTTGATAAATCTACTGAAATAATTCAAAAGGTTTTACAGAATTAAAGTTACACGTATGAAATTTATTCAGAAAAATCAAATGATATGCTTAAATAATTTATCTTTAAGAGCCGAATACTTTCTGAAAGAGAATACTGCGTGCACTGAAATAATGAAATGAAAATAAGTAAGATAATTTTTCTTTACTTTTAATAAAAATAATAATAATAATGCATAATTTATTTAAAAGTTTCTTAGTAAATAAACAAAGGAACTTTTTCCTCGGTATAAACACTGTCCTGAAATGTGAAGGACTAGGTCGATTATTTTACTGAGTATTGTTTCTAATTGAAAAAAAAATCGACGGGAGGCTGTCTCTGCGAAACAGCCGCTGGGATTGAGGGGCGTAGACTTACTTACTTTCCTCAACTGTGACTTTCTGTGACTAAAGTATCTCTATAATGACTATTAGTCTAGTGTGGCTGTGGGACTCTATCTATGTAAAAGTCTTCGTGATTTTCACCATATCTGCAACTCGATTGTGACTAAACCGTATTCACAAATTCTAAAATTATTTTTGCGATCTTCAATGTCTACCTTTCTCTGTTAAATGAAACTAAAACCAACCCTCTGTGTTATTTGGTTGCTGGGCTATAAGCGTTTGACTTTAGCACGAAATTCGACGTAATCCTACAATTCTTGAGTAATATTTCGCGCAATCAGTGAATGAACAGCCTTAGTGCGCGTGCGCGAGCATCGATCGCTGTGACGTCATCAAAATTTTCGTGATTTTCACCAACTTTGCACCTCGACTGTGACTAAACCGTAATTCCAAATTCTAAAATTCTTTTTGCAACCTTCAATGTCCACCCTTCTCTGTTAAATGACACTTACACTCTTTGTCGTCGTACCCATCTTTCGCCTACTTCTTAATGCGTATGATTCATTGTAACATGTGATCGTTTTTATAACAATAAACCTTCCTCATTCAGAATTTTATTCTAGAGAACGATTTTGATGGTGAATGCTTTAGGAATATATATATAAAGTATATTTTATTAAAGTCTTTTTTTAATTTCAAAGCTGGAGACCATGATTCGGAAATTCTTTTGGAAATCACCCTGCTAAGTTTCCTTATATTTAATTATTGCACTTTTTTCATTTAATATTTTTATCGCTAATTTTTTTTCTCATAAAAATTAAAATAATCTGTGTTGTCTTAATTTTTTCTCAAATTTTCCATTTTATTTCCATTACGTTACGTAATTTCCTTTTGTTATTTTGCCATGTCAAACATACCCTATATTTCTTTTAACCCTATATTTCTGGTATAAGAATACATTTCTTTTTTTTAACATTGAAAATATTTCAATTTCGAAATATATACTATTGAATAATTTAAATATTTTACTGTAAACTGTAGTGTTAATTCATCGATAAAATTTTCTTCACCCTTGATTATAAAAAAGTAGTAATAACGAGAGATTTCATAGCTATTTTCATGCAATTACATTCTTGTAATAAAAAATTATGATTTATTTTTAATGCAATAAGAAACATTTAATAATTACAATGGAAATTATAGGAATAGGCTACGTAAATGTTATCATAAATATTGGAGCTCATAATAAATATCTATTGTAATGTATTTTAGCATAGCATGAAGAATTGTGGAGCCTTCTTTATCAAAAATATTTTGCTTATTGGTCGTCTTCCATAGTACAAACATGTAAAACAAACACATACACTTACATCACAAATGTTACATCACTCACTGATTGACATCGAATTCCATGTTCAATCATCATTATTCTTCTCCGTTGCTAGGCAACGTTAGCAAAAGACAAATACCGCCGCCACTCTATTTTTATAATCTTTAGAAAAGAATTAATGCCAAACTATTTTTTAAATTAATTTCTTTACAGCCAAACGATATTTTTAAAATAAATTTCTTTTATGACCAAACGATTTTTATCTAATTAATTTCTTTTCTTTAAATCTATTAATAATTCTACAAATATATATTTTTTATTCGTTGCGAATATTACAATATCTTGAAAATTTTCTGAGAGTTGTTATTCAGATCTATAGTGTAACTCAGATATTTACTACCTTGCAGGTGGTTTACATAGAGCTAATATTTTTTTCCCGATAATCATAGGCAAAGCAATTCTCCGGTTTCAAATTTATAGCAATGAATACGCAAAATATGCAAAAACTCTATCATGAAAGCTCGGATAGCTCACAAAATTGGAGATATCCGATCGTAATTTTATTTTTGTATATCTTTTAAAATCAATTTTTAGAATTGCGTTGAAAGTATTTATGTTGTTTTAATATAACGGTGTTTTCTGAGTGAATTGAAATAAAAATTTCATTAAAAAAAGAAAACTGAACTTAACAAACCTAAAAAGTTAGATGACATATACTAAATAGGAACTTGAAACTTTAGCATTTGTAGAGAAGCTATATTTGTTATTTTGGTCATATATATACAAGCATACTCTCGTACTGAGCTATACGCAAAATTCTAGTTCAATAAATTTCTGATTTTACGGGCCTGAAATCAACGAAACTCAATATTTAATGGACAAAATGTGATTATTGTGGCAAATGTAGTACAGAGAACGAACTGAAACTTGAGGTTTTTAGAAATTCTTTCTTTTCACCCTCCTAATACGCAGTTGCAAGGATTTTTTTGTACTAAATAAGGTATGTACATTAAATATTTCGAATTTCGTTATACATTATGATTTCAAGTGCTATATCTTATTTAAATATTAATCATACCACAATTCAGTATTTAACGGATTTCCAATTTTACGGACATCTTTCCTCTAGTTGGTCGGTTAAATCAAAGGATCATTGCAATAAAAAATTGTGTTTAGGCGAGTAACTATATACCTTAACTTAAATTATATTAAAAAAGATCATATAGCTTTGATTACTGGAAAGAACCATTATATGAACAGATGACTTTCAGTCAACTACGAAAAGTTAATAGAGCATGGTGCTATGGCAGCTGCCAAAATTTTTCAATGATTTTGATTATAGTTTATTTATCCAACATGGCGTTTCAACCTTCGAAAAATCTTGAGTTCAGCGTCTTAGCCACTTGGAAAATTCGTCAACTCTGCGTTGCTGATCGCTGAATGTAGGTCATAACAGTTATGACTGCGGAAAAATTCATTGCTCTGATGCTTGACTCAGACCTCGTATTGACTCAGACAGATATAAAATTCGAGTCAGTAGACCATGAGATGTCGCGAAGAAAATGTCTCGTGTCTCTTCAACATTCTTGCGACACTTTGATCCGTTGGAAGAGCCTGGATGAGGCTGTTTTCAAAACATAAGAATTATTTTTCTCTCAGGTTCAAAAAAATCCATCATTTTGCATGTTTGCTAAATAACATCAATTTTATATTCAAGTGATTAAATTAAGTTAATATTTATTGAAATGGATGAGGAGAACCGTCTGCGGTAAGTGGAATGTATGTGATTTTTTAAGACATATGAAGACTGCTTGTATTGAGTATAATATACCTATAGCAAACAGTCATGAACAAATTATTCTTGCAGCGATATGCAATTCATATGGCATTTCCTTTTATTTAGTTGTTACCACTATATTTTATAAATATTATGATTCAACGTAAATTATCTTGAATATAATAGATAATACTAATCCAATGTATCTTTGGATATTTAAATTAAAATAAAATTAATCTTTATTCGCAAATTTATTAGTCTTCAAAGTATTTATGGACTTCAAGTTCTGACATGAAAATGATATTTTAAAATTAATTTCTGCATCCACTTTTACTCATTTCATCTACAGCCATCACATTATATGATTCTGCTTTAGAATGATATTTTTTTATTATATACGACATTATAAACATCGAAACTTCCTCGGAGGATGAAGTGGATTACTGAAACTCTACAGGAGATGTTTTTCTTTTGTAGAAGCTAGAAATAATAGTGTGAGTTGTCTTTATATTATTCCGTGTATTGTGGACGTAACTCGAGGAAATTGAAGTAAATTTTACCGGTGAATAAGTGTAAACACTGCTGGTGGTTTGCATTCGGAGTAGAGTGGTGAAATCTTTTGAAAATAGTTGCGAAATAACTCTGAAGAAATTTATATTCCAATGGAGAATGTCAATAATTACAGAGAAGTAATTTTAAAAGTGAAACGGAAAGAATTATTTATCAAACCATACTGAATACATAAGCAAAAAACCCATACGTAAACAAATCAAAAATTAAAAAAGATTTCAACATGCAAAAATCCCCAGACCGACAGTCATGGAATTGTATAATGCTTTTCCAGAAAAATTAATGCCTTTTTTAATGATAAGCAAATTTTATCTTATGGAAAATAAATAATGAAGACGGTAAAAAAAATCTAAAAGCCATTATTAAAAAGGAACGTGAACAATGACCTAACATATTGTAAATTCTTATATGAATAGATTTTGATTACATCTCTTTTGTATTGATATAATATCTACGTTTTGTTGGTTACCAAATCTAGATTGGCAATTAATAAAAAAGTTTATAAACGCGTTATAGAGGATATGCTGGAACTTTTAATAAAATTTTTATAAATAATTCTGTGTTTTTCTTTCTCCTTGAGAAGAAAATTTCAAACTGAGCTTAATTTAGCTACAAATTTTAGGATCATTTTGATTGTTTTGTGATGAATACCCTTCTCATTTATATCAGCTATAGCTGCAACTAATGCAAATTTTTCCGAAACTTCTTTTGAACAGCAGTTTCAGTTGCATATTTCTTGTATATGTAGATTGTATGTTTCTGCAAGTTCGAGAAATTCCTGATAAAAAGTTCGTCTCGGTTATTACCAAAGATTTTTAAATTGTACTCACCTAGTAAGAACAGAGCATTCGAAAAATAAATAACAAGAGCACTGTTTAAACAAAAATTTCTAGTCTCGTTATTAGATTTTTCTTTCTTTAAAAAGAAACTTGTTTTTGCTTATCTCTGCCGATTTTTATACGAAAATTTTTAATCGCAGCAATAATTTTTCATTTTTTTTAATCAATGGACGCTCAATTGAAATAGCCAACGTGAATTCAGAATTATTTCGTGTAAAATTGTTTCTACTGTGTTAACTTGACAAATAATATCTGCTACTTCTTTGGATTTCACTGATATTTTATGCAGTTTCATTTCAAGTCAATTTAGGCGTTGGAAACCAGAATGGACCAATCCACAATTTTCATTTAAATGAGTTGACATCATATTTTGTCAACATTGAAAGTAAGCCATTCGACAGACGATATTACCTAATACAGGGCAGCTAATACCTTTTTCATACATTCGAGTTACAAATTTTCGATGCATTTGTCAGACATTGAAAGAAAACATAATTTCCATTTAATTTATTCCTTCATTTATGCCATTCCTTCAGTAAGGCTTCTCTGTTTAGTCAAAATTCTGGGTGTGCACTCTTGCTCTCCATACCTCGATCGTAAAACGTGCTGGGATAGGTTATATCTAACTTTTGAAGTTTCCAACTTAGAGTAACATTAGAACAAATGTAAATTTCTTTAAATGTTTGTAAAATCTCTTATCATTAAATCCTTTGTTTTGTGGCTTCTAGATAAAGATACGTTTCAGTAACTTTGTTCAGCTGCTGTTCTTGAAGAATAATGATTTAATCCTTGAACAAAAGCCTGCCTGTCAAAATATTGAAGTAAACCCATTTTTTCTGATATTGATCTTCAGTAAAACATTCAACGTAATTTCGAATTTCAGAAATCCAAATTAATATCACGTGTCTTCAATAGGGTTCAACACGCGCAAGTTTCAGCTCGGAAACAGAATTAAAATAAATGCTTCGAAAATCCATTGTTCTGACATCGAAACCCTCGATGTCACGAAAACAATAACCCCGATTTCGTGAGTGACACGCCACCTAGTTTTCTTTTTGCGAACTGGAACGAGGCAAGGCCAGCAGCTACACATTTGATGCTTTAATCGCTTTCTATTTATCAGAGTTTCTGTATCGATTTAGTTTCAATGAACAATTCAAATTTTTTTTTTATATTGAATCTCGTTTAGTTGAGAGCCTGTCGTTCAAGAAGAGGATACTGCCGTTTTCTCCTAAAATTCGACTGTGCGTTTTTTGTGACTTCTGCTAAATCTTTTCTTATGAGTGAAATTAGGTGTTGTTTTAAAACTTAGTAGGTCGATGCCATTATTGTTATTACAGTTTGATTGACAGGTAAAAAATGATACTTGAAGTAGATTTACCCGATGGTGTGAAGAAGCCATGGAAATGTTCCAAACTGCATTCTTTATGTATGAAACTTCTATTATGAATTATTGAATATGATCAATTCTAAGTTTAATTTTTATTTAAATTTTATTTTCATGGAAATTTTGTTTCGTTTGAACTTTTTTAAACATTTCTATTGAACGTGACTTGTTTCATATTGTTATCACATAAAGATGAAATTTTGTAATCGATTTTTCACTCACTTCTTGATGTACTGGAGTTTTGAAATTTTGTACACTTATGTGTCCTCGATGACAATGCACTATTTTAACATTGTACGAACTTAATTATCAATTAAAAATTAATTAAATTAAATTTTGAGTTTGTTTCAGGGCGCCGCCTGGTAGCGAGGAAAAAACACTTTGATCTCAAGACTAAAAAGTGGAAAATAATAATAAATAATACATCAATTAAGTATTGAAATGTCACGTGTTTTATTTAGATATATTAGAGTTTCTTTGCTCGAGAATTCTTAAAACTGTATATATTATTATTATACTAATGTATTGTATGGGGTTTTTAAATGTTATCTGCCATTTTTTAAAATCGGCTCACTCTGAAAAATATTTTATGTTTGTTTTCAGCATCATATTTGAATTTTCGATTAGTTTTTGGTTGCTTTTATAATAATTACTTGCTTTTTAAAGTATTACAGAATCCGAGAGAAGGAAGAGAATTTTGAATCTTCTGAACTTTTGGGCCATAAATTATTTTAAATTTCAATCAGAATATTGTAAAATTAAATTAGTCTTACCTGGCTATCTATAAATCACACTTACATATTTCGATACTTGTATATTTTTTTAGTTTTGAGGTATTTCTGATATAAAACGCTAATTTCTTTAGCCTCGTGTGAATTTTGCACGTCTGCAGTATATGCGATCTAATCTATATTAAACTGTGCATTTCTCCATTGAAATTATCTTTTTAATATTTTAAAAATCTTATTTCCTACCCATTAGCTTATTTTATCTTTAAAATTTAGAACATATCCGGCTCGATGAAACCATGAGTATGTGTCAATGCGAGTTTTCTTTCTTCCATGTTAAGATTAGTGTGACTGCATTTCAGGAATGAGAGTGGAAAATATCAATAATATAACATAAATGTTTTCGATATTTTTAATGCATAATCCGGAAATTGTTGAAGTGTATTCATTATCTGGGTGTATGAAAAAAAGTTCATATTTTATGTATTAATCACCTTAGTTCCATTAGTTTTTTTACCTCTTTCGTGCGTCAGATCATGTTCATTCGAGTTTCTTTAATCCACCTGATAGAGCTCGGGTATAACGAGCAACCGGACTCCATTTTGATAGTATCATTCAATCTTTTTTCGAAACAACATGCTCATATAGCCGTCTCGGTCCAATGACCGCTTTTTCCTTGCCATGACATCACCCACTCCAACGGACGCGAAAACTTTTCAAGGTGAGGCAGTTTCGAACCACTTCTCTCCCTCGCACACCCCCATCCTCCCACTTAAGCCTTTTTACTTTTATTTTCCCAGCAACGATGTCTGCGTGACTCGTTGGCTTAATGACCACCCATTTTTTGCATAAAAACAAGAGGCACTGTTTGTTTCCCCCTAATTCGTTGGCTTTCGCTTTCTATTTTTACCCGCTAACATCCGAAAAGGAACACTCACACATAAGGACATTCTCATCCCAAAAAATTTTCTATTGTTCACAGGATCCTCCTTTGCATTTATTTCGGGCTCTCTCCTGTCCACAGAGAGGTATTTTATTTGGTTTCATTGAAGTTATCTTGATTTATCTGTTCCTTTTCGGTTTCACACAAGCATTATACACGTATGGTATTGTTACGACAGATGTCAGATGAGACAGATAAAATCTCCTCTGACAGAACAGATAATTTTTATCTATGACATCGTTTTGCATCGTAAGTAAATTTCCATGGAGACATATGTCTGCGCTATATCAAGCAAATAATATTAATGAGAGTAAAATTGCATAACTCGAGCAATTTAAAATTGTTGTCTATTTTTAGGTTTCCTAAATATTTGCCTGAGATGTCAAAAATAATTATATAATTTTCTTCGTTTTGCTCTTAATATCTCCCGACGAAAGTTTAATGAGCTTTATTGTAAGGATAATGGCTGTTTTTGTGATGTGCCAATTCCAAACTATTTAAAAATATACTTTTTTAGTCATGAAGTGATAATAAATTATATTGATATTTCCTTTTAACCCAAAATATAGATGATTCTCGGATTCCGAAATCCTCCGCACTTTTGCGCGTGCGCCAGGCGGAGTTGATTTCACTAAAATAGGAGTGAAGAAGGAAATGGAGGCGGAGATATTTATATTTTACTTAGCGTGATCTAGCAAAAGAGTCAAAAAGTGTTAGTCTTGTTATTTTAAAACAATCAATAAACAGAAATTTTCGCTCGCCGAAATTCCTTAAAAAATATCTATATAAAATTCGAAATAACCTTTTTCGTGACGATTGACAAAACTCTAGGTAATTTAAATTTCATAAATCAGAAAAATTGTTCAAAAATTTTGACATCTCAAAATTACCAGACGCAATAAGACGAAATTTTATTACTTATCTCAGTATATATATTGAATGGAATCCTTTGTTGTGTCTATATATTTGAAACAGGCAATCTCGAAACTTGCTTGACAGATATTCATACTATTTTTATAAACTGACTTTTTATAGACAGCTGTCTTATGAAAGCTTAGGAGCAATAAAAATTGAACTAGGACACAAAGGGCAAGTCAGCGGAGATTATTTTAATACGAATCTTTCTTTTCTTTTCCACGACGGGATCTGTTTTTCTTTTCCGACTTTATCGATGATTCTCCGACAAAAGAAGCTGCAAGAAATAATCAACTCGAAGTTGCGGTGATAAGTAGGGATAATTTTTTTATTATTAAATTAAAGCATTCCTTCATTCTTTTTCTCCCTTGCTTTAACATGTCTAGACATTTTTTTATTGAAGCTACAGTATCTAATATATAGATATTTTTTATTGACGCTACAGTTTCTTATATCCAGATATTTTTCTATTGAAACTGCAGTACAGTACATGGATGCCTTAATACGGACAGTTTAAATTATTCAGGATATGTTTTATAATTCGGAGTGGAAAAATTATCAACGGTTGTTAGTTTGTAAAATATCGAAAAATATCAACCAATCTTTATTTAAGTGGCTGTCCATGAATGATGTCAAGCTTGGAGGGGGGTTCGTGAAATTGTGACAGTTTGTGACGAGGGGGAGGAAGGGGGTAACAAGAAGCGTGACATCACACATTTTGGTTAAAATAAAAACATTTAAAATCAGCAGATTAAATTTTGAAGTTATTTTGAAATTACCAGAATTTGAAGGTATTTTTTTAGTCGGGGCTAAAACAACTTTCATGTGATTTTTTTTCACTTATATTCTTTTCATTTCGAAAAAGGCATTCAGGGTAGGTTCCGAGAACATGGTAGCAGCAGAAATTCTTCACCATTAGAAGAAAACCTCCCCCTGTCACACCCTTGAAATGTCCAACAAAAGATAAGGCCCCCCCCTGGGTGAATGGTAGAACTGGCAGTGGCACAAACAGGTTGATCTTATTGAGGCGTTTTTTTAAATTCAATGTGTTTAATTTTGTGTTCATAAATTAAAGATAAAATTTATAGAAAATATTTCAAATTCCAAAATGCTACTGTTTTCAATTGCTCTTTTATATTAATATTTTATTACAATTGTATATTAATTTGGTTTTCTGTAGTAAACCTTAATCTTATTTCATACAAAATAAGTACACATATAATCATTATTATTATGCTCACAAATGTCATTAAAACACATAAAGTTTAAAAATAAAGTTGGAAATATGATCTATAACGTAGTACTGAACTGCAAGTATATGTTTATGAAATATAGCGTGACATGTGACAAGGGGGGGGGGGGGTAGAGATTGAAGTGTGACACTTTGTGACAAAGGGGGGGGAGGGTCAAAATATTGAAAAAAAGTGTGACATCATTTATGGACGGCCCCTAATTTGTAAAATATAGGGGAGAGTCGCTAAATTTGGAACACCTGGACATTTTTAGTGAACAATGATGCAGATTGAATTTTAATGAAAAACAAGTAGAATTTTTTGTAGTTTATTTATGTACAGAACAATGTAATAACTTTTCATGAGGTACACTTTAAATTCGGAAAAAACCAGCTTAGAAAATGTGTCATCGGGTCCTATCATGGCAACAGGTTGTCTATATTGGACCACTGGGTCTTCAGATTGGACTACCCATTTCTTTAAGCACAATTAAAGCAAAAGTATTTTTTGATTCTAAAATTGTAGCACAGACTGCATGAACCCAAGTATGACATTTTATGCATTACATCACTTCCTCTTCTTCACAAATGATAAAAATGACGCGAATCCTAAGTTTCTATACTTTTTGATCCAACATTTGATGACTTTAGTGTTCTTTTATTGCTTTGAATTGTTCCAATTCCAATTTATGAGGACTACTAGCTGTGATAAACTGCTTACTGAGGTATTCCTGTAATTTACGATGGCAACTCCATTGATTTAAATGGTCCAATTTAGGCAACGATTTGTGGTCCAATCACGTCAACCTTTGGACAACAACAAACAAAATTATCCTAACCTTGATTTTGAATTATTTTCATAAAATGATTAGTAAATTGTAGGTAAAGAAATTTCTTATCTGAGGACATATGACATATTTTCCTTGCTTTCTAACTATATCAAAGTAATGTTTTCTCTCAAAAACATTTCATACACCCCGTTTACATCGTTGAAACATAATTTGCCTATTTTACGCCCAAATCTATATATATATAAAAGAGGAAAGAATGTGTATGTGTGTTTGTTCGGCTTTTGGTTCTTTATGCACGTCCACACCGTTGGACTTACGACGACCAAATTTGATGGATTAGCACAAGAGGGAGCTAACGCCGTAAAAATTATTTTAAAATTCGAATTAGATTTTTATATATTTAATTACATAACGAAAATTAAGCTATTTTTAGACGTTTTTCACCAATAACTTCTGAAATACTTATGGTACGAAAATTATTTTTACTTCACCTTAAAGAGTAAACAATTATTTTTTTAAAGATACAAATTTAATTGTTGTACAATTTTTATCTAACTGTAATTGACATTTCAAAATTCATTTTAAACTCAAATTTAAACAATGCTTTATTGTTATAAAATAAAATTCGAACTAATATATTGTTTCATCAAATTCTTTATTTACGTGTTTTTGCCTCTGTTAAACCTAAGAAAATACTGCTTTTTTGATCAAGGTAGACTTCTTACTTTCGCTGTTTGTAGCAGGCACTTAACTTCCGTTTTTATTTGTAGCTTTTAATATGCAATCAAATATCCAATGACGTTAGTTTAGCTACTACGCGATGTTTCAGTTTGACTTTATTTATAGTATTAATAGAGAGTATTTATATTCAGTTTTTATTTCCCTACCTGAAGTTAAAAGTATTCTTTTTGTTCGAGCATTCCTCTTCAGCGAAATTCTTTCGAGTGAGAATTGTTCTCGAGCGATTTTGACTTTCTTTATCCGATTTATAAAACATTTTATTTAGAAGCTTCGCAGTAAACAAGTTATAGAGTATATTTGTACATTGTGAAACTGTATTAGTTATTTAACTATATATTATTTAAAATAAATGTTCTTTTTTGACTTTTCACGCATTTTCATTCAAACCATACTGTTATAAGGTGATAAAAAGGCTACATTTGAACGTTTTAATTCAACAAGAAAAGATTCAAAGAAGATTTACGTTTGTTGGGGGAAGTTGGTGACAATATTTTTAAGGAAAAAAACAGGAGGTCGGTATACGAAAAAATACGGATCCCGAGCAACACCGGGTTTTCGGCTAGTATTTAATAGAATTGAAGTTATGATACCAGTTCGATGGAGGCGCTGCTAGTCCAAATTCGGCGTCTCTCCCTTATGCTATTTGCAACTTTTTTGAACCATCTTTAAAATGCAGTGTTTGTGATAATTCCCTTCATTATTTCTGATTGTTCGATTGGTTTTCACCCAGCCTCGAAACATTCCGTTGGTACACAGGAACAAAATGTTTATTCTTGATAAGGGATACAAAAATTACTGAATTAATATTTTTACTTAAATTGCTTTTTAACCTCTAATGAATGCAGAGTTTTCACATTGATGGTTCCTTTCATTTCTCCCGCTTTCAGAATGAAGGTAAGTTGGTTTGCTCACCTTAACTATCAACCTGAAGCAGCTTTTCAGCAAGTTATTTTTTTCACTAAGAGGTAATTGCACTTACTCATGAAAAGAATAACAATGACTAATCAGAAACAACTTCTAAATTGTAAACACTTCCGCTAAAAAAATGCATCACACAAGGTGAAAACAGAACTTCTGGGAGTTCATGAAAAGGACAAAAGGGTGGAAAGTAAGGAAGCCACTCTTGATATTTCACTTTTTTTCACTGCTTATGACACATTGTGTTTAGAAAATAGTTTTCTCCACCCTTTTCTGCTTCAAGCTTCCGTCTGTTTGCATACGACATTAAATAAGGTCAAAACAAAATTACGATGCTTCCACCCACCGAAATGCATATTTTGCATATTAGTAAATTTAAACATTCATTGATGTTTACAATAAGCAAAGGAAAGTATTGAATTTCAATACAGAGACCGAATACAAATTTATATTAAAATTGTGCAGAAAGTAATTTTAATAGAAATTGAAAAATTTAGTTTTATTAGTATGAATGCTTATCAATTATTTTGAAAATAGTTTTATTCTTTTCTTCACATAAAATTAGAGTTAGGGCGTATAAGGGCGTTTGAATATAGAGTGGATTGTTTTAATTATTAATTTTATTGAATTTATCTTTATTTATTCAACTTTAGAATATTATTTTTTTAAAAAAAACTTCTTATGGAAAGGTAAATAGGAAATTCCTCTGTATATTATTCAAAATAATTACTTCACTTATTTTTAATTTTGTGGATTTTTAAATAGGTTTAGAAATTGATTAAATTTTATAATTAATTTGTTTTTTAAAATGCTGTAACCGAAACGTTGCAATTTCTAACACTTACTAAAAATACGCTTTCAAAACCAACCCGTTTCATTTTAAAACCAAAAGGCTTTGAGAAACATTTTCAAATACAGTAGAACCCCGCTAATCCGAACTAATTGGAACCGGTGTCTGTTCGCATTACAAAAAATTCGGATTACCTGAAATTCCGATAAAGATAGAAAAGAAAAAGATGTGTGCTAAAAACAATGAAAGTTATAAGTACTCAGTATTATTATCTCTTTAATTATTTTATTTAAAAGCAATAGAAAGAGAATATGTCTCCCCTTTTCATTAGAATAATGGATGTGCTCCTATATGAAGTGACCTTATCTTACGACGAATTGCATTAGTTTCTTCAATGTGTACAAAATTATGCATGCTGAAAAAGCACTTTTTTGTTTTTAATATGTATATTTAAATCTTTTCAGGTGATCTTTTCAATTACATATAATTTTCGAAAATAAAATCGGTTAGGATTAACCGGAATTTCGGATTAGCGGGATTCTACTGTAGTCTTATGGTATAACAATCAACATTCATTTGCATAATAAATAATAAGAACTGAAGAAGAAAAACCCGAGATCTTTTTTAATAATAGATTATAAAAAAATAATTTACAACTTAAACGCCTAATTCAATAAAATTACACAGTAATTTAAGAGTCTTTTTCAAATTACCTCTTTCATTTGCTTGTAGTTATTTGTAAATCATAATTAATTCCACTTCATTTTACGGTAGCTTTTCTGAAGTACCCCACAGCTGTTCATTTATATTGTTGCCCAATTGTTGTAATCTGTATCAATGATAATACTGATCTTTGTTAATACTGCCTTAGGCACGTAATTAGAACCCTTCTAACAAACTCTTATACGTGTGTCTCGAGTTTTGTTATTGTAGGGGTTGCATCTGTACTGCAGGCAGTCTTTTTTTTGTAATCTGATCTACCGGTATGACAAAGATTATAGTCCAGGTCACCAAACCGAACCACGTGTGATTTAATAGCAGTCGTGACTCCTCATACCCTGAGGCAGCTGTTCCACGTGATCAATTTTCATCTTTATATTTCGTATTTTTCTGTTATACTATTCATTAGCTCGCTTTTTGCTACTCTTAAAAGCCCGATTTGATGAAATATAATTAGATGCAGTTGAGAAAACTTACTAATTTACAGGAATCGATAAATATGAGGCAACAGTTCTACTTTTTTTAATTTCCTTGAACTATAAGTTCCCGGAACTGGTTATCTAACTTTTATTACTGTCGCATTCAATTAACGAATAAATTACGCCTTATTAGAGAATATATCAGAAATTTATGAAAGACCTGAAGTAGGTGTTAAAAGAAATCTTTTGTTTGCTTGATGCGGATTGTTGCGCAAATCGGCCTTCTTAGTCTATACAGCTTAATAAGTCTAATTTTTTTCATTTCCTTTCTTCCCAATTATTATGATTATTTCCAATATATATTGTTTCGCAACCAAACTTAGATTTATCAGAAAGCCCTAAATGATACTTTCGATAAATATATTTTCTTGTTATGTTGTTATTTTTCGGATTATTTTCGGTAATTTGTTTTTTTTTGCTTGTCATAACAGCATAAATGATTTCAATCTTTTCAGTATTTTGTCTTTACTCATTAAGTATCCGATTGAAAACTTTATCAATTATTTTTTTTAAATTTTTGAGTAAAAATTGTAATTTTAAAACTTTTATGAATAAAAAGTACTTTTTATGTCAATGCAATGTCGCAGAGAATTTTAAAAATCGGAACTGTATACGATTTCAATATATATTTTCATTCAATACCTCTAAAGGAAGGGAATGTTCATTTTAGAAATTTGATGATGATGTTGTAACAAATATAAAAATGCTTTAAACTAAAACCATAAAAAATTGGAATGATTTTATGATTTTTTGAAAAATGAAAATTCATATTTGGTCGGAATTTTAATGAAAATAGAATGCTGTGGAATTATAGGTTTAGTTATAATGACGTTTAGTTATAATAACCAAAATTTGATGCAACACGAGAGTTATTTTGGGACTAACGTCGTGATTTTGAACCATGGTCAGATGACGAAGACGACATCTCCAAACTTCCATACCACAACAGCGGGAGGTCGTTTGTAGAATTATAGGAAGCGAAGAAATAGCAGAAACGAGATTGTTTTATTCTTTACACATACAAGGAATAAAAACTGTTGGCAGACTCATGCTTTAAAAGCCAGATTATGTGGTTGTAATACATAAGGCACTGTAAATCAATTATCTTTTAGTGAAGTATTAACTTTGTTTTAGATATCATGTGTAATTCACCAGGATTCTAAAGTCTTTTTGATAATACTATTTTTTTTTCCTCCAAGTACAGTGTAAACTTCTTCTAATATGAGATCTTTATACTATTGACAATAGAATTTTTGACAGTAGAATATTTCGATTAAGTAGAGATAAATGTCTTCTGAAGATCTATTGAAGTTGAAGTAAAATAATACCAATTAAAAGTTATAAAACATGTTTTTAAACATCATACTACTTATGAAATTTAAAAAGTGGAAATATTGAATTATATTTTATCGATTGATTTTAAAATTGCATACCCTTTTACCAGGAGAGATGCAGGATGGTTATAATCAAAGTGATCCTAGTTAGAACTATGTAGAACCCGGAAATATTTCTAAAAACTTAGTATGTACGTTTTATTGTCCATGAGGAAACAAAATCAGCAATGAAAATAAAAAATGGTTCAAATCTCGAATGACTCGATAGAGCTTTCCATCAAAATTCGAAAAGAATCTATGCAAATTATTAAATCTTCAAAATGCCAGTTTTCAACGGCGGAAACAACTTTTCAATCTGCTTTGGAGAAGAAAGATTGAGCATTACAGGTTGTTTTTTCAGAACTGCTGCAACGGTTTAGCTGCATTACAAAAATATTGACGTTTGAAATGCTAGCGGAAAGGCCTACGTCGAAGAATGATTTGAAAAGAACGATTACTAGATTTCAAGGGACTAGGAAGTTGTGTCTGCTGCCAGGAAAAGGACGGAACCATTTCAAATGAAACTTTGGAAGAAGTGACTGCTGCTATGATTGCTTCTAAACGTGAGGTTTGTATAGCGAAGCGAAACGAAAGGTGCTATGATTGACAATGCATCCTGTTCCCAATATTTTTCGACAAGTGCTCGAGTCACGTTTCTTGATGTGCATATCCCTTGATCTCCGGCATAGAAGGTTCTGTGATTTACTTTAAAATGGTATTCATACGAGGTCCACATAATGAAGTAGCTGGAAACTTAAGACCCGCATCAACGCACCGAATTTGCTTTTCGATTTATGGGGAGGTTAGCCGTTGGCGATATATGACCTCGGAATATTTTGCGGTTAGGCGAAGACTATTTTATCATAGATGGAGGTGTGATTTCTTAGAACTGTGTCGAATATAGGGTTACTGCAAGTTTCAATGTTGTGCACTCTGATTATCGTGCCTGTGTGATGTTGATTGACTGCTTACTTTATTCTTAGCCCCTTTCTCTTTGAGGAGATCTCTTCTCTAGGCTCTAAAAGGCGTTTCGTCGCGACAGTCGGTTCCTGCGAATTTCTTCAACAGCAAATCGTACCTTCCTTGCTGGAACGAAAGTGTCTAGAGACTACTGTCTTCATGTGAGATACTGCAGAACCCATATTGGCAGAGAAGTGAAGGAATTAGTTCGTGATCACTTGAGGAGGAGAGGTTTTTGGAATGCCTGTCCTCCTCTTTCTCCAGAATTGAATTTGAATGGTGCAGCATCCATCTTGGCAAAAAGAAGGAATTATTTCGTGATGAGTTGAGGAGGAGAGGTTTCTGGAATGCCTGGCCTCCTCTTCCTCCGGAATTGAATCTCTTTAACTTCTGGCTGTGGAGATCCCCGAAGGAACGTATCTGTGAAGGAAGTATATGGACTCTGCCTGAATTGAAATCAAGCATAACACGCCATGTTGCTGCAATTTCTCAGGAATTCCTTCGCACTACCGTTGATTATGCTATAACTCGCTTTGAACATGCCATTGGCGCAAATAGAATGCACATCAAACAAATGATGTGATGGAATAGTGTTATGTTTCCGATTTTTTTAATTCTTCATGAGCTGAATTTTAACCTAATGGAATTTGAAATATTATTTTTAATGCTGATTTCTTTTCCTGTAGACCTCATATCGTATATTGCAAGTTTCATTGAAAATATTCTTACCAGAACGTGTTCTGCGTAGGCCAGAGTACGGCGGTTTGATTCTTTGGATTTGGCGGTTTGGCCTTGGAAAGTAGAGTTCCCACCAAATTAATCTATTTTTAAATGCTGTTTTTAAGGATGGCGTAAGTTTTCGCCAGATTTTAAAACTAGATCTTTCCTACACTAAGAAACTTAGATATTTCAATTTCTTATCATAAAACATGAGGCAGTGTCTTGACTTGGTAATTAATTATTGATTAATAAAATTAATTAACAAAAAATTAATGTCATCCAATAAGCTAAATGAATTTATTTTCTTAAATGAATCTCAATTCCAAAATTATTTTATTATACCACTACTAGAAAGAAATGGCCCTCTGAAGGGTTAACTATAACCACCAGGTATAATGAAAGGAAAACAAAGTTTTCGAATTTTATGTTATTTCTGCTTAAGATGCTTATTCAGCTCCAATGTATCTCTTTTTTGTTTTATAATTTTACTGCCTTTTAAAATTACGATTTTTTAGAATTTTATTTTCAACATGTTTATTCAGTTCCAATTTTATAATTTTTAAATTAGTATTTTATTGTTTCTCAATCGCAATAAATGTTATGAAGTTCATTTGAGCCTGTTGAAAAACTTAAGAGTAATTATCTTTGTATGTTTAAGTAAAATTTTGAATTTAAATTTTTTGAGGGTAAATAAAATATTGTATTAAAAGAAAAAATTCTTAATTTTTCATAAACGTAGATTTAATAATTCTACGAATTCAGAAATGTAAGTTTAATTCTTAAAACAAAATTTAAGAATGAAAATGTAGGACTTACTTTCCATGCGTAGGCTGTAAAAGCTGCATCTTGTTTATCTAAACATCCTTTCGTAATCTCATCTTGGGATGAAATTACGTACCCATTGTGTATAGATTAAGTCCATCAAGAGAAAAGAAAATACGCGAAGAATGAATCGAAAAGAAAATGCAGCGAGATTATTTAAAGTGACCGAAAAAAAAATTTACATTGCCAATGTCCCCTATCCACTTAATAACATTCCATTCTTTTCGAAAAGAGGTCAAAACGCAAGAGAGAAGACTTGACCTGCAACCTCAATCACGATAAATTTAGTTTATTTATACCCCCTTAACCGTTTCTATCCGGAGACGATATTGTGCTAATAGGACGCCCAGATCGGGCCCCTTAATAACATCATCTCGTCCTGTCACCGCCCCCTTTTAAAACTTTTGGGGTCAAGAAATCTCACGGCTGGAAACGAAAAAAAAATGTAGAGGAAGAATATAAAAAAAACACTCGCGTGCTTCACGGATGTAAGTGTCGCAGACCATGATCAGAAAACAAGAGGAAATCGTTGCGATTGGAACTGCTGTTGCAGCCATGAATACGATTAAGTTCAAAAGCCTTTTCCGTTCTTTGCGTACGGAAACCCCCACACAGTTTTTCTGGCTTCGCGTTTAAGCTCTTTCTTTCTTTCTTTTTCTCCCTTCCTTTCTTATACAAACTTAAGGTATCCGACTGGCTTAAAATCGCCGTTTTTGATGAAATTATCAAAAATGTTTTTATGACTTACTTTTGTAGCCTGTTTAATAAGCTTTCTAAAGCTGTCTCACATTTTACTCTACGTGAATTACAAATGGAGTTACAGCTGTTTCATTACCGAACTGTAAGCATTATTTTGAGTTGCATGAAAACTTGAAATGCGTTTTTTGAGAAATGTTATTTTTGAGGAAAACTGTCGACCGTAACAATGATTTCTCAAAATGTTATTCAAGTATTGATATGAAATTTTCTGAGATTGTTGTCTGTAATAGGCTTGATGTTTTCCTCTAAAAACTGGGGTCAATTTTAAAATCGAGTATTATTTTTAAGTGCTTCAATATAAACGAAAAGCATTTTTTATGAAAAATTACCAGTATAGTAACTATGTTCAGCTATATCTCAAAACTATTTTGAAGTACAAGAAAGATTTTAGAGCATAACACAGATAACTGTCATAAAAATGTACTCCTACAAGGATTTATGTATATTTAGAATATGATTTTGTCTATGGCTGTTAACGTAAGGCAAATATTTTAGTCATTTTTCTTCAAATTTCTCAGTTTTTTTAAAAAAATATTATTTTGAAAGCTTAATTTTACAATATTTTCATAGTTTTAAAACATACATATGCTGTTGAAAAATACATATAATTTATTTTTCAAAAAAATGTCTCCGAACACAGTCGGATACCTTAAGTGTCAAACGTAAAGACACTTATTTTGCGAATTCGTGAGTAACTGGGAAACACAGTTCCGTATCCAATTCGGACCATTTTATTTTTAAATATCGAAAAGAAAAATTACTTTTTACTAGTTTTATTATGTTAAATTGAACTTTCGAAGTTCATCATCTCGAAAATTTAATGATATGTCGTTTAAAACACAAATGCGGTGATAAAAATAATTGGTATGAATTGAAAGCTTTCAAATCAAGCTTTTTCCTAAGCGTAAAATTGGCCTGTAGAAAACATTTCAAGTTATTTAAATTAGGACACTCTTTAATCAATCACGTTTTAAAGATTCGTCTCGATAGTTTTATGTCGTTAGTTAAATTTAGTAAAATCCACGTTTCACAAAATAAGCAAAAACTTTTATTTAATTGGTTTTCAAAACGAATTTGACTATTTAATTAATTATTTCCATGTATTTTAAGTAATCTAGTCTTATTTATGAATATTGAGAAAGGATAAAAAAATATAAATCCTGCCAAAACGAATGGAAATTCTATTTCATGCATAAAGCATTTCCCTCGACATAATAAAAATAAATTTAATAAACGGTTAAAAGGTTTAAATATGTTTACGTTAAATGTTTAAGAGCACCCCATGATGATTCAAATTGTTTTATACTACTCCATCAAATATTTGGACAAATTTCTAAAGAGAAATAACGACTTCGTGTAAAATAATTGCGCGCTTTTCATGCAAAAATAAAGAATCTTTGTCACTTCGGAGGACTTTCAGGTCATTTGAATGATTCTTTCCAATTTTCATGCCTCTGAATAAGGTCTACTCTCTTACCTTGACATACTATTTGTTTTTTTAACGACCCATTGGAGTGTTGCTTCAATTTTTTGATTTTAAAATACAATTCTCATTCTTAAATTAGAAATCTCTGTATGCAATATGGTACATACATATCGTGCGAATTGCTCAATTTCCTTTCGTAATGATTCAAAAAGAAATTATTGTGAAGGCAAATGTCTCGGTTTGAGAAAATTTTCTTCGAGCTGAAATGGAAAAAGGTTATGATTGGAGAAACGAAATTTTCGCAAAACGCTTACCTGAGAACGAATCCTTACCTTTTCGGTTTATTTCGACCAACTAAATAATTTTTAGGAGCTATGGCAAAAGACGACAAAGTATTAAATATTTTCGTTAACTCACAAAATTTGACGAAAAGTAACAATTTTTCACTTGAATTTAATAGCCACAGTGAATCGCAACATCCTTAGCATATATGTGAAACGTTTTTGAATTATAGAAGCTTTAATAACAAATAATACAACAATGCAAATTGTTAAGAGTTATATTGAGATTTGTGAATCTACCTATTATATTATTTGGACGTAGTAATGCAACAAGGAACCAACTCCAAAACAATATTTTGAATTATCTCCAATACTATATGGCTATTTTCACAAAGCAATACAGAAAAAACTTTTAATGCGTTATCTTTCTGAAATTAATTACTGCATCCTAAATTGTCTGTTGTGCAAAAAATAACAATTTTTCGATTTTTGGAAAGCAAGAAATATGCACTTATTTATTATTTCCGATAATGAATCCGAAAACCTTAAAATTTTATTTGCTTCCCGGTTGCATAATTGTATCCAGTTTAACCTAATAGAAACGACGAGTTCTGTTCTAATGGCGGATGCTAGAATTAAATTCGAATCGAATTCTGATAGTCAATATCATCTGTGAATAATTATCAACCCGTCTTCGTTCCCGTTTCTCAATTTTTATTTATTTGTTATTATTATTATTTTGTATTTACTTCTGTTTAATGGTATATGCTAAGAATAATTTGCACTACTTCCGAATAGATAGTAATATTATTTTTAAATGAACTTTCTGAATAAATGCTTTGATATTGCTGTAAGTTATCAATACGTTAAAATGTGATAATGTGATTATTATTTTTAATTACTTTTTTGCTTCATTTAAATACTTCGTTTGGCATAATGTTTAAAATTTTTTTTTTTTTTATCATCGAAAGCCTTGTAAAAAATCGTTGGGAATTTATTTAAAATTGTTAAATGTTGCTACTTTTAATTTGCATTTTAGCGAAAATTAAAGAAACTATCATCGATTATTCTTATAGTCTTATTTGTAAAATTTCAATAGATTGACGATATTATTTAGATTATCGAAAATGGCATGCTGTCTCATTAACAAAGAGAATGGTTAACCACAAATGAAGTTTAGTTATAAAGTTTTTAAAAAAGTACTTAATCCTTTTACGATTTTCAACAGATTTTAAACTGTATTTGCAGCATTGGAAGTAGCTAATTTAACTCCTAATCAAAATTGTGCTGGGAAAAAGTTACAGTTGTTTCCTGTTAAAAATTTCACTTCTGAATCCTAACCGCACACCGGATAAGGGAGGGAAAGAGGGACAGGTGTAGGATGCAAACGAGGAAAAAAGGAAGTAATAAAAAATTACAACTGATGAAACCATATGGCTTGAGAAACAACGTGCTTGATTGATTCTTATTCTTTACTTATTATTTGTCTTTTAAATTCCACCAAACTCGCTTAGTTTTAAAAGAACAATATGATAGCTTATAGATTTGACCAGTTTGAAACTTTTGTTCTTTTACCACCCTATTAGCATCCTACTTTTTTATGGTTTCCGAAAAAAAATTAAGAAGCAATGATTGCTGTTTTGTTTTACGGGTTTTTTTGTGTTGAGAGATGTTTTGGGAACCGGAGATGCTACGATTTAAAGTTTTATTTCACTTGTTTTAAGATAAGACCTTTGCTTTATGCAAGATTTTTAAAAATGGGAAAGTAAGAATTCAATGAAAATAAAACCTAAAATTTTAAAGTTTAAAAGAAGCAGTTTGCCAGTTTATGTGAACAGTCATGCTAATAATTTACTTTGAAGTAAATAAAACAACTTTCATCAAAAGAATGTGACATTCATATGAATATTAGTAAGAACATCATTTGTTTTGAAGCACTTCCATCAAGTTTTATATAATAATTATTTTTATCTTTCCTTATGAAAATGAGATTATCGTCTTTACGCTATTTATTATTTTAAGATCAATCAAAATGCAGTAATAATTTTAAAAAAGTTTTACCATACTTTTCTACGAAAAGCAAAAGCAATGTAATCAATACATTGAATGCTATATTCAAGCCAATGAATCATCTTAAATAAAAACTCTAAGCTTGCCTTTTCTTTCTAGGCTTGAATATTGCATCGTTCGTTAGTTCAAAGCTTAGAAGTTTAAAGACTGTTCACGGCACGGCCTTAACTCTTTCAGTCCCAAGCATAGAATTACTCATTCTAAAATCCTGAAATTTGGGAAATATACTCAGTTTGGGCCTAAATTAAAAGTTCAAAAAGAACAAAAAATTTAAGAAAGGGGAAAAAAAGAACATAAATTTTAAAAAAATATTTTTAAAAATAAACAGCTGAAATAAAATATTTTATTATATTTAAAAATAATAATAATGAAATTGTATCTGTAATTTCATTCAAATTATGTCGAACTGTAATCTATTTGTTAAATCCACTTAATTTAATTTTATTTACAATAGCATTTTCTACAATTTACATTAAACATAAGGAATTTTAAATCTTTAATAATTTATTTAAAAGTTTAAAACTTTTAAAAAGTGAAATTGAATTATTCTTACTTTTTTCAGAAACATAATAGTTATTTGTACGCTTGTAAGTGGCATTTTATTTCCTCCAACTCTATTAAATAAAACAAAAACAAAATTATCTTAAAATCCATAACACAAGGTAGTCACAATTATGAAACGTTTCTCTGAAATAAAATATTTACGTTTCTTTATTTCATTTTCTTAAAGGTGACGCATGATAATGTTTAATAACGTACGACTGAGATGGCACATAATAATTCATTTAAAGTAAAATATGATTGTAATGTGAATAAGTATATAATTTTTAAGCAGTGCAGGTTTAGCACACAAAGATTCATAACTTCGGTAGCACTCATTGTTCCTAAAATAAAAGAAAAAGTTTTAAAATCTTCTTTTTTATGCTATTATGCTGGTAACTATTCGAGAGTTTTAGGTCATGTTTTATTAACCAAATATTTCTTGATTTATATTCAAATCTAGAATTTTCTTTCAGAGTATTCGCTGTATTGTTAACCATAAAATGCTTTTACAGGCACATTCGGTAGAAAACGACCTATTGTTGAATTCGAGTACACCGACTAGATTTCGAAGCGTTGTAGATACAGATGTATATTTCGATTTAATATATTTTAGTTGTAAAATATTTATTTGGTGCTTTTAAGACAGATATTATTAAATTTATATTAAAAATTTTACCCCAGGAAAATGAAACTTTTCATGCTAATTTTTCTAAAATCTTTAAAAGTTTTAAATCGCAAACGTTGTATGTATTGACAATGGAATTACTAAAATTTTCAAACCCTTAAATGATTAGAAAAAAATTCGTTTTATACTATATTTCTCACAAAAATAAACTTTGATTCATATTTTGTCAGTTTTCTTTCAAAGAATTGCAATGAAATCTTTTTTTTTAATACAAGAAAATTCTTTGCTTCTAAGTGAGTTGACGAATATTGCTTATAAAAGTTTTTAATTTCATTCGTTTGCTTGTGTTTTCGCTAATTATTTTTTTCGTGAATTTTTTTACTGAAATTTTCGACTAAAATTTTAAAAATTTTCTCAGTAAAACTGAAGATTATTGAAAGTGTTAGGTCGCAAATTCCCGGGGTCTGAAATTTTTAATAGAACGTGAAATGCATTATTAAAATTTCTAATAAAGATACTTGTCTTGAATCAAGCTTTAAAGTGTAGGTTTTGTATAGGAAAATCTGTAGATACGTTTAAAAATATTTTCAATAGTTTTAGATGATTGTATTTTAGTTCTGTAATTCATAGAAAATATATATATTTTGTTTATAAATTTTTGTCTTCGTCGTGGTTTGTTAGAATATAAAATTTTAAACTCTCCGACATCTGCTTAGATTTGCGGGTTTCTGTTGCTTTAATGAAAGAAAATGACATTAGGAATAAATTTTTACGAACGATTTAATTTGACGAGTCAATGATTCTGTTGCTTTAATGAAAGAAAATGACATTCGGTATAAATTTTTACGCACGATTTAATTTGATGAGTCAATGATTCGTCCTTTTTAAATTCACTAAGATAATTTTTTAATACGTTTCAATAGTTTGTTTTATTTTTCTAGATTTATTATCAAATCTGTACATTTCGGTTTTTTTTTCTTTATAAGATACCATTTTAAATATTAAATATTTCATTTTTTTAAATTTTTTTCATGTGTAATAGAATTAGTGCCTAAACAGATATTTTTAGTTTATGAACAATATCTTAATAATTGTTTGTAACCTTTAAATCTCCATTTTCGTTAATTGGTGAAACATTTAATAATTCGTTTAACATTAATCGATGTTAGAAGTCTCTAATTCTTTTTTATATACTGAATGGTTTCGGAAAAAAATGTTTCTTTCGATTCTCGATACCTTTTTATATGTAGGAGTTCTTATATGAAATTTTGATAAAAATGATGCTATTTGACTTAAAGAAACGCAATTAAAAAATCCCAGTTCAAAGTACATATAAAATAATTATGAATTTATTAGTAAAAATGTATAAATCTTGGAAGAAGAAAGAAGTTTGACTAAATAATTCTGTATATATCTGAGATATTCTCTATTTGTTTCTAAAGGAGGCTATGAGTATATAGTTTAAATAATATTTTTTGAAGCATATTTCTTTTAAAAATGGGTTGTTTCTATCTGGGAAAATATGAACGAGTATGTGCCGAATGAATATTTAAAAGAATTATTCTAGTTTAAGATTCACCAGTTACTAGAGTAATTGGCCAGTGAAAATTGCTAGTTATTCTTATGAATGAATGAACAAATCTATGGTCCGTATGAAAGAATTTTTAATAAAAATGTTACCATGAAATTAAATTAAACTTAAGTTTCAAGTTCTTACAAAAATAAAACTGATTATTTACTTAAACGCAATTTTTGTAAAACATTACCTACTTATTGTGTTTCTACGATGTTTTCCCGATGTTTTGTTTTCTTAAACTAAAAACCTCTTTTTCCACATATCAGTCCAATTTGGATTAGGCCATTAACCATATTGGATATTTGTTATTTCAAATCTTCATGTTAGTGTAGCAGATCAGAATAATTTTGCAAACGACTACTTTATTCCGAAATTCCGTCCAACACATTCCCAGTATGCGTCATCAAATTGTGATTAGTTAGTAATAAAATTTTATTCTATAAATTGTAAATTGTATATTTCATTTAGAAAAACTTATATACTTAGTCCATCTTTGAAGAGGTCACCTTTGATCTTTGAATCCATCCTACATTTTAAGTACCATGAGGCAATATACCAATCCTGATGATTCTGAATTAAATATACATGACTAAATAGAAAGGTGAATATTTACTGTAAGGGACTCATTAGAATTCTAAGATAACGCATTGTTAAAATGTACAAAAGGCCTTATGGCTTCAGATTGTGAATTGTAGATTTGCATAGAAAACGAAGGGGCACTTTTTCAATTCCTACTATTAGTTCACACTCTCCTATATATATTTATTTATATATCTTGTTCAAATTTTCAATCGTTAATAAAATACTTTTTATTCATCCACACAAGTTCAAATACATTTTTTAAAACTTGTAGTGGATGACACTTGATGTTAATACAGTTTTTCAAATATTATTTCATTAATTAAATTTAATTAATTAATTTTAGTTTTATGTGGGAGAAAGCATATATCGCCTTGAGTCGTTTGGTTCGAATTTTTCTCAATAGATGGAGCTATGTTTGCCAGCTTCTAGACCTAATATCCTTTGTTTTCTGGTATGTTCACGAAGGCGTCATTTTTTCATGTTTTTTTGTCAGAGGTTGATGTTGATTACTTTCTTTATTCCCTCTATTGGATATGTTAAAAAGACTTTATGAAGTTTTTTTTCAATTCCTACTATTAGTTCACACTCTCCCTATATATATTTATATATCTTGTTCAAATTTTCAATCGTTAATAAAATACTTTTTATTCATCCATTCAAGTTCAAATACATTTTTTTAAAACTTGTAGTGGATGACACTTGATGTTAATACAGTTTTTTCAAATATTAATTCATTAATTAAATTTAATTAATTAATTTTAGTTTTATATGGGAGAAAATAATTTCTCTTATATAAGATATTTAGCAGGATATAAATTTAGGAATAAATACCGTCAGTGACGAAGCGTGTAGATCGCTGACCTAAGTAGGAATTGACTTTAAATTTTTTTATATTACTTGTTTATTTTAGAATAATAATAAAAAAGACATCAATCGCTTTCAGGATCCTTTAAGCTTCCAGATTATAACACCGTGAGAAAACATACCGAATTCGACAATTCTACACTGAAAGCAAGCTCTTGTATAACAAACAAGCATATGATAAAGAGACATTCATTTTTATATATTAGATAGATACGAATCTGTGATCGATTCGAAGAAATTTCAATCTCACTGAAAAAAAAATTAAATTAACTTTTCCGAGAGCTACCTGCTTTGAATTTGCCGAGCATGATCGATCTTAGAATTTTGTACCGCCAATCGTCCCTGTGGAACAATAGCACCGTATTTTTCCACAAAGATCACGACAGGAGCTCGGGGCGATTTCGTGGAATTCGATACGGAACGTTGCATCTCGTGATGACATCTGCCTGTTAATCCGGACTTAGCAGTTATGAAATGAAAATATCATCTCCAAATCGACTTGCTTCACGCACTGGGACGCATATTTAGGCGGCTCTTTTTTGTCGCCTTCTTACACTCGAGAACCAGTGGCGTGCTTTGGCCCAGCAGAAGTTCAAGGGAGTTTGCAGGGTGCTCTTGCTGCGCCTTTAACGTTCGAAACAGAGCGTAGCGCGTGAAGCTCAGACAGCTATAGGATTATTACTGCGTTTGTGCCTTTTCTTTTTGATATTTTAGAGAAAAAGCAATGACTGTTTTGCATAACTTAAACGCATTACGTGCAATCTTCGTTTTCTTCCTTTTACTATTGCGGGCGCTTTGCCTGGTTTCTCCTCCGTTCAAAGTGAACAGGAAATTCTGCCTGAAATAAGATGATTTCATTTTTATTTGTGTTTCATATTCGATGACAGTGAATCCATCATCGTTCTCCTCTTGTAAAACTGATCCACTTGCATAAATCAACTGAATTGCTCGAAATTTTGCTGAAACTGAAACTTTACTTTTTCTTTTGCATGATTTCAGTGATATAGGGATTATAATATATATATATATATATATATATATATATAATGTAATAATCTCGCTTAATTTTGCTTTAAATTCTAATTTTATATACAGTCGGACCTCTATTTAACGAAGTCGCTAAATCCCGAAAAAAAGTTCGTTATATGGAAAATTCGTTAAATAGAGATTCCCCTTTTAAAATACTTTAAACTACAGAAATCAGTCTCATCTTCATATACACATATTTTTAAACGTTTTGAACAAGAGTTCAATTAATCGTAATTTCATATCTTATCAGGATTTTTTTTATTATGGTTGATAAGCTGTTTGGAGGAATACCAAATTTTAAAGCAATCCTTTTTGTTCACGACTTCATCCACCTCATGAAAAATTAACTTTTTTTTCTTTGAAGCTCAAGCACTTTCGCTTTGACATTTTCCAGCTACAGGAACCGAAATTACCAGCACGACTCTGATCAACAATCTAGAAAACGGGAGATTAGTTCAAGGACAAGAGACAGCTCCATTGAGGGTGAAAAGGGGATATTGAAAGTTTTTCTAGTGAAGTTGACAGTGGGGGAGGGGTGGATAAAGGTTGCACTTCCTGTATGAAATGTAAAGAATGACAGCGATTTTACTGCTCTCGGCGAGTTAGGCGACTGGTAAAACCAGTTCAAGGACATTGATCACCATAAAATGTGTTAAAAGAAAGAATAAGTTTGAAATGTTCAGAAATATTTTGAGAAATAGGGAGAAAAAAAATATTGGATCACAAGAAAAAGTTCGTTAAATAGAGAATACACTTTGCTATTTGGAGGTTATTTTACGAAGAAATTCGCAAAATGTTCTTGGTTCCAAGGAAAAGTTCGCAAATAGAGGTTCGTTAAATAGAGGTCCGACTGTATTTTAAAGTCTTAATGTATTCCAAAATCACTTTTCTTAGACTCCAGTTTCGTTTCATTTCCCGCGCTGGAGGTTTATTAAATATCTCGTTTTGACATATTTATTACTAAAAGAATATTCTAATCGTTTCCACGCGCACACAAATCGCGAAATAAGCGACTTATTGCCGCCATGCATTTTCCTTAAAACACTTACGTAATATACTAAAAATAGCTATTATTCCCTTCACTTTGATCACGTGTCCATCTGTTAAATACCTACCTGAGAAAAAGCAGGGATTTTCTGTTCTCTTTTGACTTGAAACTTGAACCGAGATGGACGTCCATTCCGTCACTCTCCCATAATAAAAGAAAATTAGTTAATAACTCGGCCTGTTTTTTTTTTATTTAACGACTACAACAACGAAAACATTTCATATATATATATATAATTAAATTACCCTATCCGTAATCATACATTCGAATTACAAAAGAAAATTTGACTTAAAACTATTAGCATTAATACTTATCAAAACTGGAAAAAACAACCCCATTTGAAATCCCAACAATCAAAATAGCCAACCAGCCTTAGGACTGGCTTGTCGTATATATATATAAACAAATAAGAAACAATCATAACAGAATTGTAAAATCAACATAAACATTCATAATTCACCAAATGTAAAGAAAAAAATCTGTGGAAAGAAAATGCCGAGAGTTCTTATAAGGAGAAAATAAACAAAAGGGGAAGATAATATAAAATAATATAAACACAAACGCAACGGATGCGCAATAACGCTGCAATTCAAGAAGATTTGTGGAATATATCAATGTCAGGAAGATCAATCAGTGTTAAATTTAAATGGAAAGACTGTAGTTTATCGATAAAAGCATATAGATGCTCATCAGGGGTTAAATAAGTGAAATCTATACGAACCTCTAAAAAATTAGAAAAATGAAATCATAATGCTTTCTGCTAACAGTGCTAACATAAAGCTAAAAACACTGCCTTCACCCCGAGCATTATGATAGACCAAGAATTCGAATGAAATACCAAATAGTAGAAATAATTTCGCGTACCTGAAACTAAGGGACGCAGCCAACGCGAGGAAGGACGTGGAAATGAACGGAACGCGTCTTGTAGGGTCCGGAAAAATTATATAAGAATAAACAAAAGGGGAAAATAATAAAAATAATATAAAACACAAACGCATCCTTTTTGTCTCTCCATTGAAATTTGATTTAATATATATATATTTGTTTAATTAATAAATTTTTAGTTTTTGAATTGAATTTTGATATGTATATATACATATATATTTTATAATTTTAGTCGTTTATATACAGTTATGTTTTATTGTTAGGGTTAGTATAAGACTTTTCTTTCTAAATTGTTTCATTTTAGGGTAAATTATCCTATTTGTTTTTTCAACAACAATAGTAACAGGGATGGTTTGTACAGCAAAATTAATTTAACCTGGATAAAGCTTGTCCACAGCCAAGCTGCTATATTAATTGTTGAAAATGCCATTTACTTGGTCTGAGTATTTCATTACTTTTAATAACAACAGAGTTTTTTTACTTGTTGACATATAAATGCTTAAACTTGATTTTTTGTTCAAGGTATCTTTAGTATTTTCTATTTTGTAGTTTTTATTTAAAATTGATGTATTGTTCATTTAGTATAGGATTTGATTCTTGATATGTTTTGTTTACTTTATTTCTGTATGATTATATACAAGTTATATTTGGATTTATATTATATAATATAAACCAAACTATAACTTGTTATATATGAACATACAAAAACAAAGTAAACAAGACATATCAAGATGCAAATTATAAACTAAAAATTCATTAATTAAACAAAACAACCAAATTTAAAACAAAATCTAAAGAATTGAAAATGTTATAGATACCAAGAACAAAAGCTAAGTTTAAACATTTAGATAATCTACAATTATTATTTCTTTTTTACTTAAAAATTAAATTTAGTTGCGATGCATTTTTAATTTCTTAATTAATTTGGCATCACATTTATAATCCCATAAAAATCATTTGTGGTTTTCTTGTATTCGCTTATCTAATTGTGAGAAGGCTCTTTTTTTTGCTTAGATTCAAAAGTCTCTGTTGTATGTAACTTTTGCATGTAAAACAATTGATTAAATCATCTATGACAGACTCTATTATGCATTAATTCATCTTATATATAATTTCTCAATCGTAATTTCAAAGGAACTAATTCTGAATTTCTTTGATACTTAATTCATCCCAGTGTTTTTTTCTTATCCTTTAAATACTTCTTTTCAGATAGTTCATTAATCTCGATGTGGTAACATACTGTGTGAATATTCATGTTGAAGAATATTTATTAAATATACGAAAAGTTAAATTATGAATTTTGTTAATTGTATATTAATATTTTTGAAATTCATTTTATGAGTGAGTTTCGGTTATTCTAATAATATTAAACTACGGGAAAAACCTCTTATATTTTGCTGCAAAAATTGAAAGTAAAATTTAAAATTGATTTTAAATCTACGTCTTATAACTCATTTTGAAAAGATATCCTTTGTAAATTTGGATATGCGATTTACCTATGGTGTTTTTGTATGGAATTTGAAGGTGAAGGGATGTTGTCATTAGTAAGCATTCAAAATTAATTTGCTTAATTTATAAAGTTCCTTTCATTTAATATCTTAGAAAAAATTAAAAGCTTTTGAAAGAAAAATACATATATAAGTGAAATCACCTTACAATATCTAGAATTACGCGTTGTTGATGAAGAAATTTTGATGCAAGAAGTATATAATGGGATTTTTTTTTTGGTGTTCATATAGTATCAAATTAAACAAGTATTAAAAGATATTCTTCAAAGCAAAAAACAAACTGATATATATTTTGAAAAATAAAATTACTAGCGATGCAATGTGTGAATTCAGTCTGAAATGCATTCAGATACAATACAAATCAATTAACTATGAATTTTTAAAAGTAATCTTTGTCATAAAAGAAACAAAAACACAGAACTTATATCCCTTTAATTTTTGATTTAAAGTCTCATTTCTGGCATTATTATTTGAAATGAATTTTTAATTCTTCGAAAAACTGAAATTCTTGTTTAAAAATCAATTGAATGTTAAAAGCATCACTGCTGTCATGCAGTTGTTATCAAACATCTGATTTATTTTGTAAAAAATAACATAAATACCTGTATATTATCAAATATATATTTGATTATGAAAAATTAGAAAAACCTTATACCTTAAAGTACAATAACCGACAACATATTTTCCCATTAATCTCAAACCATAATTATATGAAGAAATACAGAATTGCAATCGATTTTGAAGAATACAGCTGCTGTTTGTAAAATCATTATTCCTTTCAGGAACATTAAATTTCGTAAAATAATTCAAAAATACCAAAAGAAAATATTTTCTAACAAAAAATTATTTATTTGAACTTCAAAGCCTGAGCTTGATTGCCAAATTGTCATGTCTTTCTGTGTTTTTAATTGCAAGAAAAATGTGCAGCCTAGGTGTCTTATTCTGCATTTCACTTGCCTATGACAAAGGTCATCTGATTTTCATACAGCTTGAATGATTTTTCTCGGAAAGTTCCGGAATTCCCCTGAGAACAAGAAAAAGTGCCGACCGCTAAATCCCCTTATCGAAAAAAAAATCTTCCTAAACATGACTAATTTTTCAATTAATCGACAAGTTTTAACTTTGGTAAATCCTCGAAGGGAACCTTGAATGTTTACTGCAGATAACTTAAACAATCTATCTTAAAAGCATATAAATAATTAAAAGAAAACGGATTGCAATGAAATTTGCTTGATTTGTTGGGCATCGAAAGAGCAACAGACAGTTTGGTTTCTCTCTTTCTGGCGTGACGTCAGGGGCCCACGTGACTCGGCTCAGGCACAGGTGAGAGCGGGATGCAGACGTCACCGCTCTTATTTGCTCTTTTTGTTTAGACGAATGAAAATGAACGGGCAGCAAAAGGGAACTTGACTATGTGTCCGTTCTACCGAGTGCACGACATGTGCTTGAAATTTGTAGCAAATGCGAATTGTTATAGATGCCATCCGAAAATGTTGGATTCTGTACAAGGTTAGTCAATATTTGTTTCGAACTTGGTTAATTTGTCAGTGAAAAATGATAATATTTCCTGGTGAATTTGAGTTTTATAGTGTCTGTGGTTTTAAGTTGCATGAAATACATGTACATGTTTTTTTAGTATTATTGTTTTATCTAAATATTTATGCTAAATAAACAAACCATTTACTGATTTTTGAGTACAAGATATAAAATATTTTTTATATGACTCTCGAGTCTAAACAGGTTTTCAAAAATGTAATACCATTGATATATCGTACTACATGAACGAATCTTATTTGTATAATTTCAGTAGATCAAATTAGTGTTTTTACTAGTCAATTATAACCTGAAAATATGTGCAATTTTTAATACCTAGCTTTTGTAAAACGTCTTATTTTCTGTATGTTTCTAAATTACTGGGTGTATTTCTTTTCCTAAGTTTTCTGAGGTGTAATAAATTTTTAATTAGTACCTTATGTATAATATTTTATTATTATTATTTTGAACATTATAAATTACATAAAATATTTCTTGTCCTAAATTTTTAAATTAATTCCTGCACTATTTCCTTTGAATACAGAATGCTTGATAGCTTAACAGCGATTGCTAAAACTTATCAAACGCATATCATTATTTCATACTTATACATGAAAGATAATACGTAAAACTATTATCTGTAATGCGGCTAGAGATAACAGTTTTAGAAATTGTTTTTTTTATTTATTTTAACGAATTGTTCCATCATCAATTTTTATAAGTAACTGCCTTTATCTCTCGACAGCCTAAAAGATAAGATTAACTGATAAAATTAATAATTTTGTATTCTTTGCTTTTATTAATTCAAAATTGGAGGGTCGCAGAAATCTGTATTAAAAAGATTTTCTTTGATACTAAAATCGTATTTATTTTATATCAGTTATTAAAGTTTATTTTTCCGAGTTAAATTAATTACCTTGGAACAAAGTAAGGAATAGATATGCTCGTATTTATTTTATGTTTCCTGAGAAAAACCGGTCTAAATTTAACTCAATCCAAAATTTCTTATTCCATTGTTAAATATAGAAATTTGATCGAGCGAATAAAGTTTTGAAGCTCCACTTCCGTCTCAGAGATGACAGTCATTTTTCAAAATGCCATTGAAAAGGAAATGTTTGCTCCATCTGTCTTCGCATTTTTATTATTAGATCGTATCAATTGAGACCATTTCACCAAAAAGGGAGTGTTCGAGAAAAGGACATCTCTTGCACTGAATATGATGAGAACTATTTGTAAATAAAATAATATTTATGGAAAGATTATTTTCTTAAGTGGTTTATGTAGGTAAAAATTTTTTATATTATTGTTTACATATTATGTATTTAAAACATAACCTGAAATATATAAAAAGGCTTTTCTTGAAAAGTCGCCTAAACAGTAGTTATTCCCTTTTATGGGTAATAAATTTCGCTGTAAACATTTATCTACAATGGTAACAAATAGGAATTTATATAAAATAAATCAAATACGCATAATTCTGGTTTCTTCAAGAACACAGAATTTTTACAACTGATTTTTGCTTCTGGTATAATTCTAGTTAAAAAGCATTTAAAATCATCAATCAATATTTTTTATTGCATTCTGAGATTTTATTCAGTAACTCTATAACAAGTAATGATGCGAAAAACTCATTACATCATTGTTGAAACCATATTTGATTTATTGCAGTCTAATTATCTTTATTTCGAAGTCATATATATGTTCTTAATGTCTTCGAGGTGTATATTTATAATACAGATAATATAAAATCAAGTTGTCGCCACTAGTAAGTGATTTACCATAAGTTGTTATATATATAGCACAGCTTCTTTTAATAGTTTATCCTTCATCAGTGATCATGGTCAATAGATTATCCCCAATCCTTCAGGTGAAGCTGATTCATTTCTACCTTTTCACCTTCCTTGACTAAATGAATACGTGACCTGCAGTCACGTAGCTCACCATGATCTTACTTTTATGTCTGCAATGTGGATTTACATCTTGTTTGTCTTTGATCCGTGATTTAAATCTCAACGGGGAAACTTTGTTTTATATCTCCGCGAACAACATCTGGATACTAGACACTTGATTTTTTGAAAAAGCCACAAAAAATGATGGTGATACTGATACCATCCACCACATACTTATTAAACGAAAGGGAAATGCTGTTTCTAACCTTAGTTCAGTGTGGAGCTTTCCCTTTCAGTGAGAACGTGAAACAGAATTTTAAATGATGGTTGCTGATGCAGATTCGCATAATTTAAAGAATAATCTTAATATAAATAAAAGTCATTGTGGCTATGTATGTGTCTATGTTCCACATTTCCTCCTAAACCTCTTCGTTGATTTTAACCAAACTTTGTGCACTTATTATTTAGGACAAGGGGAAGATACCTGTCAACTTTTCAAGGCGCAAAAGTTAATTAAACAGTTAGTTAATTAGAAATTAACCGAAATCGTATTTCTGCTGTAAGTTCGGAGCAAATTATCCCCCCAAAATATTTTTATACCACCTTAAAGTTCAAAATTTTACCTTTTCTATGATACCAATCTTATTAGTGTTCCTTAAACATCGATAGACTATCGATGTTATCGAAGCCAAGTCTATATTATCGGGTTTTCGGAACTATCGACTGAAACAATCGATAGTTTTCTCCCGGGCAATACTATCGACAGGCGCATTTTCAGTCGATAGTTTTAAAACTATGGACTGGAACTATAGATAGTTTCAAAACTATCGACTGAAAAAATCGATTGGAAGAACCGATAGTTTCTAAACTATCGACTGGAAGAACACCTATCGATAGTATCGCCGTGGAGAAAATTATCGATAGCATCGAAACTAACGATATTTCAGTCGATAATTTGGGAAACTATCGACTGCACTATCGATAGTTGAACTATCGATGTTTAAGGAACACTAAATCTTATATTTGTGACATTTTTCCTTCAATTTTTATTATTTTTCAAAAATTTACAAAGTAATTGATTACACGCAGACGATTTTGAAATAAAGCAAATTTAATGATACTCTGTTGCTAGGGAACATTGTAATGACTTTACCGTTATTTTGTGATATTTCTGTTTATTTTTTCAAATATCGTTTGGCAATGTTTTCATTGGTTCTTAAAGAATTCTAAAGCTTATTTAATTAGATTAAAAATCGCTGTAGTCAATATCGCCTGTCTTCTTTACCTGCGTTTTCTACGAAATAATAAGTAATATTTTAATTGAAAATATATAACTTTGATTATTATGAGATTCGGAGTTGTGTTTTAACGATGCCTAAAAGAAAACTTAAGTCGGTCGCTCACATTCCAACAAAGGAAAAGATAGCAAAGCTTTTGTAAGCAGATGAAACAGATCTTTGACAACAAGCATGCTTCAGAAATGTTGTTTACAGGGAAGCATTGGATTAATGTAAGTCGTTGTAGCCTTAACCTCTGTAGTTGGGAGGCTGTGGTTTTGAATGTTTATTGTATATATTTTTATGCACATGAGGTCTTCAAAACAGGATAAAGGTCACTGTCAACTTTTCAAAGTCCAAAAATTAAAAATTTAGCAAGATTTTTTTAATTTTACCGCGATATCTTCCGAAAATGTTATCTAACAAAAACTAATTTGGCACCATATTTTTAAAAAATTAGCTTTTCAGTGACACTGATTTCATTTCAGTACAATTTTCTCTCAGTTAAATAAATTTTTCAAATTTAATTTTATGTACAATTTGTAACATTATTTTTTAATGTTGATGAACAAAAATGCACATACGTAGAACTGCTCCCATAAAACATTAACAAAATTCTGGAAAACACCAAAAGAAAAGTTTAAAAGCAGACAATTCCCAATTTATACCAGGAAAAACTTTTGATTTGATTTATTTTCATGAATCAAAAAGTAGTTAATCGTCCCAAAAAGTCCATTGAAACCTTTCTTATACTTCAGTATTTGTGAAAAAAATTTGAAATACTTATATAACAAATATTACGGAGAGAATTAGTTTTCGGCATTTCTTAAGAATCTTTTGCTTCAATTGATGTTCTCATTTTAATTTAAAAACGTTTCACACGATAAAAGGATTTTGTGTATTATAATATTTTATACAAAAGTATTTTAATCCTGAGCAACGCCGGTTTATCAGCTATACACAATATGTATCATTTAAAAAAAAATATTAGACATGAAAATATAAATAAAAAAATATTAGACATGAAATTAATTTAATATCGAGCAAGGCTGAGCATATCAGCTAGTGTTAAATAAAAATGATAAATATGTCATTAAAAATACATTTTTTAATTATTTTTGAGGACGATTTTAATATTGTATTCCTTACATTGTGAAGTAAATATATTGATAATAAAAGTAGAATAAATTAAGATTTTTTCAAAATTTTATCCATGTGAATGCAGTCTTATAATAAATTTAAAACTGAATGTACGCTGTTAATGTTTTTATACTTAGTATGATATGCATCTAAGAAAAATACTTCAAGAATTTCAACCATAGAAAATGATTGGAAAATTAAAATAGTTATTTTCTATGCTTGATTTTTGAATTAAACGTTTTCTGACTGTTTCTATGCATAGAATTATGTACAATTTAGAACTCAGTTAATTGAAAAGCAAATTGTAATTTTTTTTTTAATTTTATTTATTTTGAGTTTACTTTTTTGTTGCATAAATATGTGAACTTCAAAACTACTAATACTACAAAAAAATAGCATGTGTGTAGATTTTAAGAAAGAAGAATGATGGTTTTTGTAAGTGCTAAGGTATGGGATGGGATATGCTTAAAGTAGCATTTATGCGTATAATTTCTATCTTTTAATTTATAAAAAGAAAGATTGTTCGCCTTAAAGATATTTGTAAAATGTGAAATTATGGTCTTTGGCGGCAAAGTTGAAAGAAATGAATGTTTAAAATTTCTATTCCATCTAAGGAAAAAGGAAACCACTTGTTTTCTCTAAAAAATGAATTCATATGCTTTAAACGTAAAAGTGCTTCCACTTACGTCTTTTGCATGATAGGTTAAATATAATTTAAAACTATCCACTTTATAAAACCCCGGGTTTATGCAAACTCTATAATTAGAGTTCTATTTAAATTTAGAAGTTAAAATTTAACTTCAGGTGTTAAGCTAAATTTTGAAAATTGGTGGCATATTTTAACTGCAAATTTTATTTGCTGCAAAACTGTACTCTGATAGCTTGTAACACAAAATCGCTGTGTTTATGCAGAGCATAATTGCGAAATAATTGCAATAATAATTATAATTTATTTTTAATATACTGAAAAAAAATTTTAACTCAGTTTTGCGGATCATGCTCTAAAAGAATGCTGCAACATTTTTTTGTTTATATTTTGAAACTTTTTCCAACCAGTGTCACACGAATACGGATTCTCTTCATTTACTGAGTCATTACTTCCTCAGTTTTGTAATCCTAACATTTATTTACTGATTTCTTCAAATAAATAAAATAAATTACGTAAAGACATATGTCATCGAATTACTAATGACTGTTTTGCTCACAACTAGAAAAAAAATCTGCTTTATTTTTCGAAGTGCCTGAGATATTCCTTCTTTAACTAAGGTGTGAACTTACGTGGAATAAAAAAAGGCTAAACAGACAGATTGATAATAATAATACTTTCTTATTTTTTCCGTTCGGAAGAGGCAAATCCTTTTGGCATTTCCCGTTACTAAATCCCCCAGGTGATAAATGGTTGTTTAACAGCAATGGAACTCTTTTTGGTACAATTTTTTTTTTGTCCTTTGCTCTGTTAAAAGCATTTGATTTTTTAAAGAAATGCAGCGAAGCTTCTAAACGTTTTAGAATTGTAGGTTTTTAAAAGGGTTAGCTTATTATTTCCCGGAAAAGTGTCATTTCGATTTCAGAGAAGTGGGTAAAAATGGGGCTTTCGTCTTTCCTCAAAAGACTATAATTTGAATACGAGGAATATACAAAATCGTTTAAAGAAAATGACATGGAAGGAATTTTTGATGGGTATTTAAAAGTATTTCCTCCAATCTTCTTTTGTTGACGTTGAGGCTGAAATGAGTTTAGAGTTGGCTCGTACATCAAAGTCAGACAGTCAGTCTTGTTCCAGTAACTCGTGTGAACATTACTGGACACGGATAGACTTCGAAGACGCAGTTCAAATGCAGGTACCAGTTATAGCATTTCGTACATGGAATACAGCCATTCGCTTGTAAAATTTTTAATCTTTCATCTCTGTGATAGATCAGATATCAGGTAAAGAATTCGATTATTATTAAAAAAATTATTTTTCACTTCCTTAATGTTCTCGGTCTTAATACTATTATTAGTTAACTATATTGATCAACCGTATAAAACTATTGAATGCATTTCATTTTTAAAATCAGTACTTTGCTAAGCAATATTTGTATATGTAAATTCACTAGCATTTATTGAAGTGAATGAATGTAATCTGAAACTTTTGAGATATGGACCACAAATCAGTGGCGAATCCAGGGGAGGGGCTATCGGGCTGCAGCCCCCCCCCACAGCTAAACCAAAATTCTTGATTTAATTTCAAATCACTACAACTGTTTGATCTTAAGTTTCATTTTAAAAGAATAGTAATAAAATCGTGACAACATTGCTTTCTGACTTGACAGGCTCGAAAATTTCCCTTCTTTTCTAGTCATTCCACTTGCACTTGTAGCGTTGGTCAGCTATTTCATTGCATTTTTTATTAAATTATTGAAAGTATTGTATTGTTTTTTATGATTCTTATTGTGAGGGAGTCAAGTCTGTAAAGTTAAAGAGTTTTGGTTTTCTTTAGCCTTGAGGTTTGACATTCATCACGACGATACAAAGTTTTTATGACCTCCGCCCCCCCCCCCACGACCCGAATCCTAGATTCGCCAACACACAATGACACAAATGTTCTAGATCTAGGCATTATTTTTGTGATATACATCATTTTCCTGAATGCCATTAAATACAAGGTTTGTATGACAGTAGAAGCAGGCAACGAATTATAATGTTTTAAATAAATGTTTCTAAATGCTGAAAGGTTATGTTTTTATTATGTTTTAAAAGCAAGTTTGAAGTTGCATGTATTTTAATAGTGAACTTGTTATGGATTATGATTTGTGGTATCTTAATCACTTTAGCCGTAGTCTCCTTATGTATTGTTTTATTTCTATCATTTTTATGTTTTTCATTTTATCCTTAAGAACTCATTGAATGAAACGCATCTGCATTTTTAAGTATCATAAAAAGGGATTATCTGAATAAAGTAATTTCAAGTTCATTCTTTCAATTTATCTCAGCTTCTTTTATGCATATTATCTCGGTGAAATCGTGAGCTATTTCAGACATCGATGTCATCCATATCAGTCTAGATTCCCAAACACAAACTGACTCATGAAGTGTATGTTTGCTTTACTAAAAGAGTTACTGGCGTCAAGCTGTATGTCTAGCATAAGTGTTTGCCACACCTTTCTATTTTATCTCTATCGGTATTTTGATAAAGCTACGATGAAAATGAAATCTTAAGAAGTAATAAACTCTCACCTAACTTTCTTTTTAAGTCGCAATGTATAAAAAACAAAAGGTGACTCTGTAGCGAGAGATCCGGATGTCGGTACTTTTATGTCTTCTTTTGTTTGTTCCTTGAGGATTTGCCTTTTTCCTCAACTTTGTTGACTTCTTTTGTTGCACAAGTTTATTATTTGTGTAAATGAGCTTTCACGGAAGCTGTAAAACTATCGCCAGAAGAAAAATTCCACACCGCTAAGATGCTTTAATTTTTTTACACCTTAAAGTAAGTGATTTTACTGCTTAATTATTTTGTTTCTCCTATTAAGTGCTTGAGTTGCGCTCTTTAATTGACTGAAGCTGGTCGCTTGCTCCATATAAATATCTATTTAATGGCATTCACTGCATTAGCTTCGACTTATTATTTTAATAAAAAATTTTTTATTTAATACGATAGAATTCTTTCACGCTGGTATTTGAGATCCTTTGAACTAATTTATTAATGTAAAATTTGCGGTTTTTTGTCGATTGTATTTGCAAACTGAAGATTATTTTTGCGATGTAACATTGAATTCTTTTTGTAATTTTCTTGCTTGGAACATTTTTTAAAAAGTTTCTCTGCACGATGGCTTTTTTATGACATTAAAGTAATGCCACTCTTAAATGATTCAGCTGCACAACTTAGAGAACTGATGATTTGTACAATCTAAAATAAAATGAATTTTTTTCTAGTAAACTCCCTTTTTATTCATTTACGATATTGCATCTCGAATAGTTCTATTAATAAAAGTGATGGTATAAATGAACGCGTTTTCTCGTATCAAATTATCAGTGACAAGAAATAATAATTTTTTATTGGCATTTTATGAATGAGCTAACTGAAATATCTATTTCTGAAGAGAATGTAAAGTTAAAATTACTGATGTTAAAATATATAAAGTATGCAGAAATGTATATGATGCCCAAAATGTGTGAGTAATGTGGGAAGAAAAATACTATACTTGAAATCAAGATCATGCAAAGAAAAGCCCCCCAAAATAATAAAAATAAACTCGGAGTTAATCGAATATAATGAAAAACAAACACGGAATCCATTTTAGTCCACTTTTTCAAGGGCTAAGAACTATTCGAAATGGATTCAAAATAATAATTGGGAAATTTTTCTGTAAGAAGCTAGCATTACGCCAAACAGCTTCTCATAGCCCGAAATTTCCCAAACAAGATATTATTATTATTATGGACTAGGGAGGTTTGTTTCTGTTGTTGTTAAGAGAATCTATTTCTCTATCTACTATTTTTTGTCATTACATTAACAGAAAACTATCGCCAAAAAGGGTTGAACTGATCCAGCAAAAAAAACCTTTCTACTTTTCCTCTAAGCTCTTTCATATTTATGACGAATATGGTATTTTCTCATCAAGACTCCAGAATAGAGTTTTTATATTTACAATTATTTATATTCTATTTTTAGATGTTAAAACATAGGCTCTGAATTTTCACTGTTATTGCAGGATGGTTGTTCTCTTTATGCCCCATGTCGTAAATTTCGTTTGAAAGTTGCAAAAACATGTTAATCTGTCGTGCCAATGCATTTAATATCTGTTTTGCTACGCATAACGACTTTGTAAAGCGAATTTCAGTATTATATAACAAATCTTAAAAGAATTCTCTACTCATTCATTTTCCGATTTTAAAAGCAAGCGCACGTTCGATGCAGATTCTTCATTGCTCGTAGATTACATAGCAGTTTTTTTTATGTAAATTAAGTCAGGAATTTCAAGACTTTCTAGAAGATGTTTCAGATAAGCATAATAAATATCGCAATCTTTCTATTTTGTTGTTCGCGTTATATAAAGGAAAAACAATGTTACAAAATTTTGCTTATAACTAATTTTGGAAAATTTAGTGAAATTAAAGGAAAATAACACGGGAATAAAATCGGTATCACTAAAAATATAATTTTTTGAGGTGGTTTAAAAATGGTTTTTGTGCGATAGTATGCTCCGAAATTATAGAGAAAAAACGTTAACATTTCGATTAATTTATATTTATCGAAATTAAAAAAAACTCTTTTATTGAGCACCTACTACCCAAAAAAGTAACTAAGTGTCAAATTTGGTCGATCTATGTCCAACGATGTGCCCCTGTATGTGTTTTGAATGATTTTCGCATCACGCATGTTGCATATCGAAATTTACAGATAGTATGCCATCTAGGGATGTACCGAATATTCTGCAACTATTCGGTATTCGGCCCTTTTGTCGAATATTCGGTATTCGACCCTTTTGTCGAACATTCGATATTCGGCCCTTTTGCCAAATATTCGACTGGCCGAATATTAAGCCGATATTAGGCTGAATATTTTCAAGATACAGAATTATATTTCATTTTATTTTTTTCCCAAAAAAATCTCCTAACATTTACTCAGTTTTAAGTTGCATAGTACGTAAATGTATTTAGTAACTTTATATGTCATGTATTATTGTAAAGCCTGCAATTATGATGATGCAAGAGCAATCTTGCCGAATGATAATCAGATATTCAGCCGAATAAATTAAGGATAATATTTTTTTAAAATATATATTTAACAAAGAATATTGCAGAATTACACTTCAAAACACTTATTATCAAAAATTCTTCTAACTTTAATTCAATTTTAAGGTGGAGTATAAGCACTGTGGGTGAAGTTTATAAACCACGTATATAAGAAAGTACCTGCAGTTGAAGGGTTAAAGAAAAGGAGAATGTTTTATTGGGTGGCAAGTAGAAGTGAAGAAGAAAAATTTATAAGAATATAATTTTAAATTAAATGACTTAACATTCTGACTTGGAGAACAGAAATTTGTTGTAGTTAAGTGAAAGACAAAGGATGGCAAGCAAGTTTTTAATTTTTTTTTAGATTTTAATAAATTTTCTGAAAAAATAATCTTAGAAATATAATCTAATGTATATATAGATAAAATTATATTATTATAATTTATTTAGATTTGTGAAAACCACATTGTCTGATTCTTGGAATTAAAGTCTTTAAAATATACTACAAAAAATACACCAAGGCGTTAATGTTTAATAAAATCAATAAAAAATAATAATAAGATCAATTTTATTAATCTTTAATTTTTTATTTAAAATTTGAGGAATATTTTATTTGCCAACAAAAGTGTAATGTTTTTAAAAAGTAGATATTCGGCCGCCGAATATTCGGTATTCGGCTATTCGACCAAATTACTATTCGTTACATCCCTAATGCCAGCCTATAAATATTATCATCTTAAAATCTCAACATTTTCGACTGAAGAATTGTGCTTTAAAATGTACCTTAGGATATTAGCCCTTTTGTCCTTGTTCTTTCTTGTTTTTGTTTTAAATTTGACATTTGAGGAATTAAAAAATTATATACCCTTAAGAAATCTCAACTAATATATTCCATATAATGCAAGATGTTTTTGTATTATAATAAAATTTGTTATAAGTAATACACCTGTTCGAATTCAAATTGCATTCTATGCGTGTAGGTTAACTTTAGTGTTCGGATTGCGTCACAAATGATCTTTTAGGAACTTTGAATGGTATTGATTTAAAGTAACTCGACTCTAATAAAATATCATGAATGAAAATTGAGTCTTTGTCTTTACGTATTCCATTGCCAAATATATTTTTGCATAAATTCAAGACTAGGGATTAACAGATTTATTGCTTTGTTTCATCCATACAATCATCCTATAAATATTTTTAATGCAACCAATTCAATATTCTTTCGAAGCTGTTTGACATTGCTTTTTTGGCTTATCCTGCATTCGAGACATCAGTATGAGTAACTATCAATTGATTCCCAGGAGAAATCTTGACCTAGTGCGTAACGATTGTTCTCCAAGCTCAATCGAAATTGCGGGATACCTACTTGGTGCACGTTCTTTGCCGAGTTAATTTAATGTTGTTGCTTGTCCAGTTTTCACGGACGAAATCTACTTTTTTCTCAGCCGTAAAGGGCTTCCCTTATAAAAAAGTTTCGTAAACGGGTCAAGTATCAAACTGATGCCAATTTTTCGTGTGTGTATCTTAAAAAATCGCCCTTGACGAAGACCAGTAAAATATTTTGAAATTTTAAACTCATTTTGTGTAGTATGAACTTTCTTTTAATCTTATTTGTTTGTAGTAGAGATTCTGAAATACTGATTGAACTTCTTACAAAAAAAATAGACAAATAGACTGATAAATATAAATACATGAAACGATTTCTATTATAAGTTAATAAAAGTTTATTTTTTAAATTTGTTAAATGAAGTCACAGTGAAAGATACATGCCTTTAAATTCGCTATACTGTGATCCATTATTTTTTAATAAGTGTACCTATCGTTCATTTCTTCTTTATCGCTTTTTTTACATACTGTAACTTTATTTAATACTTGGAACAGACTATCATTATTCAAAATATTTTGCCTATCGGTTTCTTTTCATTCGATTTTAATGCTTCTCGAAACTTCAGTATTAATAGAACTGTATTAATCAAAGCAATGGGAATGTATGCAATAATAAAAAATAGCACCTATCGGTATTTAAGAAGTTTTGATGAATGCGTAATTTGCTTTTCTGTGTCTCGAATCAAACGAACTCAAAGACTATTTTTACCTTATATACGTTCCATGCAATCTGAAGATTAGTTAGTCTTATTATAATTGCTTTTACATTTAAAGTATTATTTTCCATTCAAAAATAATGTTATCCTAATTCACTCATTTTCCCATAAATTACTTCTAATTACTTTCTAGGCCGATTCCGCATAGCAAAGTATTAAAAGTAGGTAATTTTATATACAAGTTATTCATATCTGGTCAACATAATGTTATTCATAAAGAAACTTTGTCTAGTCCAAATATATGCGGTTAACTGAATGACCAGACTGCCACAGACAATAAGACGGGAACTGTGAAACATGCAAAATGCCCCATTACGAACGTCTAATGCGTCGAACCCCTTCCCCCCAGATAGACGCCCCCTCCCTACTTGTGAAGGGGGTGTGGGACATTCCGTCATCGGGGATAGAACCATTAACCAGCCTAACACCTTGATTGCTGTACCAGAGGAACATATAATCTGCTTATTCATAAGGTCACTTCTTATCCTCATAGTCGAATTGGTTTGCTGATGGTTCAATGAAGTGTTAAAGGAAAATAATTTATATTTAGAAATTATATTTAGTATTTGAAAACTAAATTTTTTCACCTTTAGTGCATATCTTTCAACAGTAATCAATTTTTTTCTGCATCAACCAGACCATAATAATAACTGGTTTATACATTGACAAATCCGGTCAAATCAAGCGGTCTGCTTGAAACATCTTGGCACTCAAGTCTTTGTTTTATACCTTAATCAGATGCGCTAGTGTAGGATTAAATGTGCACGCATTCCTTCAGAGAAACACTGCTTGTTACCGATTATTTACTGCAAGTGTTTCAGTTATTTTTAAAATTCTTAATTTGTTATAGTTAAATCTGCAACAAGGAAGAAACAAAAATAGTTTGCATTATTTTCTAGTTATTAAAATCCTCTTGAAATTTTCTCTCAAGAATCGTTCTGGTTACCTGAAAAATGTATCCTCTGCACCTAAAAGAATGTATCCTTTGTCGAAAATTACTTCTTTCTTGGAATTTACCTTAAGCTTGCATGAATTATAATTTTTAATTATTTACTTAATTCTAAACTATTTTAGGCTGAAGGGCATTAGTTGACGCAAAACTCATTCAGCCGTTTAGTTAAATATGCAAGAAACAGGACTCAGAAAATTTCTAAATGCATTTGTTTTCCGAATACATTCGAGATCAGTGACTTTTTCCTTCTAACTATAATACTTTTTTAAAATATCAACCTTTGATAGTCAAATCTGGATCGATCTTGCACTAAGATAGGATTTTTTGATTGTAATCCTTTATTACAAATCTATGTTATTACCCTTGTAGTGAAATTTGGAAGAAATGTTAAATGGCTTGTCTTAACTTTTTTCAAAACGATAAGTTTTTCTCTTGTTACATTTAGAATATATTAGAGGCTAAGCTTTCCTTTCTAATTATTTTGCCTTTTCTGCCAAATTTTTTGAAACACTAATCTGCCTCTGTCAACCTACTTGATTGATTTTCTCAAAAATAGCATTTCCATTTTCATCCTTAATCTATAATCCACAAGCCTCGACACAGATCCACTTGGTTGATAACTCATATATCACCTGTCATTGTCTAGATAAAATAAAGCATATTCCCTTCATCATTTGGGGTTCCTAGACCCATAAGTTACTCAAAGTTTTTCGTTTTACCGAGTGCCGAAGCTGGGGGATGAATGGATGTTTTTGGCCAATTTTCTGCTTCAGTGCAGCAATTTCGAAGTCTGTTTCTCTCTTTTTTTCTTTCTGGGCGCAACGCTACACTACCTTTCTTAATAACGGAGAAGTCACCAGTTCTGTTTCCTTTGCCATGGGAAATTGTCGGTGAAAAATATACAGAGAAAACTGTCGGGTGAGTGATCTCGGGACGATTGTGAGCGAGCACAGGCTAGGAAATTTCAGCTGTGATTTCTTTTCGCGTGATTGAAATTGCTGAATAGTAGGCGCTTAACGTTAATATGCTTGCTTTCTTGAGCCATTATAATATCTTTCTGAAGTTCTCACGGAAGAACTGTTTTTCCAAAGCATTTTTCTGCCTTTTTAATAACGCATACAAGATTATATAAACAAAAATGTATGGTCAACTGGTGTTTGTTAATGGAATTTGAAATGATAGAATAAAATTACTGTACAGCTGAGTGAAGTTGGCTGCTAAATGAAAAGTCAAGAAAGTTGTTTTCTCTAAAGAATTTTCGTGGTGTTAAATATACTCTTTCTCTTATTAAACCCATATTTAAAATTGATAAATGGATTCTAAAAATCAATTCGCAAGCTAATATTATTGAAGCCATAAAATCACCCGTCATGGTATGACGGGTGCAATTTGTCTATTCATTCGAGAGATTTCCAGTCAATGTTTCTTTAGAGTCAATAATAATTAAGTAAGTTAGATTAAGAGCAATGCTATTAATCTTAACTAGCTAATATAATTAGTTACTTAAGTAATCTTCATTATTGTATTAATTATTGTAGTTCGTCGGTATTTATTGTAAAAAACATAGTAAAATATTTCATGATTTTAAGTGTTAAATTATAGTAAAAAATATATACAAAATATGTACATAATAATTCAATAACCATGAAATTCTCAGCTTGTCAAACGTAAGTCAAAAGTTAAAATTTTAAAGGAATTTTTTTCCGAAATTCTAATCAACACAAAGCGCTTCTCTGCTTGTCAAACGTTGCCAAAAAATATTACCAAATTATATCATCACGATTGCAATAAATAATCAGATGCATCGTGGCATCCAAACTGTATCGAGCGCATGATATACCACTGACGTGATTTACTACTTTCTATTAAAAAATGGAAATTAATTTGAAATATATGATTAATATATTTTAAAATTTCTCCGGAATTATTGATCATAGCGAAATAAATTTTATATCACTCGATAGCAAATTTTATTTCACTATTTTAGAGCTATTAAATTTGAAATTAGAACGACAATTACTTTTTAAAATTTAAAATTACTGAAATTTATGTCCTCTAAGAATGAAATAATGCTGTTTAACGTCTCGCAGTGCTAGGGCGCGAATTTTATTGTTGGTGACGTCAGAACGTTACCGGATCAGTGAGAGACAGATCTGGGCTATTATGTTAGTAATCGATTGTTGCGTCTTTTGGTCAATAAGCGCTTCTGGCGAAGATAGTAATTTTGCTGTATATTAAAAATTAATTATTTTGGTTTGAAAATAGATTTATCATATTAATGGCATCTGAATGAATTTAAAGACTTTAATTACAGTAATCAGAAAGATATGTGAAGTAAACAGCAATGTACAGTGTAATTAATGATCGGGTAGACTGCTCCTGTCAAAATAAATAAGTTTAAACAGAAAACTTAGTCTCATCTATTTTCTTACAAACTTGTTAAGGTTAAATTTCTCTTTCGAAGAACTAGGGAGATTTCGAAAAGCAACTAACACCTGATTGTCTTTTACGATCAAATTATTTTCTTTTTTACATGTTAGTTTTGTCATTTCCTTTGATTTTTTTTTTATTTGTCCCTTTTCTTTCTCCGAGTTGTAGGAATGTCAGATTAATTTTGGGATGTTACTTACTTAAATATGTTTATACGAAATATATTATTCAAATTACCAATCTTGTTGTAGTTTTTTAATTAAATCATGACAATTTCTCTCAAATTACGTTTTTCTTATTTTAAAATCGAACTAAAATATACTTAAATCATGAGAAATATGCCACTTTCAAATTTTTAATATAGAAACAAACACTGAAATGGTTCATTGGTTAGATAAATGGTGCGGGAAAATTTTGAAAGCAGTAATTCTGTCTGCAAGGCTAACATTCTGCAGATTGATATAGCAAATAATTTACCTAAATAACTCCTGCGTGTTTTGAGGGAAATATATATATTATAGATTTCTAAGTAAAATGTATATATATACAACTTTAAAGTGATGATGTTAAGTTACTTCTAAAGAAAGTAAAAATATTCCTATTTAAGATTGCAGGAAATGGTTTGGTAATCTTAATGTTAGAGGAATAAAAATAAAGTCTGTAATAAGAGGTATTACTATTCTTTCTTTTTCTATAAAAAGTTCTTAATCCTAAAATTAAGAAAATTTGAGTACAAATAAAAATTAGAATATTCATAATGAAGCTTTCTTATTTTTTCTTAGTTCCCTTTTCCAGAAAAACAAAAGATCCTTGCACTTTCTTATTTTGCATTTCACATGTGTTAATTATATTACTTCTTGATGAGTGCGGATAATCTGAGTGCCTTCATTTGAATTTTCAAAGGAAGTGATAAAATAATTGTGATTTTAGATATCATTTTAAGGTTTTTTTAGAGACATATTAAAAATTAGAAAAAATTATGCATGTTCCTTGGCATATAATTTATCACATATTGAACTAAAATTGCAACTTTAATAAGCGATAGTAACATATAATGTTCGCTCATGACTTTTAATTTTTATCTTTATATGAAATATTTTTATAACGAGAATACTTAATATTACTAAAGATCTTTGTGCCCTTATCAAATATCATTCACGTTGTGGAAGGTTTCCTGTTTTCTTGTAGGTTGATTTCCTTATGATCATTCCCCGGTACAATTAACGGAAAATTAATTTTTGGCTGCTTACTGTACATATATGACTTCATCGGAAAATGAATTGATATTCAAATTACGCGAACGTCATATCTATAACCTTTCAAAGCTTGCATTTATGTTGATATAAATAATGGAGGACTAAACAGGATTTAGCCAGTTTTTCGAATCAAGCAGTGACGCGTTTCCTTTTTCAATGATTTATTTTAGCTTGACGGAAACTAAAAGAACTAAAATAAAAAGGAAATATTAGAAAAAATCTCTCTAGACATTCTTTGCAAATCAGTGGTTGTTCCTATCATTTTGATTATGAATTTTAATTTTTAGAAACAAAATGGATCATCCTGTCCAAATAATTGTCATCATTACAATTTACATCACATATACTTCATGGTAGTCAAATCTTTACAGTTATGAATTTATGTCGGTTTCTTTTATTCAAGTGGATATGTTTTGTTAATTTTTGTGTGTATTTTAACGGTGGAGTACTGATTTTCTTACTTGGTATCTCTTTGTTCATGTGTTAAATGGAGGGTGCGCTATTAAGATAAAAACCTTCTATTATGCGTCTAAAAGATATAAATTATTTTGTTAAATTTGAATGCTGATGAATTTCATTTGGTTTGATTTATCTTTTGCAAAGTAAAAACAGACAGAACTTGTAAATGAGAACGTAAATAGTGTTCTTCATTTGTTTCGTTCTTAAAAATATTTGTATTTTTGATTCCAAAAATTATTGCACTTTAAAATTATAGCAGAATTTTTAAAACGATAATTAAGATTTTCTCAATGTAAAACTTGCATTACATATTTTGTCGTATATATTTTCACTATAAATATTCCATTTCTCATTAAACTGATTATTACTAAATTTATCTTTCATATATAATTGAATGAATTAAAAAAAATAATGTTTTTGTTTCATTATTTTCATGCCCACAGTTTAGAGTTGCAATAAGTAAAAGCATTACATTATATGTATTGAATAAGGCTTAACATTGAAAACGCATTATTTCAGCGCAAGAACCTAGAATTCTTTCTCTTTATTTCGATAACGCCAGAACTTTATTCTGGTAGTCTAACACAACACATTCTCCGTAACATCTAATACATAAAAGTTTATTCAAACACTGCAGGTAACGAACCATGCAGCGTTTGCCTTCCATTTCTCATCCATACCCCACCCCAGTTCCATATTAGTGTTGCCAAAAAAACGTCCTTATTACAAAGCAAACATCCGTGCGCTTTTCGGCTGACTTCAGTAGCAATTGTCCGGTTGTCCATTTGTCGTGACCGGATGTGGTGGAACAATAATGAAATATTTCTTTTATTTTGGCTGATAACTTGCCATCCTATTTTCCGAGGAACTCCAAAAGACCTGAAAAGAACTAAGTAGTTCTACTTAGCCTTTGAGGGAAAAAAAACTTAACCTTCACGTTGTTATTTCAATGGGCAATTTCGATTTTACAGAGTTATGTAGGAATTCCACTGCGGTCTGTGAACGCTTCTTCGAAATTCTTTTGAAGTTTTGCCGAAACAACGGTTTGATTATCGAATGGCATGTGCATTCAAGTTTCATAAGGATTCAGTTAGCGTTTCATTCAAAGTTAGAAGAGGGGGGAAAACCTGATTTAAGTTATTTTATATTTTATTTTGTTTTCAAACTTGTATATGATTTGAAGCAACGAAAGAAAATTTTAGATGAAGCCGAAAGATAAGAATGAGTAGCTTTAAGGCGAAGCGGTTGTTTGCAAAGAAATATGAGACGAATGCTCTTATTTGTCAATGGGATTTCATAGTTTAGAAAGAAAAAGGTAACTGAATTTTTTCTAAATGACATTGATTAGTTTACTTTGTCTCTGTTGTTTAAAAATATTTTATCTTTTTGAAGAACTTAAATTATCCTTGTTTCTTTAGGCCATTTTTTTAACTGAGAGGTTTGAACTATGTTTTGTCTTCCAATGTTTATTTTAAGGAACTTCAAACTTTTGAAATCGTAGAAGAAATTTTTCCTTTAAAATTCCTCTGCCATTCTAATTTGGGCTTTTATATTTATTATTTACTTGAGAATTCATTTCAATTAACAAAACTAATTTCTTGGAAATTAACAAAACTTGTTCTGAAAGACGAAAAGGAACTAAATATGGTTAAACATTGAGCAGAGCAAGTTGTTTGTTTGCTTAATATGAACTGCTCTGTAATACAGCAGATGATATTGAATGGATGCATTAAAAAATTCTTTCAGGTTCAATGTTTCAGCAAGCTAATAAATAAGGTATAAATTTCTTCCCTACATCCGCCTTTATGGTATTTCTAGAGGATTTCGATAGTAATTTGAATCATTTAATTTTAATAAACTTTGCCCTTCCTAACAAAACTAACCTCTTGGAAATTAACGAAACTTGTTTTGAAAGACGAAAAGGAACTAAATATGGTCAAACATTGAGCAGAACAAGTTGTTTGTTTGCTTAGTATGAACTGCTCTGTAATACAACAAATGATATTGAATGGATGCATTAAAAAATTATTTCAGGTTCAATGTTTCAGCAAGTTAATAAATAAGGCATAAAGTTTTTCCCTACATCCGCCTTTTTGGTATTTGTAGAGGATTTCGATAGTAATTTGAATCATTTAGTTTTAATAAACTTTGCCCTTCCTTCTTTAAAACAAGCTATTTTGCTTTTTTTAATCTTCAAACCTATGTTTTTATTGAACTCAGTTTGTTTGTTCTAAACCAACTGGAACAAACAAAAACGTGATTACAATACCCTTGTTTTCGTTTCAGTGTCATCTTCTTATGTTGGCTTTATCATTTTTTACAGAACCATCGAGAAGCATCAGATATCGAGCTAGATGAAGGCCCGTTGAACAAACATCGCCGACTGACACTGGACCGTTGGACCGCTGTTGCATCGACAGCAAATATGGACCGAATGCGAATGGGTCAGAACAAGAGGTCTACCGACATCATCAAGAGTGGACTTCTGACCAAAGAGATTGGAGTTCTCTGCAGCGATCTCGTTCCCGTTAATGATAAATGTATTATGGTTGGAACCACCGGAATTGCTGCTTTAAAGGTAAGGTTCAAAATATGCCACGTTTGATGCACAAGTTTAAGACTGAGTACTCATTTTATTATTCAACGCAAAACGATGAACGCTCTTTGGATGACAGATCTAGTTTAATAAATTTGTGTAGGAGTATTTTATTTTGTTCAATATCTCTTGAATTATAATGTCCTAAGAGTGACACGTTTCCAGTAAAGCTAATTAAATATTTAGATGCTTATATTCAAACTATTGGTTTCTAATATCAATTTATCTTGTTTTCAGGTATGCATCAGTGCATATTGTCTCGCAAATATCTTCTAATTGGTTAGTAATTCATGAATTAAAGAAGAAAGTCGTATTCAAAAATATAATTCGAAATTATACGTAGTTAAAATAATATGAAATTGAATAATAAATTCTTAGTCCTCTGTTTAATGATTTCAGTTTGTTTGAACGTTTTTTAAAACTACGGTAATCTATCTTGCGAAGTAATAGTGAGCAATGGTATGAAATTGAGTAATAAATTCTTAGTCATCTGTTTAATGATTTCAGATTATTTGATTTTTTTAAACTACGATAATCTATCTTGTGAAGTAATAGTAGCAAAGTATTTGATTAATCAACCCAGCAACTTTTTAGAATTGAAAAAAGTGCAGTAATTTATTGATAACCAGTTTCCTCTGAACATGATTTTTCTTTCCAGGCGGAATATGGCGACGATTTCACCAACTTCGAAATCATTCAAGACGTCGGGTATTCGAGTGAAAGCTCTACACACCTGTCCAGCGACGACGGTATCAGTGTGGGCGGCGATCGGTACTTCAACATACGCGTCTACAACTACACCGACAAGAAGGCTCCGTCTAAAAGCATCAGCTTGAAGGAGGAACTTAGCAGCGCCGACTCAAAACAACCGTCTTCTGTTGCCTCCTCCGTAGGATCCTCCTCGGGGGCCCCCTCTTTCAATGACTCAGGACTTGGTGCAACTGACCTCCTGGCCACAGGGGACTCATCAGAGGCACAGTATGAGAAGATTCTCTTAGCAAACGACTGTGATAATTTTGACCCGTGTTTTCCTGACGATGAATCCGATTTCCTTGAAACTGTTTTGGAGAGTTGTGTTGATTTTTGTACCAGTGACGGAGGAAAAGATGATGGCGGCATGGATGATTTGCAATACAATTTGAGTGGCATCGAGAGTGATGATTCTGCAGATAATTTCCATAAAAAGTAAGCTGTAATGATTAAAAAGTATTTAAATCCTATTTTTTTAAAAAATGAAACGAAATTTCCTGTCATATATTTTTTTTAAAAAGTGTAATTTTAAGAGCATCTTTTTTTAATAATTGTCTCTTATTAATTTGGTGTTTTCTCATAATGATTCTCAATTATAATAAAAAATTATCTGTATTCTTACAGCATTAATATTTCCCTTTTTTATCGTAGCAATTTTTTTATTTTGGGTGCTTGTTCACAGAAAGCTAATTTGAAATATTTATTATTTTTAGACGATCATTCACCACCTCATCTCAGTTGTTCTACAAGATGATATTAGTGGACAGTGAGAATGAAGAAGAGATAGATGGCAACGAAAACAACAATAATGTGCCTGGCAAATTGTCGTTGAATTTGGATTCAACGAATGGACCGAATGTTGAAAATGAGAATCTGACCGAATTCACTAATGATTTAAATGAAAACATCGTCCTTCTGAAGGAAAAATCTCCTCCAGATAATAAGTCTCCTAGCACAGATTCGGAACAGGATACATACAAATATCCTCTACCTTTAAGTCCTGTCGAGGGCCAACCTCGGAACTCATATCAGAAATCAAAGTGCCTCATTTCTACTCCAGTACAATCCCAAGATCGACGAGATACTAGGAATTTTGCTTCACCGAATCTCAAGAGGAAACGAGACAGCGATTCCAACGACTTGAATAGTACATGGGAAGGTGGCGGAGGAATACGGGTGCGTTCTTGGTTAAAACGATGTTCTAGGACCTTGGACACCGTTCCCAAAACACGCGTGAGACGCTGCTTGTTTCGAAGTGGCAGTGGATATTCCTCCAGCGAAGAATCCACCCAGAATGCAGTATATGGCAGGTTGAGCGAGGACATCTCTTCATGCGATGCCAGTGGCGAGTATACGTCCTCTAGTGCTGATGAAGGAAATGCAATGTCTTCTTCCTCTTCGTTTTTCGACGATGATATGTTTCACTTCAAAGAAAGGTTGGACTCCTGCAGTGCTGAAGGGTCTATCGAGACTGTTATTCGTGGGCTCAAAAGCCCTCGTCGCTCAGAAATTGGTTCTGGAGAGCTATTACCACCACCATTGTCTTCAACACCGTCCAGCCTGCGCAGAAGACAGCGCACTACAGGGTCTTTGCGTTGCTGCGATGGCCCCTTCTCGAATCACAGCTGTGCCGATTTGAGATGGTTCGTCATGAAGGCATCATCTGAAGGGGACTTGAGAACACGCACTTGGCAAATGTCAAGTACTGAGCATTCCTCTACGAAGTAAGTCGTCAAATGCATATGCATTTAATCCTATTTTAGCCCATTATCGAATTCCTTTTATTTATTTGTACGAAATCTCCAACTCTGTCAGATACCATATGCATGTGTACTTGATAGAATAATCAGCATCACTTTAAAATTTTCAGAATTTTCCAATGAATTTTCTTATGTTTAAAATTAAAATTAACAACGAATTTTTTGTTTTAATTTTAAACGTAAGAAAAGTTATGTTCCTATGGAATTGATGACAATATTGAATTAACAACAAATTTTTTGTTAATTCAATATTGGACCGAGTCCATGGGATTTTTCAGAGGGATTTTCTGGAAGAAAAAAAATTCAAAATTTATTTCAAAAGAAACAAAAATAGCACCTAGTTAAGCAACGGGGAACCAACTCCAAAATCCATATTTTGAAATTTAGCTGTTTTCGCAAAAGATAACAGAAACAATTTTGACGCATTTTTCCAAAATTAGTTATTGCATTATAAGTTGTTTGTCTCGCAGTGTGTTGGTATGGGTTCATTCTTGCATGGCAAACTACACCTAAATGCCTAAATATTTAAATACACGAAAAATATAAGTCGGTTGAAGGTGTAGAGATCTTTTATAAGAGTTGGAGTCTTTTAAATCCAATAATCTTTTATTTGAAGTCATCATATATTATCCTTAATGAATGAAAGATGATTTTAAAATCTACAAGATTTATTTTGAGTAAGTCCAAGACCTGGTCATTGTTGAAATATTGCGCGCAAAGTGGCGTGGACCACGGAGAAATTGAAAACGCGTTCACAGTTTTAATGCTTTCGAAATGGGAAAATTCCCAGAAAAAGAGTTTAGTCGACGATTTTACGGAGTTCACAATGCGGAAGGTTTATCTCAGACAGATTCCGAAATGGAAGGTTTATCTCAGACAATGAAGGCTACAGTAATTAGATTTTGCGAGATTTGGGAAAAACTAAATGTTCGCACGGCTCTTAAGTTAAAATAGAAGTGCCTTTTTTATATTTGAATTAAGAAGGAGTGGTTTTATATTTGAAGATAAGTGTATTGAAAAAGAATTATCACATGCCTAAGTATGTGTGAAATTGCTTTTCGATTGTATAACTGCATTCTATATAAAAAAAAAAGCGTAGTTTTCTTTTTGACACTCTTCTGTAGTTTTCGATGGAACCCAACTGCTACGACAAAGTATTTTTCAAAGCAATGCTACAAATAGGTTGCTTTTCATGCCATAGGTAAATTAAGAAATAGTGGAATTTCAAATATTGATATATAATATCTTTCTTGAAAATAAAATGGCATGTTATTGTACTTCGAACTTTCAAAGGATTTTAAAATATTTAATATTAGTGTATATAAATGCTCATTAAAAGAATGTTGTCAAGCTAAAGGAGGACAACTTCTGACGCATTTCCACACAGATATCTTAAAAAGAATATCCTACCATTAGTTTTAACTTAGTTTTTTAAAACTCTAGGTAGATATCTTATTCATAATTGGCTAAATTGTTTTTTAGTGAAGCAAATATATCTGATTACATTAAAAAATGAAATTCTTCTCATCAGAGTTCTCATAAATCACAGTAACTTCTTTCGCTCCAATAAAATATGCTAGTCAATGCCCCTATGCCAAACGCCAACTAATTATAAAACATCAATTAAGCTATGGATTTCTTCAATTAACTTTTGTTTATTTGCCCTCCCCCATTTTAATGATTTTCTTTTACTTTTTTGCCTAATTTTCACCGAACTAAACCAACATAGAATAAATGCTGATAAATAAAAATATCTATATTTCGGCTATTAATTTCGTTGCAAAGATTAATTACTTTTCTGTGAAAAAACAAATGCAATTGTTTCTGTGGTACAAAGAATCTCCACAGGCACAATTTTGTGCTAATGTACTCTCTTCATGAATGAAGAAAAATGTTGCAAGACTTTAATTGTATTTACATTGGATCAATAATATCGAACGGGGAGTCAACGACCCCAAACGGTCACTTTCTTCTTTTGATGTGCGTGTTTTCTCTTCGGTCAGCGGTCAATTTTTCCAGTCGGAGAATTCAAGAGGAAAATATTTCTTAACAACTTTCACTATTGTTTCCAGCATTTGTATTGATTGAGCGTTTGTTATTCTGTACCAGAGATTCTTCAACAGAGATATTTACGAACTAAAAAAAATTAATATAAATTAATTTCACTGTTTTTGTTTGAGATTCTGTAATATCTATTCGTTTTATTATATTCCTTAACCCTTTATTTACCGAATTAACTTACCAGCAACTTTTCAATCTTATTTTGGCATCATTAAATACGTTTTAATGCAGAATAACCCCTGTAAACATGAAAAAACTTTCTTTAATTAAATAAAATAATTTAATTAATTTGATTATTTATTTTAAAAAATAATTTCCGTCTTCATCTTCCATCTACTGCTAGCTGTCGAAACTACACTCCTCATGTCAATGTGAATACTCTCAGGGAAAACGGTCAAATTACAAAGATATAAACGTGATTCAAGTAGCACTTTTAAATACCGTCGGGAAATAAAGGATTAAAAAAATAACTTCTGTGTAGAATGAGCAAAAGTTTGAAAATGAAATCTTTGAATCTCACTGTGGTAGCACATTAATTAATAAGTTGGTGAAAATGGTGATGAAATTTGTAGACGTTTTAACCACGTGGCTTGAGGCTTAACAATGATAATTGGTTTAGAAAATACAATTGGATTAATTAAAGTTCTTTTTAATTCATAAAATCTGAAATCCGGGATGGCTATCCTATCAAATGCAGAAGATTAACGAAAATTATTTTCAAAAAATGTCTTTCATTAGCAGTTAAATATATAATCATGTTGCTGTTACAAAAATAAATATTGTGTACTTTTTTATGTTTATTTCACTCGATCAATTCATGTCTTTACAATGCTAATAAATAACATATTATTCAGAATTACACTCAATTACTAATAGTTAGTTGTGAAGGCTTTAACTCAAGCATAGATAGAAATCGCGTTAAAATTTAAATTGCCACTTGTTGCTCAATCTTGAAAAAGTGCCGATTCTATTCAATGCTCCGACTGCTTTCCGAAACAGGTAAATTGCTTCAGTAATTTGCACTCTTTTAACTTTCTCGAGAGTTTTTGCTTTGAGGAGACCTTGTTTGAATAAAAACAAAGTTGCATGCTTCTGTAAGAGTTCAAGTGTTTCGAAAGAAGGTTCGAATTTTGAAATAGTCTGCGTCATGGTTTAGATGCTTGAGAGATCTTAACTGCTTTTCTGGAGGGTCGTTTCCTCTGCTTTCAAACAAAATTTATCTCCGATGCGTATCTCAACATGTTAAACTTTTCCAAAATTTTCCTAATTTTATTTTTCGTTGAAAAAAATTTAATTTTGGTTAACTATTCCCAAGATGTGCATAGAATGTTCAATAAGTACCAATATTTTTCAACTTTATAGTGAAGTCCAAAGGCTAATTATTGTATGACTTGATGATGGAATTGAAAACTCATAGCAATATGAATACTTGGAATACGCATGATTAAAAGATTATAATAACAACATTAACAGTGAAAACTTTAACATTGAAAAACGTATTTTTAATAGACCCCTGAAACCTTCCAAAACAATATAGATAGTTTTGTAATTTTTACTTTCTGTGAATAAAAGTTCTTATGCTTTGAATTTAAAATTATTTAAGTTGTAATGGGACATATTGTATTAACTTATACAAAAACGATTATTATTGGTGCACATAATTATTGCAGAAATACCACTAAGTTCAAAATCTTCAGGAACTTATATTATCATGGAAAAATAATACAGATAGAATCTGTTTAGTGTTTCCTTCGAAGTAGCTACCCTGCGCAACTGTTCATTCTTGCCGTCATTCATACAGAGATATAAATGTGGGTTACAAGCAACCTTCTGCCACATCATCCAGTGCCTTCGTCGCTGCACATTTTCGGAACTTGAGAGTCGTTCCACCTTAAACAAATTCTTCATCCGGGGTAAAAGAAATAAGTCGTATGAAACGAGATCAGGAGAATAAACTGGTGGTATCGGAATATGATGTTTTGGCGGGTAATTTGACAATAGGAGATACTTGTGAGCCGGCGCTTTATGGTTATGGAGCACCCACGACGTAGCCTTCCCTATGACGGGAAGTTTTGAGTGCCTATATTTAAGATCGACGCTCTTGCACTGTACGTGTTTGAACTGGATGAAATCTGTTGTCACTAGTCGGTTATATGATATTCTACTCTTGTTCCACGGGAAATGGCATTATTCATTTACATTTGGAAAATATGTTAAAAGTTCTACGTAGTAGTACTATCATATATGTACAATAGAGTCTCGATAATTCGAGTCTCGATTGTTCGAGTTTTCCATAAACCCGAATTAGTGAAAGAAATCAGTTTAGACTCCAAATAATGACCAACACATACACAACACGTGAAAGAATTACTGCATCTGGTTTTTATTGTTGTTCGACGGGTCATATGTCCACTGCGCACCCTGAAGCCACCTGCAGAAATGCCCCCTCCCCCCAAAAATGAGATATATATAAGATCGATATATAGGAGCAATGTGTTTAAACAAAACAAATTGACAATTATTTTTAGATATAATTAACCTGTTGCTATCGGCAGTAATGTAATAATATGCAAGTACATTTTTCATTAAATATACTACACTGAAATTTAAAAATTGCTTTTATTTCCATTTATTTGTTTATTAAATTTTATGATTTCGATAATTCGAGTTTTCGATAGTTCGAGGTAGGCCCGGTCCCGTCCACCTCGAATTATCGAGACTCTACTGTAATCACATAATTTTTTATTGGAACCCATTGAATATTTCCGCTAAGGGGTTTATGCGATTTTATATGTAAAATAAATCATCCCCAGAAAATAAGTCGACAATTCAAGAAAAGAATTAAATTCATTCTGCCTTGCTTTTTAATGATTACTGATTGAAATGTTATTGCATAGTTGATACTATTGGGAACAGTTCAGTTTCTCAAGATAAGTCGTAGTAACATCATGTTCTATTTTAAACAATTCCTGGGTTTATTTATACGCATGGTTTTGATATAGATAATGCAAATTATTTTAACCCTTAAAGGCGCAGTGTTATCTTTAAGCAATATACTCAATTTCGTCTGCTAAAATATTGAGAATAAGACTGAAGCTCAAATACCTATTGTTGCCAGTAGGATACATACTGAAATTTTTTATTAAATAATCAATTTACAACATATAGATGGCAGCCTGAGTGCTGATAAAAAAATTGATGTTTTTCAATTGAGGCTGCATCTCTTTTGGCTTTGTTTGTTCGCTTGAGAATACCATATTTTATTCTACAATGTTAAAGGAAATTCCTTATCCGCATTATTATTTATTAAAGTCCATCTGTGTTTGACATTATAGAATTTTACCAAGGCAATTTTTACTGAACTAAAGCCCAGTGTTGTCAGATGGTAACAAACTGTTTAGCCATAAACCGTACTTAACACAAAAGAGTTTTTCAATTCTTACTATTAGTTCACGCTCTCCCTATATGTATCTTGTTCAAATTTTGCAATCGATTTTAAACTAACTTCCCGATGAGCTGGAGACTTGAAACTTTAAACATAGCTCAGAACTAGATGACAATGCAATATTAATTCGCTTTCTTGTCTGTCATTTCATATTTTGCATGACGCATGCGCAGTACGTTTTCCATTATATCTCGAAAACTATTAACATTACAGACTTGGTTCTTGGGTATATGGATGGCCCATGGGATCATCGAAGCACCCCCATATTTTAGCCATATCTTTGCGCATGCGCAGTACATTTTTCATTATATCTCTAATCACCTAAGTAGGAATTGTCTTTAAAAATAATTTTTATATTACTTGTTTTAACGTATTTTTCCCATATTTTATTCAAGAAATGAAAGTCGAAAAGCATTTTAAAATCAAATTTTAAAAAATCGTACTTTTAAGGGTTAATTCTATTAAATATTTTTATCACCTCTTTTATCCTATTAAAGACTAATTTGTTGTTCTTCGGAATAATTTAAACTTCGCGTCTTTCAGCATTCCCACCAACCAACAGCACAAGGAGAATCTCGGAAACTTCCCTTTTGATTTCAAACAACGCCTGTCGTCCAGTCTTCCCAACGTCCTGCGCCATCGCTCAGACAGTTCCACAGATGATACCAAGGGATCCATTCTGTCGAATTCCGACAGCAAAACGTACAAACGCTGCAGCCAGCATGACGACAGTTTCACTAGCTTCGTTTCGCACAATCAGTCGAGTTCATCGGACTTCGAAAAGAAGAAAAAACGCCGAAGCAGACGAAAGTCTTCCAGCTCCAATAGGTAAGAAAATTTTAAAATTTATCGAAATAAAATGCGAATCGCCCTATCTAGAAATTTTGTTTCGTTTGAATATCAGAAAATAAATAAAATAACGATAAAGCTAAGCTCTGAATTTATTAAATACAGCAGAACCCTGGTAATCCGAACTAATTAGGGCTGACCTCTGTTCGGATTCCGGGAATTCGGATTATCCGAGAAATTCAGTAAAATACTCTTGATATAGCAAATGCAGTAGAGTGTATTGACAATGGGTTCTCTGTGAAAGCGTACGGAAAGAGAAGGCTGCGATTCGCACGGTATTGTGGCAAACAGGTTGAGGGTATAAAGAAGATCTGAGTTTTTGTTCTACTAATTAAGGTGCTGTATTCATTCTTAAAGACCACTTCAAATACTTCTTTTAAGTTAGTAATAATCATTAGCTTTGTTTCTGATTCGTAATTGTTGTTTTCCCTTCATTTTTTAGTAAAACTTTTTCAGAAAACTAAAAAAAGTGTTCGGATTATCCGGGAAATTCAGTAAAATACTCTTGATATACCAAATGCAGTAGAGTATATTGACTCTGGGTTCTCTGTGAAAGCGTACGGAAAGAGAACGCGGCGATTCGCAAGGTACTGTGGCAAACAGGTTGAGGGTAAAAAGAAGATATCTGAGTTTAGTTCTACTAATTGCTGTATTCATTCTTAAAGACCACTTCAAACACTTCTTTTAAGTTAGTAATAATCATTAGCTTTGTTTCTGATTCGTAATTGTTATTTTTCCTTCATTTTTTAGTAAAAAGTTTTCAGAAAACTAAAAACAGTGTTCGAATTATCCGGAATTTTATTGTAGTTTAGATACTTTTTTAAGAAGAAAATATTAGACTTATTTTATTAAATAACTTCTTAAATCATGGAATTGTTAAATTGTTAAAAATCATGTTATACGTCACATGATATTACTGATTATGATAGTCACATAATTAGAAATATTTTTTACATGTTGGTTCACAATCAATTTTCTGCGTGCAAGCGCATATTAAGAATCTTTTGATTCCAAAACGTTAGCAAGAAGGATTAAATTGTTTCCAGCCAAATTCAATGAATAAATTGCTAAAGATGGCCTCACTTTATTTGCCACACCATTACTAACACTTTAATTCAATATATTTCATAATTTTGTAGGTTCTGAGTTTAGATTTCGTTGAAGGGGATAATGGGAACTATTTTTCATATGGATAATTCAGAGTTAAAGTGGTTCAAGTTGACAAGATTCATTCATTTCTGCCTGGTGAATACAAATTGAACTACTTGAATCATTATTACACAGAAAATATAACATTTCTTCACTACATGACACTATTAGTGCAAAATGGGCAAAACGTGGACTTGGTCCACTTTAATTCTGAACCCTCCATATTGTCAAGATGAATTTTTAGAAAATAATTTAATTTTTTTGCAAAATGCAAAAGAAAACGCTGATATCCACCTTGAAAAACAAACAGACTGAAACAGGAAAAAGAGATGAAAATAAAAATAAATATTTTAAAGAACTAAGGCGCGCGCTTAAATTTTAACATCACTTGGAAACATCGAGAACTTTCTTATTTACACAAAGTTGCCAGTAAATTCTTAATAACTTATTGAAAACTAATTAAATAAAGAAACATAAAGTTTTAGTTCACGTACATCTGGTTTCTATAATTTTAAAATAAGGAAAGTAAGAAGTTTCTTTCTTTCATTAATTTTAGTGTGGCAATATAATAATCCTTTTTAATAACGTAAACACAAATCTTTTCTCACAATTACCTGAAGAAATTATCTTTAAGTAAGTAAAAATGCATATATCTGTTAATTGTAGATCTATTTTTTAAATGCATTATATTTTTATTTTCGGTTAATGTTAAATTTAGGGTACGGAACCGTTTCTCCACACTTTGCATCGCCAACTTTTTGACGCCAAGAGGAAGACGGTTTAGCCATGTGTTTACATTTATATTGCGCATCATTAAATTGGAGTTCTGCGCTTCGAAGCTTCGTCTTGATTGGCCAGCTATGCGCTAATTTAAATTTTATTGGACGATTTAATAGAATTTGCATAGTATTTCGTTTGGAATTTAAAGGTTTTAATTTTCACAGTTTACAGAATTTTTTAAAAGCAGGTAGATTCTTAACATTCAATGAAGAAGCGAAGCTACTAGTTACCGGCTTTGCTGAAAGCGAAGCCGCTGATGCTTTTTTAAGTTAAAAAAATTTGCCCGGTTCACGTACGCAAGTGAACAATAAAATGTTCACTGCTCACACAAAACAAACGTCCTCACATCTCGAAACTATCTTGACCTTGGCGACAAAAAGTTGGCGATGCAAAGCGAAGAGGACTGGCTCCGTAACCTAAACTTAACTTTTAGCTTACTTTCATTAATTATCATGTGACTGTTTAATTTTTATATACGGGAAGTTATTTTTTATGTATGTTTGAATATTACCAAGATGCTTCAATTTTAGTGCATTTTTTATATCGTTTACTATTTGTTTTGAATTAATTTAATTTTTATCTTTGAAATTTATATTACGGAGAAATTCCATCGTTAAAAAGAAATACTCCCATGCATTGTCAATTGATTAAAATTTAGTATAATACTGGAAAGTCAAAACAGGTTAAATATTCTGAATGTTTCAGTCCACAGAAGATCTCTATATCGATAACAGCCACTGTATTCTGTTCATTTTGTCGGCTAAATATTGAAGAGAATATCCATATTTTTTGGAACTTCTGTTATTCAGATATAGACTATACAATGCACGTCAGTAGGTATTTTCGGTTTGGGTAACGTCATGTTAAACGCTTAGTTGAGTATAAACGAAACAAGGAATTGTGGATTAATAAAGTTCTGTTCCTAGGCAATTTATTTTCAACTTTTTCTGTTATTTAGGTATTTAAATTACTATACGCAAAATTCAATCCATTATTTAACATTTCTACAAGACACAAGTTTCATCTAATATGTTGTAGGTCAAGAGCGTTCTTATAAAACAATATTTTAAAAATGTCATTTATTATATTAAAAATAATAGAATTTTTTAATATACCATCTTGAATACAAATAATATAACTAAAACAAGGTAAAAAATTCTTTCTGAATGTTGTCTGAAACTGATTTTTTATACCAATATAGAATTGATGAAATTATTTCTTTAACAATTTTTACTTTCATCGATTATTTTTTGTAAACAAGTTCTGCACTTTTCTTTGTGCTCTTCGCTGTACAAAAGACATGAATAAATAATATATAAACTCATTGCATATCTTAATTAATTAATAAGTTGTTAATCAATTTATTTCTAGAAAATTTAAATACTAAAGTGTTTTCTTAAGAGCCAAATATAATGACAATTAAACAACAGATTTTGTATTCATTTATGAGAATGTCTTCATATTCTTAACAGCTTTAAACCATAAATAATTAAAATGCTACTATTTATTAATGCAGTCGCAATAATGTTGTTTGATTATGTTTTATAAAAGAAATATAAAATTTTAATTTGTCAGTTTTCCAAATGTTTTAAAACGTGAAAGGATATTTTATAAGGTTGCAGTTACAAGTTATTTCGGAATTCAGTTGTGGCAGAATATGCTAAAATCAGTACAATGCAAAGATGGCTTTGTAGCGATCATGTAATATTTATCCTTTTATCAAAGAAATACTCTGGCTGTAGATCACCCGGATAAAAATCTAGTGACTAATAGTCAAGCATCGTAATGTTGGACACATGTTGGTTGCTATTTCACCTACAAAATAGGCCCCCATGACAACACATTTCATGTGGCTGGCCTACCTCTAGATTGTATAATTAGTTATCGACAAAAATCTATTAAATACTTCCCTGTTATTGAGAAGATCAACGATTTCCCATCCTCGTACTTTGTAGAATCCAAATGAGGAAATATTATAAAGTGTATGTTAACCCTTTGCAGCGCAAGGCATTACATTTTTTGAAATATGACGGAAAAACATCATGAATGGGTTTAGTTTATTGTCTAGACATAGAATCTACAATTTCATTTTTTAAAAAAACCTGCTCCATTCCGAAGGGTGTCGTCCCCCTTTGGGGTCACCCCCCCTCATATGAGAACCACCTTAGATACAACCACCTTAATACACTCAAAACATATTGTTGAATCTTACAGAAAATCATATATTAAAACTCCAAGAATATTGGAGGAAACTTTTCGAGTTAATTTGCTAAAATTGTAAACTTCCAGAACTGAAAAAATTTCTCATCTCTGAGTTAAGGAATTTTCCCAAACTTTATCTCTAATAAATTCATATTCCGAAACGAAATTTCATAAGGCTGCTATTTAAATTCTAAAAGGAGTACCATTAGCCCTATCCTAAACCTATTATTTTCCATTTATAGTTGAACTTAACGGTTGAGAAACGAGTGAAATTAGGTGTGCCATCAGTTGGCACACTGAGCAGCAAAGGGTTACAAGGGGCTGGAAAAGTAATTCTCATTCGAAATTTAAGATGCACCTGTAACACTTACGCTATATCAGCCATTCACTTCTACTAAAGAAATTTATCCCTTTATATTTGCATGACTTCCATCTTGCAATGAGAGAAACAAGAGATTAAAACCGGAAATAAATGCACATTATTATCCGCAGTCCATATTTGCAGTTTTGTTAGTTCTCGAAAAAGAAGTTTTGACGATCTAGCTGATGGATCAAATAATAGTAATGAAGGTTGATTAATCATTCATTATGTGCATCGCAGACTCAGCGCTTCTTTCTTGCCCTAGATTGATAGAATGAATGCAACTGCAGATTCCTCAATACTCATTCAAAGTTGCTTTTCTGTAGGTCGTCTCGAACAGTGCTGACCGGTAGTGACAAGAGCCGCGTCAGATCCAGAACCTTGACCAGTCGATGCAATAGCAGAAGAAGAAATTTGTCTCAAAGATCCGATTTCTTTGATGGTTCCGAAAACAATTTTTTCTCCGAAAGCGATGGGTCGTCTGCGGCGGTAAGTAGAGACATCCTAAATTTCACTTTTGAAGGAATATTTTTGTCAAAAATGAATTGTCTGTCTCTCTTTCATGTAAAAGCTTATAGATATTTTCAATGTCATTTATAAATGTAAACGTTAATTTGTTTTATTTTCATTTCAAATGAGATAATTTAATATCAAAAGGAATAATAATAAATTTAATGATACATTTCGAAACAAACTTTTAATGGTGTGCTAAAAAGAAGGTTTTTCATTGTAATTATTTTCTACTTTTTAGTCTTTAATTAATCGTTCATTATTATAAACTAGAAAATCACCCGTCATGGTTAGACGGGTGCAAATTGCCTCTTCATTCGAGAGATTTCCCATCAAATTTGACGTGTTTAAATAGATATATTTGCGAGAGAAATGTTTTGCATTGATTGAAAACAAATAAAATAAACATATGTTTTATGACAGGAAATATTTTTTTATTTACATATTAATTAAATATTTCTTTATTCAAAGAACCTCTTGGTAAGCAACATTCCGTGTGAAATATTTTTCGTTGTTTAATAATTTTCCTTGTACTTCAGATGCCTTTGTGTAAATTTTAACGTGATTGGGAATCTTAGACCTTGAAAGTGCAACATAGAGCTGTCCATATGAAAAGACAGGCTCATCGAGGTAAATTCCAAACATGATCGAAAGTTTGCCCCTGTGATTTGTTGATAGTCATCGTGTAAGCTGGAATTAACGGGAACTGACGGCGGTTGAGAACGAATGGTAGATTCACGTCACTGGTGGCTAATTTAATTCTTGGCAAGAAAACAACATCGCCACGATTGCATTCAGATACAATTTGGCGTCCAAACTATATCACGAGCATGATATACCACTGACGTAATTTACTACTTTCTATTAATAAACGGAAATTAATTTGAAATATAGGATTAATATAATTTAAAATTTCTCGGGAACTATTGATCATAGCGAGATAAATTTTATATCAATCGATAGAAAATTGTATTTCACTATTTTAGAGCTATTAAATTTGAAATTAGAACGACAATTACTCTTTTAAATTTAAAATTACTAAAATTTAGCTAACAATGAAATAATGCTGTTTAACGTCTCGCAGTGCTATGGCGCGAGTTTTATTGTTGGTGACATCAGAGAGTTACCGGAGGATCTGGGCTATTATATTATTACAGAATTCCTTCTTCTTTACAAACATGAAACAATCCAAGTTAAAAAAAAAAGAGTGTGTAAAAAGTGTCACATCCTTCAAATGAAAACATGATTTGCAAACAATTTTAATAAGTTTAATAATTGATATAGTGATGAAACCTTTTGGATGACCTGCAGTTTTTTGTCCAATCTTAAAACATTTGATGTCATTTCATTATAATACATTAGAGTTAATGGATAGATAATAATAAAGATAAATAAATTAATAATTAGAAGCTTAGATTGCTGTTTAGAATTACATAATGAAGTTCTTTTTGCCCAGGTACTGAATTTCAATGTTATACGATCCTATCCAAGACATTCGTGTAACATGAAATATCTATTGGTTGGTTAGTTTGTTAGAAACAGCAAGAGTATTTCTGGGGATTTAAATAAAGAACATATTATTCATTCTCTTAAGTTAAAAGCGGTTATTTAATGGCATTGTATATGAAAATAAATATGTCCGAATGCATTTGCTTCATAAAAGGTCTCAACATTCAGATATTGGATTGAATCTATTTTACACTACTTTCTCAATTGATTGTAAGGAAATTTTTCATTAATTGAAAAAAAATACATTTATTTTAGAGTCACGTGCATAAAATAAGAATTTTTCAAGGATATTTCCAAATATATTCAGAAATTGTCATTTTTCATTTCAAATTAATTCTGAAATTTCCCTGTGCTTATTGCATCACTCTATAATTTCTTAGTATTTCATTCTGGAAGTCTTAACCATTAACAATTCTTCGGACGTCAAATAAATTCATTCCTTAAGTACGGATTGATTTTCATTTCAATTTTCCTTGACAGTGTGTTAAATTCTTCCTAATACTGCATCCTTCCATTTGTCCGTTGAAATTAAAAGTCACGCGAGACAATAGCAGTCACTAGGTAAAAAACTGTTAACTTGCTAATCTACCCTATTGCAGAGGTTAAAGAATTTCCTTATCTGAAACAAAGTGCTGGTTTTAGTCATTTGTCATTTTGCAACAAGTTGGAGGATGTTTTCCTCCTTTGTTTTGATGAGTTTCCTTGAGTTTTGTTTTCATCTTTTCATAGGTGAATTTTAAACGTGGTTAAACCTTATTCGATATTTACTAGAGCTCCCTTGACGGACTTCTCCGTTGCCAATATTTCCAGTGCTGATTTTATTTTTAATTTACTATAAAAACTAGTTTGCTGACCGTAGCTTAATTAAAAGCCCTATTTTGCTTCATTTTGAATAAAAGAACTTCCTCTAACAGTTTCATCCCATATTCACGTGTTGCTAGTTCTGCGAAGAAGTAATTTGAATGGAGGATGTGATACGTGCTAATTTCGAGGTAACTTCTTTACAGTTTATTACCTTTGCGAGTCTCAGCGTTTAATTAATGTTTGGAATGTGTCAGCAAACGCATCTGTTAATTACTTTCTGCCACAGGAACTTTGTTTAATTCTGCATAACACTCATCGAAAGAAGAACCTGTTCTCATTCCTTCTTCCCTTGTTTATATATATGAGTTACATAATGAAAAAAATCTTGATTATCCTCTAGAGCGGCAATTGTTTTGATTTTGTATATAATACAATCTTTTAAAACTTGCCTAAGTTTTCTCATTTACATTTTTAAACTTGCGAAAATCAAAACAGGAAAAATAAGAAAAAGTTAAGCAAATAATTAATAACCCTAATGTATGTTTAATAGTATATCTGACTGGCACAGTTTTAAGAAGTTACTCATTTTGACAGAATCTTATTTATTTACCTGTTTTCTTCTCTTCTTATTGTTTCTACCGTAGCAAATATTTTGTTATAATATAATGTAGTGAATTAAAAAAAAAATTCTATTATTTAATAAATAAGTTTTTTTGTTGCAAAGTTAATATGCGTTGTTTTATTATGCAATTACTTTTTAAAAACACAATTCTTTTTTTAAATATGTATATAATGAAAGGATCTCGGACGGAAATTATTTCATTTTTCAGACATTTTTGAACTCACGTTTTTGCAGAATTACAAAAGCAGCATTATTAAATTAATATAGAGTGATTGCTTATAACATATTAAGTAGTACATATATAAATGTTGTTGCAATGAAATATTTTTTGCAAGTGTATAAATCATTGCATTAATTTGGTAATAACTGGAAAAATCTTTTTCTTCTGTAATAATATAAATAATCTGATTTGAAATTATATTCACCCAACTTATAAATGAAAATATTTTATCTTATATTAATCAGCTTCATATACGGGTGAAAAATATCTGAATGACTTATCCATGCTTTTAATTTATTCATATAATAAGTAAATGAATGCATTAATTTTTTAGAGCGAAACTCTTTTTCCGTATTCAGCATGAAAAGCTTTTCTACAAATAAACATTATCTCAAAGTTTTTTGCTTACAACACGCTATTAAGCTGTTTATTCGAAGAAAAAGTCTTTTACAGTGTAATACTTGTACCAAAATACAAGTTCGGTGAAATCCAATTTTTTTTATTAAATAATTATTAAATGCACTTTTATGGATGGGTATTATATTACTTCGTCAGATTTTTTAAACTTTTACTAGATTAAAACAAATTCGTGATGAAAATGGAATGAATCGTCAAGACGTATTACATTGATTTTGATTGGGAAAATAATAATTGTATATCCGACAGCAATATTTTGTAAGATTTTAAACATGTCATTTTAAATAAAAAAAACTTTTTCTTAACTTAAATACTGGACACATTTCCAAAGTACTAAAAACCAATGAAATAACTAATTGAAACTGAATGTGATTATTATTTATTTGTTATACAAAACTAAAATATCAACTATTTCGTTTCGAATGGTTATTAAAAACGAAATTTTATTTTAGAGATTCTGAAAAAATCTTAAGAAAACGAATTGTTTATAAATTTTAATTAATGTATTGTTTGGGGTAAAAGAAATTTTGTTTCATTTCTTGAATTAAAACCATTATAATCTTATTTTTCTATTTAATACCGACGAAAGTTACCACGGGACTTTTTTGCACGTTTTCGGCTTTTAAGATCATGCGTCTTTTTTTAAACCGAAGCCCAACGTTCATAACCTTACACCTCAGAAGTTCATCTCAACGTCGGCGAAAACAATGATTATGTGCCGTTGTTACGAAACAGAATTCCCAACCCATCATCCGTATCATGCCTGTGAATCCCTCCCTTTTACCTGCATAGCTACGAGAACAATGAAATTCATAACACAAAGACCTTTTCCGAGTTTTTGTTCTGCCAACTTTTTCCAGAATCGCGGGTCACGTTGTTTCATATGGTTCTGAAGTGAATAGCTCTTTATTCCCTGGTCTGATGAAGGAAATGTTCATTTGAAAATTATCCATTTAAAGCAGGACTGGATTAAAGGACGTGTATTAAACTTTTTTCCTTTGCAATCTTATTATGAACATAAGATTTCTGAAAGCTCATTGAATGATGTAATTCGTCATCGGTGACATCATGCGAGGATTGGTGCGTATAATTTCACAAGCTCCTTTTCTGATTAAATCAATGATAAATCTTAACTTCTTTCCTGCTTACGTGGAATGTAACATTTTTATGACATTACTAGTAGTATGAAATAAAAAATAATGCCAAAGCATTATCTGTTATTTTGAAATTATTTTTCTTTTATCACATTTTCCGACAATACGAATAGTGTTATTGGAAGCAGCACATTGTTACAGTGATTAATCCTTGAGAAAATACGAAATTCTTAGAAAAACATTGTAAAAAAGATGTAATTGAAACTAAAATAGACTTTAAGGAGAACTTCAGCTGAATTAAGCTAATTTGGAAAACAATTTGCAAGTGTTTTTAACAGAAAAAAAAGTATCTGTACATCTGGAAATGATTTATCTTTTTTCTACATAAACCATCTGTGATCATATTCCATTTATTATTTATGTCAGTTTTATGCAAATAACTTCGTCAATGTTATTTTATCCAGAACAGCCTATGAGTGAACTTCGGAAATCATTATTCTTGTCAACGACCGACCTTTCAAACTCTGCTTATAAAAAAAAATATATGAGTTTTTCATGATTTACTTCTTCATTTCTATACACTTTTATTTAACTTGACTTGTGTCATGTTTGCAAAGATGGAATTCTGTAATCCATTTTTACTCTTTTCCCAATACGCTAGGGCTTTGAAATTTTGTATACTAATGTATTCTCGATGACAGCATGCTACTGTAATGTTTTTGGAACTTAATTAACAATTAATCCAGTGTTTCCCAACGTGGAGCCTATGCCCCACAGGTGGGCTGTTTCATTGTTAAGGGGGACAAATCGAAAAAGGACTCATCCAGAATTTAAAAGCAACTATTTGCTGTTAAAAATAAAGAAATCGGCTGGATATGGCACAACGGGGAGACTTACTGAAACTAACTAAATTGGACCCTAGCATAAGATCTCTTTGCAGCAAGCATCAAGCACGAGGATTTCACTAAATTTAAATAATAAATAATTACTAACAATTAAAATGATGTAGAAAAATATTTCATTAAAGTATTTCGTACTTGAATTTAAGTTCTCCATTTATATGTTTTGAAAATTTATTTACTGTGTCTTTCAACAATTTCCTAGGGATTTCTTCTTGAAACATATTAGGTTGGGCATGGCACAAAAAAAGTCTTGGAAACATTGATTTAATCACGTTTTGATTCCATACGCGTGGCTCCACCTAGTAGCTAATTTGAGAAAAATTTATTTCAAGATTTAATCTCTACTAATAATAAAGGAGAATGTGTGCGTGTCTGTGTGTTGGCGCTCTACAGGGCAGACCGCTACGAAATTTGACACAAACATTCTTTGTAGGGTGGGAATGTGGTCTTCGGTGCCGTTTCTTTTAATTTTAATTAATTAAAAAATAAGCGAAATTTTGGCGTTTTTCCTTAATAACTTGCGAAAATATTACAGCACAAAAATCATTTTTATTCCATCTGAAAGCGCCAAAAATTATCTTTTCAATGATATCAAATAAAGTTGATGTACAATTTTTTCTCTAATTTTAATAAATAATTTTATTATTTTTGGCATAATTTACAACAATACTTTTTATTGTTTCAACGCATTTCAAACCGTTTTCATTGTTTAAACAAATATTTAATTGCGTGTTTCTCTTACATTGTTTAAAGCTTAGAAAATATCCTTTGGATTTTACTTTATTTCATTTCATCAATTTTTCTGTGAAATCTGTAAATGAAATTATCAAGATGGTAAGTATATAATGAAATAATCCAGTAAACTGAAAGATTATCTTTGCTATGTTTTAATTCTTTTTTTATCGGCGTGTTTTAAGCCAATTAGCATGCTGCTGGACGTAAAACGTGCAGCGCCAATCAAACGAGTAGTTTACGTTAATGTAGACAAGGAACAGAACAAGTGTAAGGCCACGAAAAGAACGCGGTTAAATGTCTATAGCAATTTGAATTTTAAAACTAATTTGTTAAGGGGACCATGAATATAAAATTATGCATAAGAGATTCAGATGAAATTATATTTCCGGCGATCAATCTGGTCGCCGAAGGCGGTTAGTATTAAGCAATGAAAAGAAATGAATAATGAATTAGATATCAAAGACTAAGAAGTAAAAAATAATCAAAATTAAAAAATCTACTTTTTAGTACACTAAATAAAAGTGTGTTTTTAAAAATTGTTTTTGTAAAATTTTTATATATTTCGATTAAAATGATACGTAATCTTATGGTAAATAAATCTTGGGTTTTCTTTTGAAGGTGCACAAAGCCTCCAAGGAGGATCTGAATCCTAAGAACTTGAAGGATGAACTGGAATTGGCCCTCAAGGATAACATTAAAGGTTGCCACAATTCAGCGTCTCTGCTGTCTCCTGCAGAAAGTGATGTTGTTTTGACACACCTAGAAGAGCAGAGTACCGTGTCGGATCAAGTTTGGGACGGATATCAGGTAAATAGTTAGCTATATCAATAAAGATGTAGAATTAATTCCTCCTTGTCAAAATAAAATTAGTTTGTTGTTTCAACTGTTTACTATATCCTTTCAGATCCTTAATATTATGACTTGTTGTTGAGTTTTTCTGCATAAATATGAATTTCAAGCGGATCAAAGAGCCACTTCCATTTGTTTAGTTTTAGGTTGATCTAAAATACGTGATTGGGAGAATTTTAACTTCGTTGCATAAATTTCTTATAGTTCTTTTATATCAAAACCTTTGACTTGACACTGTGTTATATTTTGAAGTGTCATTTTAAGTGAACTCTAAATAAATTTAGCGTAATGGAAATTCAATTTTTTTTTGCTGATGATATTTTTTACAATTATTACCAAATGAAAAAAATTTTAATCTTAGATTATATGTCATTATGAAGCGAAAACTGAAAGTTCATCTCCAAAGTAGTGATTCTTACCTAGTTAATTTTAAGACGCAATAAAAGTAGTACTTACTTAGTAAAAGTAAAAGAATAAATGAAGAACGATTCTTTCCTTTTATTATATACAGGGTACCCACTAAAATTCCTTACACCACCCCGCCTTAATTTCAGAACTACTGAAGCTATAGTCATAGAAGTGGTGTTTAGGTACAGTAAAATGACTGTGCGCTACGCCATGAGACTACTCATAGTGCCACCTGACGGCAAACTGTGGAATTAGCGTTCGTATCTCGAAACGGTAGGTTATAGAGAAAAAAGTCAATTGCAAAGTTGCTATCGATTTAGTACAAACAGACAACTTATAGACATTAATACTAAGAATAGAAGATTTCATCGTGACTTCAGAAACTGTGACTTCACAAAACGTGGACGAAAAGAAAGTTATCTTTCGGATGAAAATTATCCCAATGGACTTTATCCTATGGGGAAACCTCGAACAACAGGTGCATGCGACCTCCCCGTCAACATTGCAGGACCTTCGTCGTCTTATTCCTGATGCTTGTGTCAGCGTAACACCTAATATACTAAAAAGTGTGGAACATGAAATTCAAACAAGCGTCTAAATGTGTATTGTAGATGGCGGAGATCAGTTTGACCACCGAAAATATAAGTATTTTTTGTGATAATACTAAAATTAGCGAGAGAAATTAAACTAAATTAAAGTAAAAATGCGAAAAAAAAAACCCAAACAAATGAGAAAAGAGAATCAAAAAACAAAAATTACTAATCTAAGACCAAAAAATACAAATAGTATAAGAAACAAATAAAAATACTAAAATTAAATATTAAAATACATCGTATTAGTTACGCACAAATGCAACTGCAAACAGAAATAACAATGCAGAGAATAGAACAAAGTGAAACACTAAAACGAAATAGTGGAATCTGGTTTTGTAGTTTTTCAAGAGTCACACAAAGCAGAGATTCAAACAGGATATTTAAAAGTCCTGTTTGAATATCTACTTTGTTTGACTCTTGAAAAACTGCAAAGCCAGATTTTTCTCCATTTTGTTTTAGTGCTTCACATTGTTCTATTTTGTGATAATACGTTATTTATTTCTTTTTTTGATACGTTTCGTCATGTTGAAAATCGCGAACAATATAAATGGCATTTTAAGCGTTCGGTCTTAGCATTAATGTTCGCAAGGTGTCTTTTCGTACTAAATCGATGATGGGGGGGGGGGGGGTATAAAAACATTAGTGGGCACTTTGTATATATATACAAGCTTTCATAAAAATGAGCATCCAGTTCTGCATTTCTTGCATTTTGTATCTTATTAGAGCATTTCTTGCATCTTAATATCTCAAATAATCATGAAAAACCAGACATTTGATGTTGGAAATATATCTTGAACAATTATCCAGTTTAGATTCGTTATTATTTAAAATTAATTTAAACTAGTAAGTTAATGCGTTGCAATAATTTTTCTATGTGATTAAGTAGGCAGAACTTGCAATCGGTGAGAAAGTGTTAATCAATCTTTTCTGGGAATTGGTTGTTCCAATTCTGTTCTCTATCAGAGAAGCATTGGTAACGTAGTGAAAATTTAAGCTCCTTGTCACATTCTTATCATGAAAGAGCGTTCACTTCTTTACTTTCTCTCAGATGAATATAACGGAAATACGATATTATTACTAATAAAAAGTATTTTATTTACAGGATATGCCTTACCTTAGCGAGGCTTACTCCGAAGCGACGGTAGATGAAGATGCGGTCCGAAAATTGACTGAATTTGGAGACGATTATGGCTCGGCCATAGGACAGCCACTTCGTTTCTTCGACGCTGTAGATGATACGAAGATTGATGTTTCGAAGTCTCCATCCAAAAAATCTTCCAAAGTAATTGATTTTTAAATGAAATTTTGCATTTTAACTTCTGCTGTATTTAACTGATGTAATGAACCATGATCACCCCTTAAAAATAGATTCTAGCACTTTTTCTATTTTCGAAATTTTAGATCTTTTGCTAAAATTTTCATAAACATTGATTCATTCTGCATTGATGACAATCCTTTCGTTGAAGTATTTTACTTCCATTACAGTCAAATAATTTCTTAGAAAAGAAAGTTAGAAATTATAAAGAAAGTGTTTCATCATGAAAATTGTTCCTCGAAATTCATGCAGATTAAAAGTTCGGATTGTATATTATAATGTTATTTGCAGTGATCATCAAAGATTAAAATAATTGCTCAAGTGAGATTTTATAATCGATGTATTGCTTGAAAAAGAACGTGCACCTGGCAGGCATACTGCGACTCTGAAGACCTCTTGCTATCCTTTATATTCCTCATAAAAATATTTAAGTCGTATAAATTAGAAAATTTGATTTATATAGCCAGTAAGATCTTAATTAGTTATTTCTTCCTGGGAGAATATATAATTAACTTGTCCCAAAATCGAACATTTTAACGGGTTTAAGATTACAACTCATCGTCAAATTAACAATTAAGATTATAAAAATATTGGAAAATAAAGAAATAGACGAGCTCCTTAAAATTCGTGAGAAGTGAGCAAATTTTCACCTTGTGTCTTTTTTCCATTTCGTTTTTAGAGCCATTCGCACAGTAACGATTCCGATTCCGACTTGGAAGATTTGCATCACGTCATCGACGAAGCAGGAAAAGCTCTCCAATTCGCCCGGGCCACTCTTAAAAGAAGACAATCCGGAGATTTCTTTTCATCTGTCGAAAACGTGAGTAAAATATTACGGTATTAATAATATTTCACTTTTTTTAATATTCAATGATGAAATAATATTTAATATCGTTGATAGATATTTTCTCACAAACGAAGCCTACTCTATGGTATTGATAAAAAGAAATTAAAAATTTAAGAACTGTTTTGATTCAAATTGCCTCTATTTTTTGCTTTTTATTTCTTTTAGAGAACCAGCGTCATCTTTTATTTCTGTTTATTTACAATATACGGAATTGATTAATGTATTGTCTTTTATATGTAAATCTACTAAGTCCTCAATCGATGCTGAAAAATGAGAAAAAAAAATCAAAGAAAAGAATCCCATGTTTAAAATATTTATTTTATAATAATAAAAAATTGACCTGATATTAAAGTAATTATGTTAAAAAGATCTTAAAATTTCGAGTTAAGGTATCCGACTACGTTCGGAGGCCTTTTTTTTAAATAATGATATTTGAAGCAATATTTTTGTATTTTTATATGACATTGATGTTAAAACTTAATAAATCATAGAAAAAAGTTAAATGAATTAAATATGTTTTTAAAAAATTTGAAAAAACTTAGATTTTTTTGCACTAAATTTGACGTTTTTTCAAACACCCTCGTTCAAAAAGAAATGATCAGAATGATAAATCCTTTAGTATATCTAATCCTTCAACTATTGGCTAGGTCCTGAAGCAAAAGTTTTGCAATGTATCTAAAAACAAGTAAATTATAAGAGTTTTGGTGTGAAATCATGATTTTTTAAAGAATTTTGGCCTTTTTTCAAACCTTAAAAGATACATAACTTTTTAATGGAGCATTATTTCACTTATATTTTGGTTCATTACCTAGACAATATAATAAATAATATGTATGCCAAATTTGAGACGGATATTTTAAGTTGAATTTTAGTTATCGTGTTTGAAAAATGAAAGTTTTGCAAAAAATCACATTTCGAGAAAAATGAGTTTAAAGTTTATGTTTTTAATTTACAATGAGAAGAAAAAAGAATTTTTCTTCAATACTCCCCAGTTTTGTAGGCTAGTCCTTAGTTTTTGCCAGCTTAGCACATTTTTAAAAAATTTCTGATTGGAAATTTTTTTTTAGTCGTTTTCTTGAGCCTTATGTGTCATTATCGTTTTCTATCATTCAGCCGCCATCGATAGATTTGAATATTGTTTTTCAGTCAAATAACTTTATAATGCCTATTAGTTGATCTAGAGATACTTTTAGTGATTGATATTGATCATAAGTACAATTTATGTACTTTTCCTACGTTTATTATCAAAAATTACATCATTAACGGAGAATCAAGCTACTGCAATGATTCAAAATTACCTAAATTTGCAACAATGTCATAGAAAACAAAGAAATTCACACTGAAAATATTTCAAAATAATACCTCATACATGTAAAATAGTATAAAACAAAAATAAACAATAAAATTTAAATATTTTAAGTAAAAACAATGAAAAATGCTTCTTTATCGTATTATTTACCACTCCATTTTCAACTGTCAAGTTGTACTAAAATGTCTCTAATTTGACTTCTGATTATCATAGATGTAAAATAAAGACTGTTTTGAAAACTAAAAATAATAGGCTTTCAGATAAGACATTAAAAAAATTAAGATTTTCGGTCAAAAATGGGTTTTCGAACGTATGCGTACAATCCAGAAGGGATATATCACAAATTTGGTTAGATTTGAATGATGTTCTGCGTATCATCTTAAAATTTTGATAACAGTCTTTGTTTTTACCTCATTAAATTTGAGATGGTTAATAAAATTTGTTAATATTTACTTCAATCAGAAGCGAGGTAAAATAAACTACAAGGGAGAAACTATATGTATCGATCAACATTTCATAGCATTATTATTTGCTACAAAAATTCCGTACATTGACTTTTGGCATGTTTTATGGTTGAGATGATCATATTGAAAACAATATTACCTTAAAAAGAAAATAAAACTCTAGCAACAATTTGCTTCAGCACTGTATATTGAGATTACTTGTAAGGTTGCCTTTTTTTTTTATCTAAAATATATTATCGTCTAAAAATTACTTTTCAAACCTTACGAACGAAAATTAGAAAATAAATATGCAATTCAGGAATGTGTATATAATTTGTTTGCCATCTTATTGCACAAATATTAAACTAAATTAGTAAATGAAACTATGAATGCCACTTAATATCAAATTTTAAATGAGGAAAATTTGTTGAACTAATAAAAACAGTTTTTGAAATATTTAAAACAGTTTTTAAGGTATGAATTAATAAAAAAAATAAAAAGTTGGTGCATATCTGCTACTTTGGTAGTTGAAATATACTATTCATGTTAACGTTCCCAAGCTAATTTCATTTTAAAAATTGAAACCAAATAGATGGTAATGTGATAGAAACATATATACTAATTTTTGATATGCTTTCTTTGCTACTGAATATCTAAAAAGGCCAAAAAGTATGAATATCTAATATCGCTTACTTCTTGTCGTTTGTCTGCTATTATTTTTTTACGCTTCCACATTTATAATTCCCTTTATTAATATTTTTATTTACTTTCTTTGTTATTGTACATAGAGAAGTTTATTTCTTTTTATGGCTTTTTGACATATTTTCTTCAATGATAACAAGATTTTTTTATCGTGTAGGATGCGGTACTTTTAGTGTGATAGCAAAACGTGTCAATTTTCTCATGAGATAACAGGATATAGTAGTTCTGTATGCTTTTGATGATAAACGAATGTCCATCTAATACGAATATCTGGAGTACAATGTTCACTTTTGGAAAAATTACGTCCAAAGATAATATTTCATTCTATCAATTTTAAAAGTTCTTGGCTTTGTTTTCCTTTGCAGTTTCTGAAAAAATGCTCACTTAATGTAAGCATTTTCCTTTCTATTCCAATTCCTTTGTCGTTATTTTGTTGTTGTTTTCAAATGTGTATTTAAATGCGCATACATTTTAGGCAAAACATTCCGTTGTGGAAGAGATGTTGTTTTGTTTTGAGGTCCGAGAATGCTTTTGCGTAAATAATTCAAGGTTGCATAGTTTTCGAAAGAACAATGTAAACTATAACGCTATGTAACGATTATATGCGTTGTCAATTTTGATCTCTAATTAAGTTGTCTTGTGTGGCGTAAGAAAGAATTGAAAGAAATTGCATTGATTAGCAAACGATATTTTAAACTATGTTCTAAAAATTAAATTAAAACCTGCAAATAAATTTAGTGCATGTAAAAATATCTTTTTTTTTTGTTAGAATTTATTAAACAATGTCACAAAGGAATTAAAGTAGCTGTTGAAATTAGTTTTCGAAAACTGACACTTTCATTCGTTGCTGTTCATAAAATACAAATTTGGTTGAAGCAGAAAAGGTGGCAACAATATTTATATCAAACTAGATCATAACAATTTTCTAATATATCATATGATTGAAATAATTAAATTCAATGCTATTAGAGTGATTTACAAATCTAAGTTTAATTTTAAAATAATTCATACTATTTTCTTTCTGACATTGTTGACTTGTAACTTACCTTTCATCTCAATTCATCATGCATTCTTGTCTACAGTGATTGTTTTTGAAGCATAATTTAAACGATAAATAATGAATATCTATTTAAAAAAACATCGGATTATACTAGGATGGAAATACTCTTAAATATTATTTCTAATTAAATGCAATATTTTACCCAATTTTTTTTGTCTCAGTATGCCTATACCAGTTATTTTAAATCGAATGCCATTCCAACAAAACTTAAGGAACTCTATTGCAGATGATCAAGATCGCTAATTACATTTGTAGATAAATGACATATAAATTACAGCAAAACACAAATGTATAGATTCAATTAATTAATTACTTTCGATTGGCATATTTAAAAATATTTTATTTAAATAATTTAACAAGAACATTTTAATCATTTTGTTTTCCAAACATGTCTTCAATAAAGTTTCAAATTATTCACAAGTTTTTGAAAACTGTTCCACTTTTCCTAATTAAATTGTAATTGTCTATTCTATGAAATTTTGTCTATCTCTTAGTACAAATAATTGCTTTTTTCTTGTTTAAATGCAAACCCTTTCTTGTTATAAATGACGTGAGCTAATTACAACGAATTGTTTTTATTGCGATATTAAATATTAAAAGAATTTTTGAGCGTAAATAGTAACAAGTGATTGATTGATAAGACGGGGTTATGGGATTTTTTTATCTGCAAAGGCTATCATCCCCGCGTTCACAAAAAGTTCTAATTAATAAATGTCAAAAGACTTCAGGTTTTTGAAGGAATATATTCAGGTTTTGTTTAAAAGAAGCAAGTGAATAGTAGATTTTATTGTAAATAAAAAAAGAAATGATTAGCGAAAAGTTTTAAAAGATTCCACTAGATGGCGACACGAACCAGAAAACAAATGCGCTTGTTAATGGGAATGATGAATGAATTTTTAACGATTGAATGTGTCGTTTTAAATTTTATTTCTTACTTTTCTGAGTCACATAACACGTACACAGTGATAGCAATTTTCTTGGCATTGAATAATTGAAATCATACAAAACTTTAACTTGCGACACACATTGCGTCACACAACTGTTTCGCAATTCTTTCTCTTGGCTGTGTGTACTCTGCTCTTCACTTTCGTCAGTTGAGCTATAAATAATCCTGATGAAAGTCGGAGGAGGAAGGATTTTTATTCAAAAGGAGTAGTATTATACATAAACACAACGGTGGTTACACGATGTCTGCCAGCCTGTTGTTTCTCTAACGTAAGTGCTCTAATTTGAAACAATCCGATCGGTAGACAGTGTGTCGGTTTTCGAAGAATTGATGCGTGAATATGGCTCTAAAGATGGAAGCTAAATATGTGCATTTCTATAGGAGCTGTATTAAAAGTAAGTGACAAATAAGCAAAAGAATCAAGTGGAAAAAGTGGCTTTCATTGGTAAATATATATGATTGTTGTAAATTATTCCTAATTCTGAAAAAAAAAGTATTCGTTTAATTTTTAAAGGAATCGAAGGCATAAAACAACCCATTTGGTGTGTTTTTAGACTTTGCATGCTGCGTTTCAAGTACAAAATATGTTTAGAAAAGTAAATAACTCCTTTTTGATACTTGAGCAAAATTTATCTTTTCTCAAAACTGATGTCTCACTCTGTTTTTGAGCCCATTGTCACATTTTTTTGTTATTTTGACCATGTGGCAAGAAATGCGACAAATTACAGAAAACGATTTTATCTTGCTACTATTTTTCGAGAAAATGTTAAGAAAATAAGAACTTATTATTTTTTAAATATTGTGCGATTTATAAACACAGCATCCATGTAATATATTCAACTGTCTTTAAGATCAGTTTTTAACGTCTGAGATTATGGTGTATAGTAAAGTAACTAATGAATGAAATTAGATTTAAATGGCAAACTATATTTCAAAGGAAATTAAAATTTTTATTCATTATAATTAGAATGTTCTACGTCTTTGGAAAAGCAAGTTATGGTGTAATTTGTTTTATTTTTGTTAAACGGAAAAAGAATAAACATGCGCTAAATTTAATTTTACGTATAAATTTCATTACATACAATCATAAATTACCAAAATTAGTTCAAAAATTATTTTCTAAGTCATGTTTGTCATAATATTTGTACTTATTTCGACTAGATAAATTAATAAAATGCTCCCCGGTTTTATTTTAGGTTACAATATCTTCTCTAAAAAAGTAAATTATGTAAAACTCAAAATAAAAGAAATGTAGAATATGCTATTTTATTTGAATTTGAAGGAATTTAATGAGTAATCAATGTTCTCATATTTCCCTTTATATTTATTGTCAATTCATATTAACTGAATTTCTCAAAGAAATAAGTGAAATTTTCTTCATTAACATGAAAAAAAATAATTATATTAGTATAATTATTTTATTTTGTTAATATGTGTAATTTTTTTTTACTTACAGATATTATATTTATATTTAATTTTTGACACCGCCTTTCTCTATTGAATCAAAATCCTTGTCAGTAAATCGCGAATAAGCTGTTCTCAGTCGCGTGAAATTAAGTTTAGGAAATTTTTTCACACAATTATGACACTTTAAATAATTAAAGATAAATTTTTGAAACAATGCCTAAAATTACACAAACTAATTAATAATATCCATTCCGTTTTTTCTATTGTTTTCTCACTCAAATGTTGCGGCGTTTTTGTATATCGCCTTTACATTGGCTATTGACGCAAATTTCCTCAGATATTAAATGTGTATACGGACCCCATTCACTCCCAACGGAAGACTGAATAAATATTAGATATCCCATCTGCCATCAAGCTGTGAACGAGGGAAGGAGCCCAATTATTTTCATATGGTGGTTGTATAACAGGAAATGAAAAAGAACGGTAGCGCAACTTGTCGCTATTGTTGCTTTCCTTCTCGATGCGACCCATTTACTTCTAGCACTTAACGCTTGACACGGGCGATTAGGATTTTATTTTTTAATTTAACTTAAGATTAAGAATGCTGTGATTTTTTCTCCTCGCGTGAAACCAGGTAAGTCGCTGGCTCACTCTTTTGTAAGTACCTGAGCTTAAGTTTCTGATTCTGCAGAATATCTTTTTATCATATACAAGCTGATTTCTTTCGTTGAAACTTAAAAAAGCAAAGTCTGCTGTCAGATTTATTTTGAAATCTGTCTGTAGAAGATTTTACTGCATCATTAAACATTCTATATAATCAGAACAGAGTTGCGAAATGGAGCATGCTAACGTCCAGTGAGTCATCTTCACATAACTACATTGCAGGAAGAAAACATTTTTTGTTTCATTAAAATGCTTCTTATGTTTCTAATCAATCATGCGTAAAATTAAGTAAACAATTTCATTTAAGAATTTAAGTAGTTTATGAGTGAAAGTTTTAATCGGAAATTGGAAGAAAAATATGGAATAAACTCTTTGAGGCATGCTTGTCATTAGTACTAATTCGTAAGGGAAAAAAATCAAAAAATTAAATTCCTTTATTAATAAAAATTATTGCTAATGTTTTAAGTTCGAGCTTATTTATGAATTTTTGCAATGTTTCTCAGCAAGTTATTGCATATGTAAGTTACTAAAAATAACTTCCAATCAGTAGGAAATATTTAGGATAATATATTCTTGGAAATTTTGTAAAAAACTTCATGTTTAACTTTCCATACAAGTGTTTATTCTCTAGAACCATTTTCATAGATATTGTTCTTATTCTCTTCATATGTTTGTAACATTATCAGAATGATAATGTTGCAAACTAGTCAGTTCTCTACAATCACTAGTCAGTTCTGAAGAAACAATAAGAAAAAAAAATGAAGTCCCAGTTTTAAAATAGTTGAAATATTAATTAACTATTAATTCATAAGAAATTTCTAATTATTTCAGTTAATTTCGAAAGCTTTAATTAATATCATGGAACTACCAAGTTACTCATTGGAAATCTAATATGAGCTGAAAACCATCTGAAATTTTATGCTGCAGAGCAACTGACTCAAAAATCAATTAATTCTCATTTTACAAACGCACTGAAAAAATAAACAATTAATTGAATTTCTATTTATCCCTTCGACATGTATTCAGCACTGACATTGATCCCTCTAACCTTCGGCAAATGCTACTTTATAGTCCACGACTTTCGGAAATCACCTGTTCTGTCAGACAGGGGGATTTGAAAGCGGGCGTCAAATAAAACCAACGAGTCGTGGAAACATAACTCTAAACACAACCTGTTTTGATCGCCCACATGCTCAGCGTTACGTCACCGTTAACTTTAAACCTCATCGCCTTTTAGAAATATCCTCTTTCACGAGTATGTTTACCCAAGCACTTTCAGCTGGCCGAAGATGTGACGAACCGACGTTTTAGGCATTATCGGCTTCTCCGAGCGATCTGATAAAATTTTGACAGAACAGGAATCTTCCATTCCGACTTTGTTTTCGTTAATGTCGCCTCCATAGCTTTTAATGGATTCGTAAGTGCACTTATTTCGTTTTTCATTACTTGGCCTAATTAAAAAAAAAAGAACTTTTAATGTTATGGGATACTGGTTAAAAGAATAATATTTTTAGAAACTTTCTATTTCTAGCTTGAAGATTTACAATGTGATAGGTGGAAGGTTTGTATCATGGCAGTTAATGACTTAGTCGTAAAAATTTCTGTGATGAAACGCGAGTGATATCCTGTTCGATATTGTTGCCATAGCCACAGTATCTTGCGCTCTGTTGATGGATATTTGTACTTAATCTGTTGAAAAAGTGCTAAGCTTAAGGTAATGAACTCGAATGACAATGTATCAAATCTAAAATGATACTGATAGGTTATTAACAGTAAGCAAATGTTTTTTAAGGACCATGGAAAGTAAAAAGTTATTACCTGACACGTCAAACTAGAAATTCTATTAAAACATTTATTAAAATTTTTCTATCGAACTCAATTTAAAAGTTAGAAAATTGTCAGAAAATTCACATATTTAACCCAAATATTGTTTACTAGAAAATCACCCGTCATGGTATGACGGGTGCAAATTGTCTCTTCATTCGAGAGATTTCCCGTCAAATTTGACGTGTTTAAATAGATATATATGCGAGAGAAATGTTTAACATAGATTGAAAACAAGTGAAAAAGAGTATATTTTATGACAGGGATTTTTTTTATTTACATATTTCTTTTTTCAAAAAACTTCTTTGTAAACAACATTCCGTGTGAAGTATTTTTCGTTGTTTAACGATTTTCCTTGTCACTCCTTCCTTGTACTTCAGATGTCTAATCAAAACAAAGCACTTCTCTGCTTGTCAAACGTTGCCAAAAATATTACCAAATTATATAATCACGATTGCAATAAATAATCAGATGCATCGTGGCGTACAAACTATATCGCGCGCATGACCACTGTCGTGATTTACTACTTTCTATTAAAAAACGGAAATTAATTTGAAATATATAATTAATATAATTTAAAATTTCTCGGGAACTATTGATCATGGCATGATAAATTTTATATCAATCGATAGCAAAAGGTTATTTCACTATTTTAGAGCTATTAAATTTGATATTAGAACGACAATTACTTTTTTAAATTTAAAATTACTGAAATTTAGGTGCTCTAACAATGAAATAATGCTGTTAAACGTCTCGCAGTGCTATGGCGAGAATTTTATTGTCGGTGGCGTCAGAGCGTTACCGGATCAGTGAGAGACAGATCAACGCTATTATATTAGTAAATTTGCTGATAATATACTTACTGTTGGATTAAATTTCATTTTATGACGCCTTGGCTGTGAAAAATGTATTTATTAATTCAATTTTCATTGAATAACTGTTTCGGCATTGAAGGAAAAAAATTATATATTTTTTATAAAGTATAGGATGGTATTCCACTTTATAGTTTTTCTCTTTTTATGAGTTAACATGCACACTTAACATGTAATACATGCACATTCTGTTAATAATTTGTACAATTTCTGCGTAATTCAGTTTTCAAGTAAAAATGTATATGTTGTCATTTATTGCTTGCAATTATTTCTCTCTCTAAATCATTTCTACTGAAAGCAATTGAGACAGACCATTAAGATATAAGTTTTTCCAGCTCATATTTGTGCTTTTATTTTATATCTCTAAAATTTAAAATTACTTCCATCATCCTTAAATAAATTGCTTTTTAAAATTTTTGATAGAAAATGATTTTCCTGTTGCCTTAAAATTGTTTGTAGACACTCAAACATAATTTCTATAGCTTTATCAATTTATCGTGGTTTCATTTAGATACAGTTTTAAAACTATCATTTATTTGAACTATGTACGTATTCAATAACAGCAGGGATGGCGCCAGTGGGGTGTCCGGGAATGCTGTACTCCCCCCCCCCTTCGGGGCAAATTTTTGGATCCCGTTCACTCAACATGCTATTTAGCTTTCAGGTAAATACAGATCTAAGAGCTATTTAAAAGGGCCGTCATTACGCCCCTTTCCTTGTGCAACAGGTCTTGCCCCCCAGCTGTGGAGATCCTTCCCCTCGTCGGGCGGACACTAACGCCACTCCTGAATAGCAGAAAGATTTTGAAAAACCATAGGAACGCAATTAACTATATGAGACTTAGACTTCATCAACGAATTTCGCTAAGTGCTACTTATAAACTGGTCGAAGACCAACTGTGTTGAAGAAAGGTTCCTCTTCTGAAGTTAGAAGAAAACACCAGCTCTCGAATAGTTAAACATTTGTCAATATATATACAGACCTGCCAACCCTCTCACTTTTGGTGGGAGTCTCCAGCTTTTTAACAATTTCCGATTCTCACCGATTTCCTCCCGCTTTTTAGTATTTTCGAGGAATCGGAGCAAATAAATAGTAATAATAAAAAAAGCAGTAAAAGAACGACGAAAGAAAAATCCAGCGCTCGCCGCGACCACATTCTCCTCAAATTTCGAATGCGTGTCGTCATTCCCCTACGGATTTTTCATTAGCTCTTTGTCGTGGTATCGCGTCCAAGCTTGTTGACTAGTGACTATCGCCATGGGTTTTCTGCGCATGCGCTGCTTTGTTTATCACCCTAGTGAGAATTTGCTTATCTCTTCTGCCTATCTTGTCGTGTTAGGGGTATCGCCGAAATATATATATATATA